>VXBR01010499.1:611524-754775 GCA_013400215.1 Cisticola juncidis
AGAGAGAGAGAGAGAGAAAAGAAACCATCAAAAACCTCATCCCTCCTTCATAAAGCCAAATCATCTGAATTCTTCAAAGCAATATGAGTTTGTCAGCATTTTCTACTGTCTTGGAGATAAACTTGTGAAGTAGTTTTTCTGTGGGAGGGAAATGGGGATTTTGCTAAGATTCTCTGTTTAAGCTTACCTGAATTCACAACATATATCACTTATTAGACAGGTAAGTGAAAGACCAAGTAATATAACATTATGGTGACCACAAGCTGAAATAGCATATTTGTTAAATAATTGGAAAAGACTAAAAGGGAAGATTTGTTCTCAAGGATTACTATGTTTAAAATCTTAGCTTCGTGCAGAAGTAGAGACAGAGTTAAAATCCACAATATTGTTTGGAATGAGCTATGAATATGAGTCAGGGTAGAAAACAGATGTACCTGACTGAAATTAGTGATTTGCATTAAAAAGGAAAAAAAAAAAAAAAGTGTAACTGAATCCTGAGAAAATGAATTCTGTAAAGATGCTGCCATTCTCTGTAGAAAGCACTGGGACATATGAATGCTGAGAGAAAACACAGAGGATAATACTAAAAAATGGTGGAAAGCATGGTAGGACAAATCATCAGAAATACATTTCCTAAGACTTTTATCTAGAGAAGGATTGACATGAAGTATCAAAGTTTTGCCATACAAAAGAATGTGTCTTTTGTAACTGTACACAGTCTTCACATACACTTAGAAAAGAGACATACCTAGAAATATTAGAAATATCACCATGTGGCTTTTTTTTTCTTCTTTTTTTGCTTTTTGTTTGTTTGTTTGTTTGTTGTTGTTTTTGTGGCTTTTTACTAAGCATATGCCATTCCTTAAGAAACTTAAAAATGAAACATAATCTTTGCTCACTATGTTTGGTTACCTCAGAATAGTTTGCACAATTTGCAGAACATCATTGTATGAGAAGTTAAAACTCTGTTGCTCTTTTCATTCATTTTAAGAAACTACTAATTCTTTGTATGCCATAAAGCACATGGGAAATTCCAGAAAATGTCAAGTTACATGGCTTGAGTCCATTACCTATGCCATGTTAATTTTAAGAGCATGTGATACATTACACCAACTTGAATTAGACACCATTAAGAATATCTCATGAATTAAGATCTTAGTCTTCATTGTTCTGTTAACTCTAATGTATTAAATGTCCTGAAGGCTTGATTATTACCTTCTGCTAATTATAAAGAAACCACTTTTAAACAAACAATCAAACAAACAAATGGGACTATACCTCTTCCTAAAGTAAGTGTCATAAAGATGAATTTTGCAATGTATTTAAGCTTTAATGTATTTAAATAAAATTTAAAAATTATAAAACAGTTAAAAATGAAAAAAATCTTTTTTTTGCAAATTTGAGGTTTGAAATAGAAACCTGATATGTGGCAGGAGTCTAAGAAGGAGTCATAGATGATTTTTCTGCCACCTGTTTTACTGATCTCCTCCAGTTCCTGAAAATTTATGTTTTCCTCTTATTTTGCAGAATCAAATAGTTTTCTCTGTGTCTTACCTGAACTGAGTATGATTTAGGATGTTGACACAACTTAAAAAACCAAAGTGATCATATGCTTATGAGCTTGGTTTAGTCTCATAAAATAAACAGTTTCAAGGCAAATACTTTATTTCTTTTATATTTTCTTATTTTCTTATCCCTTAGCAATAACAGAGACAGCTCTGCTAACTTGGAGTCTCACCACAGTCTCACCTATAATGTCCACACTTCAGCTCTGGTTCTACAATATTTTGTCATAATCTTTAACTCATAAATCTCATAAGTTTGCAGCTGTTGAAGGTAAACGTGGATGCAACCATCCATCCAGTTCCTTGTCCATCTACAAATCCATCCATCAGATGTGTTATGTCTCCAAATTAATGGCAATAATGTGGTGGGAGACTGAATCAAAGACCTTACAGAAATCCAAGAAGATGACATGACACCCCACCCGCAGTGCTGCTTCCAGCTCTGTAGGCCCCAGCACAGGAAAGACATTGACCTGGAGTAAGTCCATAGGAGGACAACAAAGATGATTGCAGGGATGAAACAATCTCCCACAAGGAAGGACCAAGAGAACTGAGCTTGTTCAGCCTGGAAAAAAAAAGACTTTAGAGTGACCTAACATTATATACTTGGAAAGAATTCTTTATTGTTAGGATGGTGAGGCACTGTATCAGGTTGCCCAGAGAAGCTGTGGATATCCCATCCCTGGAATTGTTGCCTGAAAGGCCAGGTTCAATGTGATTTTGAGCAACCTGATCTAGAGGAAGGTTCCTTGCCCATGGCAAGGGTTTGGATCTAGATTATCTTTAATGTGCCTTCCAACCAAACCATTCCATGTTTCCATATGTTAGTTACTCTTGCCTTTTTCAATGACGCAGTCAGTCCGTAATAGAAGACCACTACATTAGTCATTAGTTAACCCGGTGGGTGTCATCACCTTGATATCTTCCATATATTTCAACATGTTTTATGGAAGTCTTACTCCACAATCTTGCCAGTCATGGAGATGAGGCTGACTGATCAGTAATTCCCAGGCTCCTCATTTTTACCCTATTTAGAAATGGGTGCAATATACCCTTTCTCCAGTCACTGGACACTTCAGCCATCAGACTTCTGTAATATGATGACTTGGCAACTGCAGCTGGCTCTTCCAACCAGGACCCTGGAATATATCTTTTTGGGTGCCATGGACCCAAGTTCCTGAAGAGGTCTCAAACCTGATCTGGTCTTATGGTCAGAGTGATTTCATTCTGCCAGTCCTTGCCTTGAAGTTCAGTGGTTCAACAGATGTGGGAAGGATGATAACTAGTGATAGTAAGTGAGGGAAAGCAACTTTAGGAGAACCTCAGACTAATCCATGATGGTTCTCACTACTCCCACCTATATATCACGAAAGTTGCTTTATTAATCTTTGTTTTCTAATAAAAAAACCTTTGGAAATCCTCTTTTTATTCTTCACATCTCCTGCCAAATTCTTTTCTGACTGTGCCTTACTTTTTCTTATCCCATCCCTTTAATGCCATGCAGAATACCCTGTATTCTTTCCCATATATACATCTCTGGTTCAATTGCCTGCATTTCCTTCTCATGCTTCAGTCTGACCAGGAGATCCTTATTTAGCTATTCTGATTTCCTGCATTCCTTGCCTGCTTGGTGGAACAATGGATATCTTCTGTGCTTCAAAAAAAACAAACCCAGAATCCTAATTACCTTCCAGGACTGGCATGCTCTTTTATCCTTGAGGACCATTTCTTGAGGATTCTGTATTGTAATTTCCTCATAGCTGAAAGCTCACTGTCTTAAAATTCAAGGTCTCGACTTTACTCTTACCTGCCCCACATCTCACAAAACTCTGAGTTCTACCTGGACATGATTACTGAAGTCTAGGCTGCTGCTATTCTTGACATCTCTAATTATGCTGTCCAGGTTGGTGAACTTCCCTGGTTCAACTGTCTGTTTTCTGAATAAAGAAATTATTCTCAGTGCACCCCAACAATGTTCTGCGCTATTTACACCTTGCTGTGTCACTTTTCCAGCAGTTGTCATTATGACTGAAGACCCCCAGCAGGACTGCAGCCTGGGTGTGTGATGCTTCCTGTAGCTGAATTAAGAACACCTCATCAGCCTTCTCCTGCTGAGCACACAGTCTCATGGCAAACACCAGCTTTAAGGTTTCCTTTGCTGGTTTGGCCCTGAATTTACCCATAAAATCTCTGTCTATCCATCACTGTTTTCCAAAGACAGCACTCTTCATAAATCCAAACTTTTATGTAGAGGGCAACCATCCTGACACTTTCTTCTTTGCCTGTTCATTCTAAGCAATTTACAGCCATTGACTGCAGTGCTTCAGTCATGTGAATCACCCCACTAGGTTTCAGTGACAGTTTTGATCATAGCTTTGTAGCAGCACAACGGCCTCCAACTCCTCATGATACATGCACTAAAAAAGCACTTCAGCTGTTCTATCAACCATGTCATCTTTTTTAGAGAAACAAGCCCTAATTTCTCTGGGACACTTCACAGGGTTTGCTCTGTTGGTTTCTGAGGCATCAGTGGCTCTTGAACTTTTTGTTACTGAAAAGTCCATCCTGTTACATCACTAAATCTAGCTTAAATTTTTCCTTGTAAATCTAGCAAGCTTGTCAGTGAGATCCTCTGTTTCCACTTTGTCAGGTGAATTCCATCAGCTCCCAACAAACCCATCTTCTCAAAGGTAAATCCATGACCATAGAAGACAAAATGTTTATTTTGGCACCAGTCACTCAGCCAGGCATCCATGTGGTCAATTTTTCTCTTCCTTCTTGAACTGTTTCATCTGATTGGGAGAATAGAAGAGTATATGTGCTCCTGATTCTTTTAACTTTGTGCCAAGAGACATACAGTCTTTTTTGATAGTTCCAAATCCTGTAGTCATTAATATAGTCTCACTATTCCATGTACTATGTGGAACAGATTATAACTTGTACAGTTCACCCAGGCTTGACAGTACTGCAATGACATCACAAATGTAAACTCCTGAGAGGCAGCAAATATCTCTAAAGAAATTATCTGGTCAGAAAAGTATTTCTTTAGTGCCTCTCAGAAAGGAATCTCCAAATACTAATATCTTACAAGTTTTTATGGTGGCACTGGCGATGTCATTATGATTTCCAGTTTTTTTATATATATCCTCAGTACTCTCGGCATGCAAATTTGCAATTCTTTAAGTCTGATAACTTAACATAGTCCTAATATTCTGCTAGGCCAAGAAACCAAACATCTTAGAGGCCTCAAAGTTGTAGGCCAGAAAGCCCTATGCTGTCCTGAAAAACCAAGGTCCTCTCTGAAATACATCTTGTAAACTAAGATTAGGCCAATCCAGGGGAGAATTCCTTGGGATGGGAGAATATCATGCTATTAATTCAAGTCTCTCATTGGAGCATCTTTGTTAAATATGTTAATTTGTAAGGTCTATGAAATTATAAGCGCTACCCATCGTGTGTGCACATTTCAGCGCATTCCACCTTGGTGAAGTGGTGCATCATAAAGATCCTTATTAAGTACCAAAGTAAAAACCCTTTATCCCATAATTGTGCCTGGCTCTCAACTTTCAGGACTAAAGAAAAGACATCACTGGTTCCACACACTGATGTGGGGTTGGAATAAATTTCCACTGTCTTCTTTTCCGGGATCTGTTATTCATGGTGTCTTCATTCTCTGAACTCAGCGTTGTATCTTAAAGCAGAGGCACTTCAGGGAAGGGGGGAAGGTTCTTCCTTTTGCTCCAAGCAGAGACAAGGGTCCATTCTCTCCATTTTGGGTTACTTGATTCAGTCACCCTGAGGCTGAACCCAGGCTTACCTTCCTCTTATGCAGCATTAAGGCAGGGCTGTTCCTCAGACAGGGACAGTGCACATAACCATCTATTGATCTCCTGATCATACAGTAAGTGATGGAAAATTCTTTAGTATCTTATATATAGTTTTCTGACTGCAGATATTAGAATAAAAAAGCTATTTTTCCCTATTTTTTTCTCATTAAAATGTTATTTTGATCCAATATAGAACAATTAATCTGAAAGACAAAGCCCTTGCAACAGTGGTGTCATTGTCACTTTCTGCAATATGAGCATTGACTTCTTGCCACAGTCAATTACTTACAATACGACACTAGATGAAGTAGTGAAATCTGAAAATATGCCTCCAGGCATCAAAACACCAGGGGATTAATACTAATGTTTCATTTACATGCAAGAAATGAAATGTTGTGTTGCTCAGTTTCATAGAGGAGCAGAGAGAGAAAGAAATCTATTTTCCTTGCATACATTAAAAAAAGAAAATAAATTTTCAGACCTGGAAGTATTACCCACAGAAGTTTGCATTCACGCCAAAAATACTCCACATCAGCTCAGGTCTCAGGTTAAATACTAGAAGCCTTATCATATATTTTATGGAGGAACATACCCTCCCCCTACTACCATCACTGTATTTTTTTTCCAAAACAGTAGTACTGTACCCTTTGTCTCCTTTTCCAGGCTTTGTAAAACATACTGTAATGTCAGCAGTTATCATATATCCCTTTTAATCCCTCTTGCAACAGAAGAAATATGAGCAAGATAAGAAAAATTCTTTGTTTTAGGAAGTTTTAAATAGGTTAAAACATAGAAAAGCCCTTTTGTCCCATGCCTATAAAAACCCTTCATAGCTTATTTGTGAAGGGACTGGAAAGCAGACTATCTGACTTTTTTTAGCTAATGCTCTTTTAGCAATGCCTTTTTCTGATATGACAGTCAGATTATGGCCTTTAATACAACATTACAATAATTCTGTGTTCTCATTTTAGCTCCTAGATCCAGAAAATGCACAGCTAATCATACTCTCCTGCCTATAGTAGAATCTGGGTTTGTGGCTTTATTCTGGCCAAAGACCACCAACAAACATGACTGTAAAGTCCCTTTCTTTGGAAAACTAACAGTAAGTTAAACCAAAAATGTCCATCTCAATTTCTGGTTTTATTTGTTTTGTTCTAGTTAGAACAAAATAATATAAATTACTCACAAGGAATGAACATGATTACTATAAATCTCCGTTATCAGGCAGATCAAGGTCTAAATCATGAGGCTTTTAAAGGCTTCTTTACCTAAAAAGGATGCTCTCAATCTTTTTTTTTTTTAAGTTTTAAATTCTTGTTTACTCACTGTTCCTTATGCTACCTTCTCAAAAGCCTGGAAAAAAAGCATCCCCCACCTCAGCCAAGTCTGCCAATTTCAGACTTATTCTATTTGGCCAGCATTGATCTTTCTTTTTCTTTTTGAATGGTCCTAAAATTGACACTGCTGTTTTATCTGACAACAATGCACATTTCTATTTCCTGGTGCACAGAAAGCCTCATTATACAAAAACACTTCTGATCAACAGCTTGACATTTGCAGAGTGGGCTGCACGAATGAAAGGATGCCTGTTGCTCATTTGTCAATTGCAGCACAGAAAGGCCAAAAGAGGGAGCACACTACATTTTTGTGCGGTCCCACAAAAAAACTTCTCCAAATGCTTTTGTCTTGAATTATTTTAAAACAGTATAGTTAGAAAATAATTTGATGGAAATTACTTCCTATGTTAAATGCAATTAAGTTTGCTACAGTTCATCATTATAGTCTACATATATACAAGGACAAAACACTTACTGGACATCTGTAAAAATGTTCCTTCAACCAGGAAACTTGCAAGTGATTTTCTACTTGAATATTTTTTCTAATGGTAAGCTAAGATTAAAAAAATATTTAAAGATGGTGTCAGCACTCCTGATTTTCTAGTATCATCTTTTTCCCTCAAGGGGAAAAAATGTAGAATTTAAATTCTGCAATACACGAAATGTTAATCTTACATTTGGTTAAGTACAAAGAAAAATCACTGAAGCATTCAAAATCAAACATTTCAGTAATTAAACAAGAGAACCACGGCTCTGTTTCCTTTCTGATATTGTTTGTTTTTTATTAATACAGGGAGGATTTAGCACACCATGAAGATTAACTTTATATGAGAAATCAATGGTTTTTTGAGGTTTGGAATATCTTACAGTTACTTTGCAATAAAAAATTAAACAAATTTCAAGAGTACATAATGCAAAGTGTACTCTTAAACTAAGATGGGATTTTCAAAATTATCTGAATCAGTTAGGTCTGAAAAGGCCAATTTTCTTTATAAATTTAATTTCCTATTTTCACAGTCATTTACCATACACTTTCAGCAGAAAGGTCATCCTTTATTTCTGCCACAGGTTCTGAAAAGATATATGATACCTCAAAGCTTAAACAATTTATTTTTAAAGATTTATGTATGTGATTTTGAGTCATACAAATGGAAAGCTTTTTGTTAAATATTTTAAGCTTTTTGTAAAAGATGCTAGATTTTAGAAGCTCCCTAACTGTAGGTTAAATTTATTAATTTTATAAAAGAGTGGAGTAGTTTTCTGATTTTACGGTCTTTTTAAATCTTACTGTAACACTCTTGGACATAAAAATATCTATCCAAAGAAAATTATTTTTTGTTACTTCGAGTTCTTTCACTTCTGTACAAAGGCCAATACACAAATTGTTGAGAAATATCCAGTAAAAACTACTTGCTTTGCATGCATGTGAAAGAAACCTAATGCAGACACTCTTCTGAGAGTTATTTAGAATGCCAATAGGAAAAAAGTTAATGGCCAACAATATAATTCATAAATGGAAGATCAGGATGTAGAACCATTTAGCCCATGTTCCACATAATCAGGGTACTCATTAGTATTCTGATTACTGCCCTGAGCCCATTCACTGTCATCAGTCACTGAATATTGTGAAAGAGATTGTCCTGTGAAGTCAGGGGGGAAAGATTTCTTAAAAAGATGCTCTAGCCCCTCTGATTTTCTTCACGGGTGAAAGAACTGACAAGTGAACAAGTGAACTGCAGGATGGTAATGCTGATCTGGTTCTGAATGTTTGCCCCCCACTTTGGATTTGAATTAAATATCTCGGAAGTTAATATTCATTAATTTCATTAATAATGAAAAAGAAATTGGACTCTGTCAGATGTACAGACATTTTCTAGCTTGAACATATCAGATATTTTACAACATACATACATATTAGATATATTAGCAAGTTCTTTTTCTTCCCGTTATACCAGTGATTTTTTCTTTTGTTCCAGGTCTCTTTCCCTTGGATGACCATTACCTGAACTACATGCATGATCCTTAGACTAAGCTTTTACAATAGGATTCTGAGAAGGCCAAATAATGCCAATAGCACTTATCACATAAAATACAGACAGGAGTCCTCATTTTGTGAGTGTATGTTCACATCTACATACATATAATTTCCCAGTTACACAGCTCCTCTGAAATTGTCTCTCTTCTGTTCTTTGGAAACACTCTTGATGTTACATTATAGGCTCCATTACTCATAACTGATAAAATCCTTAGTTGATAAAGATCCCCCAGTTCCTTATAACACTTAATCCTCAATACAGAAATTTTACATAGCTTCAGCCTAAACACCTGGTGGAAAAAAAATGAAAAAGAAGAAACATTAAAAAAAATAAAGTGTGTATATTAGTGCTTCCAAGTAGCTAGGGCTAACTGAGATACACCAGGAAGAATCTTCTGCTTTAGCACAGAAATTTTAATGACTTTAAAGGACCGCAAATGGTTTTTATAGATTTTCCTTTTCAATAATAACTATGGCAATACACTGTTCTATCAGTTCAGATGGATTTTTCCAACCGGCTAAACTTTTTAAGGAGTTAGAAAGCACTTAAAGCTTAGTTTATGAAAATTAGATTTTTGTATCTGGTATTGTGCGTGTGTATATATATATGCATATATATACGTATATGGGAACTGACAGTGGTCACATAAGAGATTTTTAGGTTTCAGGCTCTAGCTTGAGCCTGTGGGAAAGTCAAGTACAGGACTTTCTCACTTTGGTCTGGGAAACCATAAGGAGGAATTCAAACAGTCCTTGGAGAGAGAAAACAACCTTTGCAGGTGGTGTTTGTCTAACTTCTTGTTTACTTGCAAGAAATGGACAAGCAGTGTTGTTCCTACCTGTCCAATGATGATCTTGTGTTGGTCTCCTAATCAAATGAAATTTTTTTCTTTTGGAATTGTCTATAAAAGAGAATTGGAAGTATAAAAATTGCTCTCACTTGCTATAAGCTGAGAGTCATGTCATAAGGCCCCCAGGCCATCCATAAACCAATGATGACATGTATATATTTGTATTTATCTTTCACAATTTGAAATTGTGTATTTGTATGCTAGAGAAACAGAGAAAGAGTCTCCATTTCATGTGTGTATACAGTTTCACATTTTCTGTATCAAACTACACATGTGAAATTATACAACTGAAAGTGATTATTTAAAAAATTGTTAGAAACTGTGCTTCATAGAGAAAAGAAAATTTACCTTCTTGCAATGTTATTGACAAGGCAGCTCATAGCAAGCTGTAGAAAGTCATTTATTTGATATTTGACTAAATGTAAGTAGCAACTAAGATAATGTTCCAAATAATGATTTGGCTTATAGCTGATTTTGTTCTCAAGAGTGCAAATTCCTGAACAAATGCAACATCAAATAATTTGTTCCTCTTCGTGGTCCTGGAAACATGTATCTAGACATATGCAGCTAACATATTAAAAGTACTTCTAGGATCACTTCTGTGATTTTTGTGAAATTTACAAATTAATGCTTTCAAATATAATTTCTCAAATCAGGATCCCACAGAGTCTCTGAATATCAGCATTCAAGTTTCTGTTTTTGAACTGATTGCATGAAGGACCTGGCCCAATAATATAAATAGCACACTGAGAATTGAAAAAAATAAGGAATAGACAACTGGATTACACTTCAGGCAAACGACACCTTCACGTGAAAATATGTAATCGCATTATCAGTCAAAACAAAATTGTTACTTTGAGAATTTTTTTGGAAAGAAACATGTTTCATTTTTAGGAGCAAATTAAAAATATTGCTACTTTTATGGAAACTCTTTTTTGTATATGATCAAACTGTTTTATGTCCAAAATGAGGAATAGTAATTAGGAAGAAAACTTTAAAATACAGCTTTTTTTTTTTTTTTTCCCATTCTTTTCTCTTTCCTTCTCCCAGAATATACTACAATAACAGAAGCAATTTCTGGCTGCAAGTCATAACCATCCTTAGTTTTGAAAGTAGAAATTCTAATGCAGCTACTTTACTAGAGTGGAAAAAAAGAAATAGCAGAGTTGAAACATTGTGCAACGACTATAGACTGATATTTACAGTGCAGTACAGAAATGAACAAATAAGATGTCCATGGTTTTCTGTAATCAAAATAAGGCTGACGTCCAGCTACATCAAGCAAAATAGGGCTGAAGTCCAGCTAAATAAGTACCACATCTTAAAAGATAGAAAAAGAATAATTTAAATATAATCTGATACTGATTTTTATCCTTCTTATACACTCTCACAAGCCCTATCATAAGCAAACAAATAAGTCAAATAAGTCTTGTTTACATAAAAATTTTTAAAAGCAGATTTACTTTTTTTTTTTATTTACTAAAAATAATTTTGTCATCAATTTTCTCATCTTGCTTGTTAAATACACATGAAATTCACTGATTTTATCAGCATGTACTATTATGAGCCTTGCAAGAGAAAAAAAAACAAACAGTGTATTAACTCAGGAGTACCTTATTAAAGCCATGTTGTCTATGTGACTGAAAAATGAACAAATCCACAAATTTAAAACTGTTGAGCTAGATAGTAGAGCAAAGATCGCTCTTCAAATTTATGAAAGTTTCTGGTTGGTTTGCATTTTTTTTTAAATATACTGCTGTGAAATTATGGGAGCCAGACAGGATGATACTATAGGAAGAAAAAGCATCTCTAATACAAAGGAAGTTAAAAATTTAAATATATTTATGGCAGCCATGCTCATCAAGCATATGTAAGCTACAGCCCTTATAAATTACTGGGAACAGTGGGAGTGAAACACTGATGACATTTTATTCATATTACCATGAAAAGAATTCAAATAAACTAACACTGAAAATAAGCAAATAAAAATTCTACATGGGACTGGATTTGAGCACAATTTCTTATATATTTATACTTAATGGCTAGATACGGATTTCAATGTTGCTTAGGTGCCCTAGGCTTTCTGTGCCAAATTGGTGTGTTTGAACTTGAATATTTCCTCTATGGAATAATACAGCTGAACCATGACAGACTTAATACATACAAAGAAGGATGTATTTAAAAATATATCCTCCATACTTCTAAGGGAAGGTCTTCAAGGAATACTTATTCAAATACTGTGTCAAACACTAACACCAATTTAACACTAATGTATTGAATCTGAAGGTTACTACCTGCCTGTATTAGGGCCTACATAGGCACAGACACATAGCACCCACATTGAAAAAAACCTTCTCTTCATATTGAAATTCTGAAAGTTGTTTTTATACCTGTCACTTCGACACCTAAGTTAGGATGCACTACAATTTCACAAGAAAAACTTTCAAACACACACCTTAATAAGCTTGTTCTTCACATGCCTTTCCCATTTGTAGGTGTGCTATCCACATTAAAATACTAGCCCCAGTAGACATGCTAATTAAGCCATGGGTGTCACCAGAATGGTAAATCTTTGTAAATTAAATTGTCATTTCAAAGACAAGAAATGATAAAAATGTTGTGTCAGATTTGCAAAGGATTTCATTAGTTTTGTGTCTTTGTCTAAGAAAAAGCTGTCAATACAATCTGTATGTCTTCTGCCATTAGGGAATCTTTGTGTTAACAGAGCAAGACTGCATCTTGAGACAGTTCAAGGCTCTTGTCAATAAAATGTAATGGAGAATAAAAAAACTTGGGAGTCTTTTACCAAAAGTGCAGGCTATTTTCAGGGCAAAGTCCAATTAACGATAATGGGGAAGTGTGGTTTAAATTCTTTGTGCATGAGTTCTACTAAAAGACACCATGAAATACAAATACCTGGGTAAGAATGAACAAAAAGTAAAATACTATTTCAGAGTTCATTAAGTGCAAGATTATGTGCTTTTTCATCTTCCAGCTGCTGTGAGAAACAGTTAAATGGGAACAAAAGCAGGGTAATTCTTAGTATATAAGCTTCAGATAGAGGATTCTAGGCATGTGCAGGACTTTAATTTCAGGTATGTATTTTAGCAAAGTAATAACAGTAATAATTCTTTGATTCTGTACTTTAGTTCTGTATATGTAGCAATAAAATTGCTACATCTTGGGTATGTTAACAGTCTTTCATCACATAAGTTTTTTCTGTCTTTCTCTGTCTTTCTGTTTTGTCCATTAGGTAGGAATTAAGTGAGTGCACTGACATCTCTAGAGAATCAACAGTTAGGGATTGGAAAGCTTTGCCTAGCCCTTTTCTAGATGGTGGGGGGAAAAAGGCAGCAAATGATGTTCCAGTACAAATTTTGTTATGAGAGTGACTAGTAATAATCCAAATTCTTTTTCTGAGATCTTGGTATTTTACTATACCCTGAAAATATAAATGTATGTGTTTATTTCATTTAACATACCGGCTCTTTAGGTTCTTCTGTATGTATTAATGAACATTGCATTTCATTATTGACCACAGTTAGCTTTTTCACTAGAAGAATATTTATGCTGGAACATAAAATTAATTAGGAAGAAAGGCAGAATTATCATACTGAGAAAGGGGAGGGAGGAGGTTCTTATATGGATGAGCTAGGGTTGTGGGTTAAGCCCAGTGGGGCAGCTGAGCAGCTACTCACTCAGGCTCTACACCCCCTATATCAGTGGAACAGAGTTAAAGTCAAGGAGGAATAAAAACAAGAAAACTTAGAGATCAAGATTAGTAATAATAAACAATAAATATTATTAATAGATAACATTTATTTTTTAGTAAGTGAAGGATAAGTGGAAGGAAAAAAACCAACAAAATAAGACAAAAGATGCATAGGCACTCCCAGATCCCATGGGTTGACCAATGCTCAGTCAGTCCCTGAGGAAAAGATGGCTAGCCCTGCTAAAATCCTCTCTTTCCCCTTTTATTGATGACCATTACATTATAAAGCTTGGGCTATCGTTTTGGTTATTTTGGATTATCTGTTCAGTTCCCTCCCAAACTATTGTGCACCCACAATCTACTCAGTGTGGGGACAGAGAAATCCTTGATGCTGTGCAGATGCTGTTCAGCAAAAGCCAGAAGAGTAATGTATTATCAGTACTAGTTAAGTTAAATATTCTAATACTTAAGAGATGCTTTGAAATAAAATTGACTCTGTCAAAATCAGACCAAATACAGCTAGGGAGTTTAAATTATAGGCCCTTTTAAAAATTAACTCATTTTCTGAGAGCCCCAGATACAACAATAATAGAATTAGGGAGGAACCATGGGGTTTTATGACTTCTTTTTTACCCTACTATATATATACCTATGCATATTACAAAACAGCAACAGCAAAAAAGTGCAATAATGGCACTTACTTAATCACAGAATTTAGTAAAAAAAATATTAGTAAAAAACATATATACATCAACATTAGGAGGCAAGAGAAAAGAGACTGAGGTGATATATTTCAAAAAGTGTCATGACTACTTTTAAGTTAGCTTCTTGATATTTTGATGTGTATGCCATTATCTTCAAAATTTTGAGAGTAACTTGAAGAGCTTTTCTCTCAAAGAAATTGGAACAAATTGCTGTATTAATTTCAGTTTACCCCAAACTATCAACATTTATATAGCCACACTGGAATGCAAGAAGGTTGGTTGGGACTATTTCTCAATGCTATATGGTGTTGTCTTCCAGCAAAATAATCAGCAAAATAAAATTTGGACCTTTTTATACTACAGTACTTTGGAACTTTAAGAATCGGCCAGATGCAGCTTCCAGAAGCTGACATGAAAACTGTTAAATCTAAGATGTTTTAGAAGCATAATACAGAAATCAGCAGTATAATCAGACTTACTATTGCAACCACCATAGCATTAATCCTTATTTTTATTTACATATGCTAATGTACAGAGACATGCAATTTCAGTGAAGCCCTATATGCTGTGCAGGTAAAAATCTACACAGAAATTAGAACTCAAATACTTTTTATATAAATTTGCAATCTTTTAGGGTTTTTTTTATTTCCAAAGTTGACAGTGAATCTAAGGTTAATGTGCTTTAAAATAAAACTTTTCAGCAATGTGAAATATTAGTTACACCTATAAAAATCTACTTTAGAAAAAAAAAAAGATAGGAAAAACATAATACATAAATCACTGTGTCCTAGTAATTTAAAGGTCTTTGTGATCACAGTTGCACCTAATCTGTGCATATTATTTAGAGGCACAGGGTCATTTTTCAGATAGATCACTGAACTAATAAAAGAAGACCTTTGTTCCAAACAAGGAGGGATATCTTTAAATTTATTAATAATATTCTTAATAATAGTGAAACAACATGTACATGCTTCCATGATATGTTGCTTCTCATGAGCTTTTTTGAATCTTAGGGTTTCATATAATTTTCCAGAACCAGGTAATCACTATAATGTTAGCATACTTTAGAAAATGCATACACATAGTGTCTAAATGGCTTATTAACTCCCATCTCCAGCTGAGGCACATTTATTTTTTGAAATAAATAATGATAATTCTTGCTTATTTAACTGATAATATAAGATTGTTCTGCCATGCTGTGGAAAGAAGCACTGCCTATAATACACAAAAGTAAATCCCAACCTTAATGAAATGCACTTTACCCACTTATTGAGCAAACTGAATCACTATTAACTTCTTTACTTTTCTTATGGTTAATGTATCATTGGGGCAATTTTTTAACAGTCCTTAATTTTCAACCCATTAGAGATATGGCTCGGTATCCCTCTAGTTTTAGTATGTTTCCAGGACAGTTCAAATGAGGAAAATTGTTACTGACCATCATTTCAGACTTAAACAGAACACAATTCAGGAAGGACACTTCAGATCATGAACCTTTACCAACAAAAAAAAAAAAAAACGTTTAAATTCCAGGGTACTAATTTCACTTATGAGAAAACATAACTAGATGAATGGCCTATATAAAAGTTCATGTAATTCTCTCTTTCATCAGTAAAAATTCCAAAGTTAGGACTTTACATTTCCATATTTTACTGATCCATAATTTTGCTACATGAAATTCACATTTACTGTTTTTAATCTATGAAGACATGGGGCATCAACATAATAGGCAGCAGACCTTTGTTGTCGAACTGAGGCATGCATTCGTGCTCCTCTGGTTTCCAGATCCTGTGCTATGTAAGCCCTGGATTCTTCCACTGGCTCTGTTGTAGTGTCTTGTCAGGGAAGTGGTGAAATGAGCTACCCACAACACTGACTGTGGGTCAGTGCATTTGGAGGCTATCACAATATCCTACTCTTTAGCAGTTTTAACACGTGTTTTTCCCAGCACTGGTGCTCTCAAGATGGGCCTTGTACCAGGAGATATGTCCACAAAACTCCAAATCTGTAAGTCCAGACACATTTCCTAAGATACTGGGTGAGAAGAGACTCTTGAACATTCCATATGGGCCTCTTCTGCAGGCCCAGATGCCATCAGGAGACTGGCAGAGGGTGTGAGGGTGTGGCAGGGTGTCTAGAGAGGAGTGGTGTGTGTGTATGTAATGCTTTTTCTAACAGCACCTCATTAGAGAGGGGGAGGAAGAAGGAAATTATTTGGTGGATTGGCAGTAGGGTAGAGCGTGACATATGAAGACTGCTGAGATAGATTACTGTCCTGCTGTAAATGAATATGTGCACTGGACAGTCAGTCTGTATGAAAGTGCAAAGAGGCAGCAGCACTCAAAAGCAAACTGTCCTCCTTCCAAATTCTTCTGCTGAAGGGAGTTCCGTGACTACCCAGTCTAAAACACAAACTAATATCCTGGAAGAAGACTGAAAGGGAGAAATTTTAGTCTCCAATGCAAAGATAATTTGATGTAACAGATTAGGCAGAATCAATGTTTTTTTCAGAGATTCTGAAAAAAAAAAAAATCGGGGAAAGATATATCTCTGCAGCAAAACTATAGCCAGAAAGTTATATGAACATTCCAGTCATGGTAAAGTCAGTTCTTACTGCTTCAAAACACCCCATTTTCTGTTTTTATTTAAATAAACATTAGCAACTTAAATGAAATACACAGAAAACAGTTAAAATATTTATTTAGTGCATGTAAACTTTAGTAGCCCAAAAGAGACATGTGTGGGCTCCACCCTTTACCTCATGAGTTTTAGTCTTCAGCTCAGACAAGTGGAAAAGTCTGCAACCTCACACATCATGAACCAGCTAATATTTTCATACTTACAGTTGAAAAGCAGTAGTACCTAAATGTATGAAGTCACTACCCCTTTTGCTTTTATTTCACAATTTTCTGTTTTTTCTGTGAAAAAGCACGTATGGTAGCTATGACTTTGCATGATACCTACAAACTCTGTGTGTTATTGCTATTAGTGGTATGGAGCCCCCTTTAATGTGCGAATTAGAAGGCTGAATGGCTAGCTGCTCGCTGGCCATTCACCTCTTGCAAGGGACTGTTTCAACGTGGTGGGTTGGCCCTGGCTGGCTGCCAGATGACCACCAATGCCTCTCTGATTTCCCTCTTCAGCTGGATATGGGAGACAAAACGTAATGAAAGGCTTGTGGGCAATATAAGGAGAGACAGAAAACTCAGCAGATGTAAAACAGACTCAGCTTGAGGAAATCAGTTTCATTTAAAATCAGAGTATGATAATGAGAAATAAAAGCAAATCTTGAAAACATCTTCCCCCACCCCTTTCTTCTTCATAGGCTCAACTGCGTTCCCAAATTCTCTACCTCCTTCTCTTAATGGCACAGGGGACTGTAGAATGCAGCTTGTCAGTTCATCACATTGTCTCTGACCCTCCTCACACTCCTTCCCTGGTCAGGTAGAAGATCCCTCCCATGGGAGATTTTCCACCATGAAACTCCCCTTCCCACAGACTGCACTTCTTGAATTGCTTCACTGTGGGTCCCTTCTACAGATGAAATCCTTTGGGAACAGGCTGCACCTGCATGGGTCCCCTGTGGAGCCACAAGTCCTGTCAGCAAACCTGCTCTAGCATGGGTTCCTCTTTCCATGGATTTACAGCCCCTGCCAGGTGTCTGCTCCAGTGCAGGCAACCCACAGGGTCAGTGCCTGTTTCAGGCATCCACCTGCTCCAACACGGAGCCCTCAGGATGCAGGTGGATATGTTCTCCACTGTGGAGCTCCTGGGATGCAGACACACAGCCTACCTCATCACAGCCTTCAGGGGAATCTCTGCTCTGGTGCCTGGAACACTTGCTCCTCCTCTTTCTCCACTGAATTTGTTGTCTGCAGGGCTGCTTCTCTCACATTCTCCTCTGTTTTGAATACACTTGTTCTTGTGCAGCAGCATTGCTCCCCTTTACCTCCACAACACTGTGTCTGTGATGGGCTCAGCTATGGTCAGCAGCAAGTTTATCTTGGACACAGCTGCCACTGACTTTATTGCATACGGATAAAACTTCTAGCCTTGGCTAGTCCACCACTACCAAAATCTTGCTACACCAAAACAGTACAGAACTTTTGAAATAGAGTACATGTGAAGTATAATTAGATTTCAGATAAAAATCTTAGTATCTCCAAGTGAACACTCAATCCTTTACTCTGTTGATCTCCCAATTTATTGTCTGAAATCATTATGTGTGACATATCACTTAAAAATTTACAAAATGTCATCTTTATCTACAGTGTATAACTTACTAGTATCTATTCAGTGCCCTTCATTTCACTGAGGCTTGGTGAGGACTAAAATTTTCCACACTTTGCAGAATTTTTCTTGTATGGCTTCATCATCCTCTACGTTTGTAGAATTTAAGCAAGATGATTTTCTTTATATGTTACAGTATTATCCTGCAGGCTTTTCCAATTGGTCATAGCACTTCTCAAAGTAAATCTTGTGGCTTCCAACGTGGCTCCTCATAATAGGAAATGCTTGCAGAATTGTTTATTTAGTTTATATTTTCATTTTTCTGGGTCTCGAATAGAGAAAACAAGCTGCAGACAATCTGATTAGGTAAGAGCAGCAACACATGTAATATGAAGTATCAGTCAGACTGCTCAAAGTTAGTAAATGCAAGGTAAAAAGAGATACATTTCCAAGAATAGACACTTCAGAGTGGTACAGCAGGGTAAGTAGCACTTTAAATTGTACTTAGAGCTAAACTGAGGAATAGTCACATAGGCATATGACACTCACTGAAGTGAAAAAGCTCATAAATATTAGTGTAAGCAGCTCTCTAGCACATACCACATACCACCAACCACACCTCATGACAAGAAAGATCTTTGACAGGTATGGCACAAGTGACTAGTAACTGTGTTGCCTTTGCAGGAAGGTCACCAGGAATACTCTGAATTTGACCTGAGATTTGTGGTTGCAGGAAACAGAGAACAGTGCTGGTGGTGATTTAGCTTGTAAGGGAATTCAGATTAAAACAAGATACAGTATTTAAGGTGCAGTAGTGTTACTTGGTACAAGGGTGCTACAAGGATCATCCTTATTCCATATTCCATTCTACTAAAGAGAGAGTGATATATTTACATATTCTCTCATATCATAACAATGATATGTACTGTTTAAAGAAGCATAGAGACAAAGCCATGTGAATTTTTCCTTATTCAAATATTTTTAATAGAAAACAAACACTCCTATTTACACTAAAATCAACAGACAAACATTTGAAATCAACAGTGAAAAACATTAACTGAAAACATACAGTTTTTAAAGATAAAATTTGATCATACACACATGTAAAGGGCAGGGCATAGATGTCTTGGCAGCAGTATTAAATACTGCTTCTGTGCTGAGCTTGCTTGTCAGTAGCCACAAACTTGTCAGAACAACAATCCAAGCAACTACTACTACAGTAGAACGTAAATCCAGCATATGCATATTTTTACCTATGGCATTTTTTGTTTACTTAATATATGATCTATCTTTATGGCAAAATATTTGTAATACTGTAAAAGAGCAAGGATCTATTTCGTGTGGTTTAAATGTAAGCACACTGTTAGTTGTGTTAAGTGTGGGTCTGGAGGCAAATATGAAAGTTCAGTATTCTCCCACGGATTTGTTTTTGCTCAGGATAGAGCATTTTGTAAATGTTACTAAGCCTCTTCCCTTGTGTAAGTATATTGATTTTGTATGCATAGCTCTTTATCTCTTTTGCAAATAAATCTCATGTACAGCAGATACAGGAAATGCAAAAGACCATCTGGGCATCATTGACCCACTCTTCTCAAATCTGGCAGACCGTTTAGCATACAGTTTATTTTTTCAGGGCATACAGTGCACTATCCTGACATCTCAGAAAACATACTCAGGGGAATCCTGAATTTTTTAGTATGTCAGTACAGAATTTCATTACAATTGTCTTCCTGAATGAGCTGTTCTAGCCAAGCTTGAGTTTTTCACCTTTGGATTTTCAAAGCCTCACAAGAAAATCCTCAGCAATAAAGGTGTTTGGTGTTAGAAGCTTGAAACTGGAGACAGACAAAAAATGAATACTTAATACCCAGTACAATCAATCATTTTGGTCTGGGGGGAAATGTGATTACGTTTATATCGCATGACTGTATTCAGATTTAGCCTAAATGTATACATGTTTCCCCGTTTCATAAAGGATCAGAAAGAATTATAAACATTATTTAGCTATGTTTATTATTGCTTAACCTGATGCTTTGGTTCTCTAGGTTATAAGTATATTTAGACAAAATTACTCACACTGACTTCCTACTCAGCATCAGACAAAATTTAGACAGTGTTGAGGAGAATCTAAATTAAAGCATATTCTACTGGATGTGTTTCACTTGGAAGCAACTTAAAAATAGCCCTCCACTGCAAAGTGTTTCAAAATGACTGAACATTCTTTTTGTTTTAATAGAAACAAAAGGAAGGTCTGAACATACACTAAATTATTTTGAAACAGTACAAACAACTTGTGAAAAAAATGCACTATATGTACAATTACTGTAAGAAATAAAAGATAATTACCTCTAGAACAAGAAAACTATTCTATTCTTACCTGATTATGACACTTCTAGTTCACAGTCAGAAATATATGCCAAGCAGACAAGTCATAAGGCTGGGACAGATTTTCCTTTGTGACCTGACTGTTTGAAACAATCTGCTTTTGGCAGTGAAATCCTTTCTGGCCATAACAGTAAGCTAAAAATTCCACCAAGATAGGGGCAGGCTGAGGCAAGTGAATCTGGCTTGTGCACAATGCAATGAGAAATGCAGGGTCTCTTCTCAACACTAAATCTAGGAAGACTCTCAGGTTGGTTTAACTCATACTGCTACCTGTAATTCAAATTCTGTCTGGTCCAGCTCCTTTTTTTAGAACAAACTGGCCTAGATGCTGAGATATTGTGGTAATATCATTACCAGAAGATGGAATAGAGAGTACAGTACCAGAAGATGGAATAGAGAGAGTCATGATAGGACTTTCTTAGCCAAGTGTGGGACAAATAGTTTATCCTAGTTTGTCAGTTCTGCTGCTATCATGACAATTTTCACCAGCAGAACTGTTATCTCTGCAAGGAGCAATGAATTTGGTCTTAAGACTTCTTGGAAATGTAGTCCACTTATATGTGGTTGTTAACTTAAGGAATTATGGGTGATGAAAAAGTGCAACTTAATTATCAGGATCACAACTGATACAGACATATTAATCTGGATAATAAAATTCATTTCTCCCAGCTGATCGGATGTCCTGGATTTGGATGGGATAGAACTACTTTCTTCTCAGCAGCTGTTGTAGTGCTGTGTTTTGAATTCAGAATAAGAACAGTGTTGTTAACATACTGATGTTGTGGTTTTTTTATTAAGTCATGTTTATCCCAAATCAGGGAATTTTCCTTGTGTCATGCTCTGCCACTGAGGAGGTGAGCAAAAGAAAGTGTGAGGCAGCACATCTGGGACAGGTGACCAGAATGTCACACTCATTATATAAATACCATAGAATGTCATGCCCATAAACAGTCACTTAAAAGAGGCTGAGGGGCTGAGAATGAGGGTTCTGGCATGGGTCACTGGGGGATGAGCAATTGTATTGTGTTACATGTTTGCCCCTTGTTATTATCATCACGATCATTATTCACCATTTTTACTGTATTTTACTTTATTTTCAATCATTAGTTTGTTCTTATTTCAACATAAAAGTTTTATTTTGATACTCCTCCTCATTGCACCAAAGTAGGCAAAGGGGGAGAGAGTGGGGGTTGAGTGAGCATAGATGTGGCACTTGGATTTCAGCTGGGCTTAAAACCACATCACTTGACTAGCCAAACTCTTCGGTGTATATCTGTTTCCTTTTACACATTT
Organism: Cisticola juncidis; assembly: GCA_013400215.1. Classification (NCBI taxonomy): domain Eukaryota; kingdom Metazoa; phylum Chordata; class Aves; order Passeriformes; family Cisticolidae; genus Cisticola; species Cisticola juncidis. Next base: position 633,464 of record VXBR01010499.1, read on the forward strand.
AATCTTCTCTCCCTGAATATCATGAAAAGTATCTTGTTTTCTGGCAAGAGAAATTTGTTTTGGCCTAATTATATTATTTTATGATAGTGTCAGAGTCATAAATGACTGACTAGAAAAAAAAAAGAAATCCAGTAAGTTAGGGATAAAATCTGACATAAATTTATTTTCACTATACCGTTAAAAATTACTAAGAGCAATAATTTTAGTTACATTTTATCTATTGCAATCTAAAAGATGATCCACGTAGACTTTTTTAACTTTGCAAACAGAATTTCCTCTCACATAGGATTCTTCCTAGAAGAACAAAAATAGTGTTAAGAAGTTGTAAAATAAAAGCCTTTTTTTTTTCCCAGAGAGTTTTATTGTATTAGTAGCTCCATTAGTTTTGCAGTAATAAAACCTCAATACATTAATTTTTTTAATATACACAAATTTAATAGCATAAGGAGGTTAATACTAGAGGACAGGTATCAGAGCAGTAATACCTCAGCTGGTTCTCATTCTTATTTGATAAGAAATAGTTACAAAACACATCTTTTTGAGGTGAACTAGAGGAAAAATAATTTCTATAATTATGGTCAAAATGCAACCCATGCCATGATTGAAAATCCTGATAGTGTCACATATTAGATCATTAAATCTCAGCATTTTATAACCTGTGGGAAGCCTGGAAACCTTGCAGTCTTATTCATCATTGCTTTGCACCAGAGCAGTTGCAGAAATCCTGTGTAGAAAATGTACAATACTTTCCTTCACAGTCACAGTGCTTGAATGTCTTCTGATACGGTTTCTGACTGGGCTTGTCCCTTTGCAAGGACACTTTTCTACAACGTGCAGAACAGTAAGTGTTGGCCTTTTAGATGATATTTGCACAATTACAAAAATGACTTATATAAACAAGTAAAATTATATTGTCTGACCCTCATCCAAGACAAAAACCATTCCTGAGTAGTTCTATAAAGACAAAAGAGAAAACTTTGCTTTTAATGCATGTTTAATTGAACATGTATGACAGATCATGGACTGACAGAATAGTCTGGGCTGGAAGGGATCTGAAATATCATCTAATTCCAGCTCCCTTGCCATGGAGAGAAAACCTTCCACTTGGACAGGTTGCTCAGAGCCACAATCAACCTAGCCTTGAACACTTGCAGCGATGGGGAATCCACAACTTCTTTATTTCAACATGTTCCACTGCTTCACCATCCTCACAGTAAAGAATATCTAATATTAGCATATTCTCTTTCAGTTTAAAGTGATTCCTTCTTAATCCTATCACTACAAGTCCTTGTAATGAGTCCCTCTCTAGCTTTCTTGTAGCCCCTTTCAGATACTGGAAAGTGTTCTAAGGTCTCCCAGGAGTCTTCTCTTTTTCAGGCTGAACTAGTCCCCAGGTCTATCAGCCTATTAACAGGAGAGGTGCTTGAGCCCTCTTATCATTTTTGTGGTTCTCCTCTGGACTCGGTCCAGCAGGTCCACGTCTTTCTTATCTCGGTGCCCACACAGCTGGAAGCAGTACAGCAGGTGAGATCTTCATCTTCTCCATGCCTATCTTGAGCAATAGGTAAATTTACAAGAGATGTGATTCCATACTGGGCACAAAATTTAGACTTTCAGAGATTTTGGAGGAAGGTGACACTGACAGTAGTGCTTATTCTGTTGAGGATATCCATCCAGAGAGTGGTTTCAAAACTAGTCCATAAAGAAAGAACGGATATTAAACTTCTGTAGGCATTTATCTCAATGTGAGGACTCACAAGGTATAGTGATGACAGTGAGAAGAGCAGTATGATCCTGCTTATCAGCCTAAGAGAGAAAACAAGTCCTGGAAACAAATCCACCACTCCAAAAAAAGAAATCTGTGGAAGAATGTCATGGCTAAATGTCTGTGAGAGACTTTAATAGTTGCTTTCATAATGTCTCAGCAAATGAAAGGAAGGAAGTTTAGGATTGCCTCCTAAGGTCTTCTTGAGAAAGTATGACATATGGGCATTCTGAGATCTGGCCACAGACAACAGTCCCCTGCAAGATCTAGGCAACATTTCAATTTCCAGGACAGCCCACTGAGCTGGCGGAGGGCTTTGCACTGAAATTCTCAGATAGGCCTTACAGAATGCCTCCTTGTTAAAAATCTGTTCTCTGTTTCATTTGAGATTCAACATGGTAACAAGCAGCTCACTCGTTATTTCAGGAGAATTTAGCCAGGACGCTTAATTAATACAATTCCTTTAGGGAACAATAATGGAATGTTTTTATCCCTTGAAACACTGTATTAAATATATTGCCTCTGCTAGATAATAAAATGAGTTAGTCAGCCTGGAATGACTTGCTGTTAAACTAGAAAAATGCCAAGTGCTTAAAAAGGTAAAATACAAATATTATTTTTTAAAAGTGATGAAATGAAGCAAGATGCATGAAATGAAGTGCAAGAAAACAGACTGCAAAATATTCTGGTTCCATTTCCTACCATTTTCGAATTGAAATTAATATGCCATTTTCTCATTGGTTCATTTTCCTAAAAGGCAATATTTTGTACTGCACAGAGACAACACAGGTCCAAGCCCCAGCTGGAGGGTCAAGCCCCTGCCTCAGAATCCAGGTCCTGGCAATTCTTACCAAGGTTTCTGACTCAGTGGGATTTCCTCTGGATTCTGTTATTTCAGTATCTATTTCAGGGAATTGATCCTATATTTTGAATCAGATGAAGAGAAGTTGAAGGAAGAGAGCTGTCTTTGGTATGAGATTTGGATGACAAGGCTATTTGTCTCATCCTGTGTATCTTAAATTCTGTAAATATATGTTTGTTAACTGAAAATTTTCTTTGTTTAACAGAAGACTTATTCACAAATATAAACAAAAAGGTTTACTTAGTTACATGAGAACCTTAAAGGAAAACTAAAAAAAACCTCAAAGAGTTTGCTAAAATAAATACAAAAGACTCAAAATTTCTCTGGGATGAAGAGGTTAAAGATGTGGTTTGCTTCAGTCATTCAAAGGTTCAACATTTCATGTGGTTTCTCTCATAGCAGTATTAGGTGGGAACAGGCAAGTTCACAATGGGTTATCATGATTTTTTTCTTTGGCTTTGTGTATTCCCTCTTCTTCCTTTTCTTAATTTTATACCACTGAGAAGGCACAAGTATAGCAACTGGTTTTTTCCTCCTATATTCACATTTTAGTATAGAAGATGGTAACAATACAGTTTGATCTTCTGATTTTCTTAATCCCTCACAAGATATTTCTGAACTTTCCTGAAGATATTTAGTCTTAGGCTTATTTGGTCTGAAGCCTCTTCTGTCATAAAATCTTCATCTTAAAATGAAGGAATCTGGATGAATACAAAAAATGAATTAACTAGCTTTGATTTCTTCTCAAAAAGCATACTTCTTTCTTAAATTTTCATTCTTCTGAGAAAATGGAGATCTCTTTTGTTCTCTGATGGTGGTAGCAATGAGTAAAAAAAACATTTAAGACTGACTACAGTGTTAGTAACTTCTGTGTAACTAACAGAGTTACACAGAATTTTCCAGTTCAGCATCTCTAAACCACATACTCCTTAGGCTAAGCTCCCTGAGCAAGTATCTAGAGTTTCCAGGCTTTGTTCTCATTTAAGTAGTCTGGGCCAAAATTTTTCAAATTTGTGTTCTACCTTATTCACTAAATAGAACTGAACTTATTCCACGAGAAACTGGAAAAAAACCAAAAATATATTTGCCAAATAGGCCCCATGACATGTCTCTGATCACCAAGACCAAGGCACATTTAAGCATCTGAGAAGAGAAAAACTTTGAGGAGAAACAGTCTAAATCACGTCTTATGATGTTTCTTTACCTTCACTCCTTTATTAATCCACACCTGTTTTTTTTCCTTGTAAGGTTTGGCCTTACTTTTCTTATTAGGCTTATACCTTTAAGAATACTCCATTTTACTCCATTTTCAGATTCCAAGAAAGTGCCTACTAGAAGGCCAGAAAAGCAAAGAGTCCTCCAGAATGGTTCTTGAAGGAATGAAAAGAGATCAACACTTGATCATCATGTCCTTTTTTTGTAACTGCTTCAACAGTGGCCTCTATCCACTGTTTCCCAAAATCTCTTGTAAAAGATTTTTGATTAGCTAAATGAATGTAGGAGGGGTCACAGCTGTGCCTTATACTCACTTATACTACCTCTTCTAGAAGGTAGCAGTAAATGAAAATTTGACTCCTCTGCAATCTTTTACATGATATATAGCACCATGGAGTGAGGTATATTTATTTTCTGTTAAGTAGATTTTTTTCTGCTACCTTTTGGTCTAGAGTACGTAGCACATGAACAGTAGCTCATACAGAAAGCAGTACTAACCAGCAGTGACAACATCCTGCTGTCCCACGCCAACATCAATTGTGCATTTTCAAAGAGGCGTGGAAATACGAATGCATATCACTGTTACAACAACACATTACCATGGCTGATTTTCCAAGGCACCTTTCTGAACCCTGTATTTTTCAGTACCCCTTGTCTTTTTCTCATGAATTCTATTGCCAAAATTGAGTTGTAGTCATATTTGGGAGCAGATGGTCAAACCCACTGCTGTGTCCAAGTAGGCTGGTGGGCATAGTTATCTGATGTGTTTAGAGATATGACAGCAAGCCAAGCATCTCTCTTTATTCACCACCTAGGGATACACACTCAAGTAAAGAGAGATCCCCCTCTGAGAAGAGTAGTTGCCAGATTTCCAAACATTTGCTGAATGTTTATAGAATTGTATTTGTCCCTGGAAATAATACTACTAAATAGCCACATTTTCACAGCTACTTTTTAAAGTGAATTCGTAAACAGATGCTAAGTGTAAATATGTAAGCTTCACATCAGTACCATGTTGTATTTTGAATATTTATGTGTTTTGCTTAAGAAGAGACACTGCAACCCATGTTCCATGATGTAATTGGACATCTGCTTGCTAGGCCAGCTGACTCAATTAATTCTAAAGGTTGTTCTTGGTAGGGAAGAGGAAACTACCATTGGTGATTTCCTGATGAACTTATCCAAATGGGTATTCCCAATTTCTGTCTAACATAAGGCCAAAATAAAATTTCATTTTCTGAAACATAGTTCATTATTTTTTGCAATGCTTTGAAGACTCATAAATGTTGCCATCTCCCGATCTAATTAATTCAGGCCAGAGCATTTGTCTCAACTTGTCCAGTCATTGAGATAAGTGGTACTTACCTATTTTTATCTATAGAAATTGTGCACCACAATATCCTAAACTTTACCTTCATTACTCAATATGCTATTCTGTTGTTCAAAACCATACACTCTCAGTTTGAAAAACATAGCTACACAAGGAAGGAAGTCTTGCTATGTACATATCATTCTGTAAATGCTCTCTGAAAATATATTTAATTTCAATTAATCACATATAGTGACATTGAGAAGTAATTTAGCTACAAAGAAGTTTCTTAAGACTTTAAAATCAAACTTGGTTATGAGTATTATCAGACAGCTTAGTACTGAAATGCTCTCTTTTAAAAATCAGCTTTATCTAAGACTGTCTAAGGTAAGATCAGGACACAGCTGGAAGTGATATAATCAATTAAATGGATTAAAGCTGCTTTAAAGGTTCATTCACAATACATGGAAAACTCATTGATTGCAATTAGATTTTGAATTAGTCGGCAAATTTTGGTTAACATAAGACAGCTATGTATTCCCACCTCTTGCAGGTCAGCAAGGAATGCTTGAAGGAAGCCCTTGTAACAAGGCTGATGACTCAGGACAGGACAATTTATAGAGCTTTGCCATTTCTGTGGGCCCTTATAACACAGAACAGTGAAAATCGGTTCCAGTTCCTGAAAGAAGCAGCTGCTTGTGGAAGTTACATTCTATGTGCAGCTTTTCAAAAGCAAAAATCATCATGAATATGCAATATACAACTTTGGCTTTCAGCCCAGTCTCACCACACATGTCAAAACTGTGTGGAAAAGTGTACAGTACTGTCTTTAGTACCAAGTCACATGCTTTGCTTTGCTTGTGGTCTACCAGAGCATGGTTTGCAAAGTTCCAGAGCCAATTAGACTATATTAACACTATATTAACTATTATTATCATCAGATTTGCAATATTATTTATATATAAGCACGTGTGGTGTTAGTGACTTCTGGTAACCGAGAAGCACCACCTGCATTATTGCCACAGCACAAAGCACTATGTGGGCTGCTTTGTAATGTGTAGTGTCAACTATAAGCTATCCCATTAGCTAGATGTTAAATTCTTCCATGAATTCTACAGAAGGAATATACAGACCCAAGCAAGATTCAGATCAGGTTTTGCTGGAAAAATCTCAGCTCTCAGATTTAGCTCTACCTATATGATTTAGTGGGAAAACCTCTACAAATTTCCCAGGGAAGCTCATGTACAAATATGTAAGCAGGAGAACTGGAAATTCATTACACAACAACATTTGTTAAATGAGTTGTATTTTGGAAGAAGAGAGAAAACCAAGTTCCAGGCTAACACCTCACTTTGTATATAGGGTAGAGTACCAAAAAGTTACAACAAAATATGTGGGTTCAGGCTTCGTTCTGCATTACCCACTTTTTGTAACAAACATGTGCTTCCTACAACAACTAAATAAAGCCCTCCAATAGAGTGTTTCCAAACTTGCATACAGAGACATTAGCTATTTCTTTTAATTGCTTAGGTTGGAAAAGACTTCTAAGATCACTGATTCCAGCTGTTAACACAGCATTACCAAACCCACCATTAAACCATGTCCTTAAGTGCCACATCTACACATCTTTTAAATACCTTGTGGGCTGGCAACTCAATCACTTCTCTGGCAAGCCTGTTCCACTGCTTCAACACCTTTCAAAGGAGAAATTTCTGCTAATATCAAATCTAAGCCTCCCCTGGCAGAACTTGAGACCATTTACTTTTCCCATCAGCTTATAAAACATTTTCTCTGCCTTTACACCCTGACTCTATAACAGACTCACACCAGAGTATCTGCCTTATCTTTCCCCTGATTCTTACTTGTAAGAGCTTGGCCTTATCATCACCATCATTAAGATTTGAAAATCAAAACACTCCCTAACAGATGGGGTTATTCCATTACTGCTCTTCCTTTGCCTATCCCCTCTGAAGTGTTTACAGACATCCATTGCAGCACTTGGGTTTTGTGAGACATTTCATCGTGTTTCCATGTGGACAACTGTACCATAGTGTTTATGATCCACAACGGCTTCCACCTTCTTGTTTGTTGCCAATGCTGAGTGTGTTAGTGTACATGAATTCTAGCTGGGATGTTCAACAATTTAGGGGAAATAAGCTCTAACTTTTATGTGACCTTGCATCTTTTGAACAGTTTCTGGTCTCAAGTTTGAAAGTTTTCCCTCCTTTTTTAGTAGAATGGCAGAAGATAGTTTCTAAATTTTCCAGTTGCGTAAAATACAACAGCATTTCCTGGAAAGCAAACAGCAATTGGCCAAGTCTAGCAATTCAGAAATGAGCAATCTTGTTACAAGTAATTTTGCCACAAGCAGTATATACCTTTTTACTTAGAAAAAGGTAACAATTTCCATGTACAGTAAAAACAACTAGCCTTCCATGCCTTCAAATACAGCAAATATGTACCATGCTTTTTAAGAGTAAAAAGAGTGAAGGGTGAATTCCTTGCTGTGGTTGTGAGACAAATAGGTAATTACAGTAAAAAATATGTTACAACTTAACATCAAATGCCGTTGATCTCATCTTGTAGCAGTCAGGTTTTTTTTGTGAATGTATTTGGTTGATACTAAAATGCATTTGATATTGAGGACACTATTTTTCAATTAAAAGAAAAAAATTAAGGTCTCAATGGTTAAGGAAAAAAAAAAGATAATTAATTCTGCAAAAAAGAATTGTGCCGCCAAGTAGCTAAGAAGTAATTTTTACTCTGCTTTTTTTTGAAAGAAACAGGTACATCTTAAACTGAGAATTACTGCAGTAGATCATTATGTTTCTGAAAAATATTTAAAATGATTGCTGCCATAAAATATTCAATTCAAACTCACTTTCAAACCCCTTCCCAAATGGTACCTTATCAGACAGGTTTTGATAAAAGACTATGCTATTTGTCCTTCAAACAGTAGCTATACCTATATTATCTGCTCTGCCAATGCTCTGAGACATGACTATTAATGCTTACAAAATAAAGCATTACAGCAATACAAAGGATTGTAGTACTGAAATGTGAACACAGGCAGCGTGAAAATTTCTTTATTATTAAAATTTCAGTTCCATTTTTAAAACTGAGAATGAAATATGCATATCATAAAACACAGAACTAGAGGTGAAAAAAACTTTTAATCAGATGTATATGGATTTTCTGATTCCTATAAATAGACAGTTGAAGGAAGGTATGTTTACATAAATCAGTAACATCTCTGATTAGATTTAGCAATAAATCCAAAAGCTAATTTATGAAATCTGAATTTCTAAACTCATTAATTTCTTCAGGTCATCTCAAGCGCATAACCAAATAATTCATCCAAATTATTCAAACAGGATTTTCATCAACTCTCATGCCAATTACATGCAAGAGGAAAGAAAAAAATTTGTTAGTGCCCTACTATTAGTTTTCTAGATGTTCAACACTGTTAATCACTAGTAGAATGTTTTTGAAACATTTTGAAACCTGTATGATTTAAATTTTCTGTATCTAGATCATTCATGTACCTACTCAAGTTGTACCCAAAACTGTGCCTCCTAAGAGCTCCTTCATACTTACCTTTCCTTTCTGGCTTTAAATGTGGACTTTTCACATTTCATGTGGTTTACAGCCTTACTCCCTCTTCGTGCTTTGTCCTCCTTCACAAACTTACAGATATCTCAATAAAACAAAAATAACAGAAGGTATATATTGTAATAAATTTCTTCCATTCTTTCATTTACTTTTTTTTTTTTTTTGGTCATCTTCTCAAAGATTAAGAGCAACTGATAGTGAGTCCTTGGAAATCATACATTCAGGCTTTGTTTTTACTACATCACGGGGAATTTTATTATCATGATGATAGACTCCTCAAGTAATTTCATGATTTCTGTAACTTCCTATGTGCTACGGTATGCTGCAATTCAATTGTGTAAATACCATTGCCACACAATTCTTACTATTAACATATGAACCAAAAATAATAAAGACTAACAGGGAGGTTAACATACTTTTTAAAGTCTCATCTTTTCTGCTTTCATAATATATTTCACCAACCCAATTTCTGTGAAAATTAGTTGTACTAGTGTTTTCAGTAATCCAATATTCTGTTCTTTGGCAGTGTATAACTAGACTGAGTTTCAATGTCAAGAAAAAGCCTTTGTTTAGCCTTATGGTTATGGTTTTTCCTAAAATTTTGCCAGTATACATACAGATGGTCAGTATCTGAGTACTTAAACAGTAAAAGAATATTCATGTATTTTATTTTAGACATTTACTGAAGAATGTTTGGGAAAATTTCCCTCGTTTACAAACACAGTAGCTTAGGACATAGATTAGATAGATAGATAGATAGATAGATAGATAGATAGATAGATAGATAGATATAGATATACAGTTATTTTAAGGTAGAATCATGCTTAGTCATTTTTTAGAATCAAATAAGGCATTGGGAGTTTTAGGTGTCAAGTATTTTCTGGTTGATTTATTTGAGACTAGGTCTCAGCCTTTGATGCACAACTGTTGATTGTAGAGATTAATGACATGATGACAGCTTTTAGGATATAATTTCTTGTGCAGGCATTTATTTAAACTAACCATCCCTCTTTAGACATAGTATTGTATACTTCTTAAGTGTTTCATTTAGAACACAGATTCTGGAGCTTTACAGTGCAGAAGTATAATTTCTTAATCTTTCGTTTTAGAGGAAGAAGAAAGACATCTGTAAAACACTACACAAAATTCTACTGTTGCTTAAATTTCCTTTGGTGGAAAGTGAATATATTTGGAATTTTCTTCTTCCTCCTTCTGAATTTGGTTACAATAATAATGAAATAAACAGGAATTAATTTAAAATCTTAGAAACTCTTGGACTCACAATGTGACTTGAGAAATTATTTAGTTTTAAGAAGAGAAAATGCAAAAATAAAAATTAAAACACCTTAGAGTCAGGATAAAAGAGGAAATTAACTTTTCCATTTACTCACAATTGTATATTACCACACTTCGGGGGAGAAGTAAAGAGCAAATAAACAGTATTGCATCCCTGTATTCACAGAAGACTTCCTGATGCAAGATGAGCTTTAAAAGAAACACCTTGATTTAGGTTCTGAGAAGCTGGCATTCTCTAAATGAAGAAAATGGCTTTGTCAACTCTGACAAATCAGCTGAAGCAAAGAAATAACTCTGGTAATTCAGACAAGAATTTAATTGCGAATAAATAAAATATTGAAACACAGATAAGCTGAAATTTCAAAATGGACTGATATGAAGTATACTGCGTACTTGTCAAGGCCTTTTCTGAACAATAATATCCTTTTAAATCTCCTTTAAATGGGAATTCTTCCCACAATATGAAAACAGCAAAAAAATTTTGAAGGAAAAATTGAGAAACAACCTATGAAACACAAAGCATTTACTTTATAGAAAAGTATAGAGAAACACTAAGATTTGATATCTTAAGTATAGTATTCTCATTTTAAAATGTTATGTATTAGCTTTTAACCTTTTCTCTGTTTATCTCATTAATCCCAAACTATTAACTGGTCCTGCTGCAGACATGATGCATGTGCCCTCCATCTCCTCTCATTGACAGAGATGTCGAGCAGGTGATTCTTTCTCTTTCATAACTTTCTTTTGATCTCTTTCCTTATTTCTTATTTTTCCATGTACTTGTAAAGGAGTATCACACTTTAAAGAATGTTTGATCACTTTATCCTTCTCCAGTTCTCCTCATTCTTGCATTTATTTTTCCCCTTTCTTTCACTTTTTTCCTTTTCTCTTTTTCCTTTGTTTTTTAAGTCTCTCCCTTCCTAATTGCCATCACTAAACTTCTTTTCCTTTCTCTCCCTATCCTACTTCTCTTTACATGCCTTTTGTTTCATTATTTCTTCTACTTTCTTTCTCCCAAATTTTCCATTCCCTCTTCTACGCAGATACAATCTTGGTTCTCTTCCTCCACACAAAATTTATCTTCTGGAATTCATTGAGCTCTTAAAATTTATGTAAAACTCTGACATCGAGCAAGGGTCTTGATTTCCACTCATTGGTTTGGATAAGGCCTTATCTCTTAAAAAATGCTATGAAGGACATGGTTATTTGTTCAGAGAGGAGAGCAGGGACCATTCAGTCTGGAATTTAGGCAGTGAGGTGTGTCATGGTGCAACCTGTGCTCTGCCTTCCTATTCTCCCTGTGCTTTCTTTGCTCAAGAATTCTCCTGACCAGCTCATGGTTTGTTCCTAGTCACAGGATGCAGTTGCCTTGAAGAGAAAAAAAGAAGTACAACTTGCCAAGGTTTTTACTTGTAAATGAGAAATTTCATTATCCTTTCAGTCACAATAGGCCTACAGTTCCACTCAAGTCACAAAAATAGCACTTGAGGTATGGCAAGTCTGATACTAGAAAAATTTCCTTTGCGACCAGAATAAACACCTGATACTTAGTTTTCTCCTGCAACATGCTTGCATAACTTTGTCAAAAAACAGTGCTTAGATCTTCTCACACTTTTTTCTGAATAGCTGCTCCACACTAGACAAAATCCACAAAATCCAGATGTCATTCAGTTGGGAAAGCATCTTTAAAGGAATTACGGAATCTGTACAAGTTATATGAGAAATTCATGGAGGGTCAAGCTCCATTATATGACATATCTGTCATGCAGTACTGTGAAAGCTGGTATAGATTTTCAAAGTGATGAGACCACCACAAGAAAGCCAAACTACAAAACTGTGTATCAAATTTTCAGTATCACAGAACCACAGAATGGGTCAGGTTGGCAGGAACCACAGTGGGTGATCTGGTCCAACCTCCCTGCACAAGCAGGACCATCCCAGAGCACAAGGCACAGGATTTCTCCACACAGTTCTTGAATCCCCCCAGTGAGGGAAACTCCACAGCCTCTCTGGGCAATCACTTAGTCACTTGCACAGTAAAGAAGTGCTTCCTCTTGTTCAGGTGGAAATCCTGAATAGGTATATCCAGAATGAGAGCACAAACATTTTGTCTAAGAAATTAGTCTGATTCATATACCTCCCTCAAAGCGAAAGCTTCCCTTGCATTAAGTTTATGGTCTGCATTGAAATAACAAATAAAAAATATCTGCTAGTGGCAGCTAAGCATCTGTAACAAATTATGGAATGCTCAAAAAGCTGTAATAAGATCAAACCACTTTATGGTAATTAAAGAGATACAATGTGGCAGTTGTTTTTACTCACTGACCAAAGTTTGAAATTGGCTACCTGTTGCATAGTTCATATTTCATCCTTGTTCCCATTACATCCCATCCTTTCCTCTTTTTCCCAGAGAGGACAATTAAAGAACAAGTGCTTTGTTTTGTTATCAGAATGATACACAGACCCCAGATACAGTTTTTACTGCCATGTCCAGGAGTTGATCAAACCTCTGTTTGCAATATATTTCCCTTACAGCACAACTGCTGATTCAAGTAACTGTTGATTCAAGTTTTAATTGCCTGATAAATTGAGTGTAAAATGCTATGGCAGAAAAGGAAATCAGAGAAAAAGAGAATGGTTCTTTGTTAAGTCGACACAAAAACAGTTTTCTCCTTACAAGTAGAAATCATTTGCATAAATTGAGCACAGGGACACACAGTTATAGATGACACCTGGTTATAAAGCCAAAAATCAGGAAACCACTCCTTTACAATTCTTCTGTTATGGCCTTTTTATTATGCTAGTCATTTTCACTACTCACAGAAATTAGAAAACAATAGTTGCTGCTTATGTCATCACTGTGACTGCGCCAATTTCATTAATCTCCTGCTGCAAAAAAGAATATTTTTAGTTGTTTTTATTGAAAACTATTCAGTAATTTAAATTAAAACACAGTGTTGGGAGGACATTATTATATACATAGATATTGCCTATAAATTGTTTGCTTGCAAAGTCAGTTAAATTTTAGATATTACATTTGATATAAAAAAATTATAAACACCACTTCAAATACCCATGATCTGCGAAATGCTGTATGTTTTTGTATCAAGTCTTGTTCTCTATTATAGATATAGAATTACAAAATAAATAGTAAGTTTAACACTATTTGATAGCTGTGTTAAACTTACTATTTATTTCATAAAACCAGAAGTGTCTTCATTTTATGTATCATGAATTTTTCACTTACTTCCATTTTTTCTTTTGGGTATAAAAACATTGATTTGTTGTGACTTTGTCCTAATTATAGTAAGATATCTCTGATCTCTGGCTCCACCTGCTATGGAAAATATACCATTCCATACGTATGATGATTTATTTGACAATATATTCATATTTTTCATGTGTATGGAAATGCATTTGATATGTGTATGTTTGAAAGACTGGTATTTGTCTTGTCACGACTCAATGGTTTACTCTGTGCCAAAAGAATGAAGCAAAGACTGTACACATATTATTGTAGTATATTCAGGAAACAAAAACTAACTTCTCCAGCACTGTCTCCATGATATCCCCTTGTTATCTTTCTGGAACATAACAGGGCACTTCTATCATTACCTTAAAAGTGGGCAGACCAGATAAAAGGAAGAGAGAAAATTCAGATTTTATATGTTGAAGATAAAGGACACAGCTGGAAGACCATTTCCTGTGATGATGCATCTTATTTTCCTTAAGATCCCCATATAAACATCGTGACTCCAGCCTGTTTCCATACTCTCAGTAAAACATTCATAAGAATGGAGCAATTTCTCTGAATCTTCCTTGTAAACACAATGCCTTACATGCTTCTTTATGAGTAATAAAGGCAGTTTTGAGTAACAAAAGGTGAAAACCTTAGGATTTATACATCATATTTGTCCCTCATAGGATATTATGTAGGATCCAGTAAACTCAAAGTACACTAAAGTAACATCAAAGTATTTTAAAACTTTATTCATAAAGTTTATCGGTAGTGTTCTTTAGGTTTGTTTTAATGACTAGTTTCAAAGGATATCTGAAGAAAAAAACAAGAAACTTGAAAAACAACTTTGCAAAGAAGCAAGTCTCAAAAAATAGAATAAAGTTTCCATATTTCCACATACACCTCAATTCCAAAAAACATGGAAAACCATACTGGCATGTCCAGAAGATCCAGTTAACTCTCAAAAGAAATTATGCTATTTCCCTAATTAGCTTAGCAGTTGTGGCAATATGTACTTGTGGCAGTACATATTGATTTTGACTGCCTGGATGAATCTTCTTACGTGTTCTCAGAGTTCCCTGAACGAATGCATAGACTTCATTATTGTTTTGTATCACATCATTCAGACCTTGCCAGTAAGCAAACAAAACAGATACCAAGGTTTTTATTTTATTAGTAGCTCTTGCTTGCCATTTTTTTCATTAAATAGTAGTTCTGTTTCTTCAGCTGATCAGCAAATTCTAAAATTCCACTAAAAATTACATGTGAATACTATTAGATATATATATATACACACAACAGTAAATTATTTCTTTCTCTACAGAAATACTAAAATTATCCATAAAATAAGATTATTTCAGATGTTTTATCATTGTAATGTATTTGTTGGGATCTCTAGTACTTTTCTTTAGCAGACATCTGAATTCATTGCAATATTGTTATTCATAGTTCTTATATTGCAATGTTACTGTTGCACAATAAACAACCACACCAACTAGTTACTGCAAAACTTTTAATTTGAATTAGGCCTCCTGTTCTTTTATGCATCACAAAGACATAATGTAGGAAGGCACACAGACTAAAGATAGAGGAACAAAGCAGGAATGCTTTCTATAAATTTGCTTATTTTTCTCATGTTAAGTTACAACTCTTTTGAGTTTAAACTCATGAGTAGCCTAGTGATCTCTAAAAGTTCACATAGAAGGCCTGTGTATTCTTCTTTTTGGGAACATCATTTCTGAGAGCAAGAAAAACAGGTATGGAGTTACGACTGAACTCTATTAATTAGAAATTAAATAACAATCACATATATCCAGACTCCAGACATTACCAGAATTCCAAGATGTTACCTGAAGTGATCCAGTTTATTGGCAGTGAAGAAATCTTGGCATACAACACTGTAATTGTGACTACTGTTTGGACAAGTGTAACTGTCTAGATCTCCAAAATAAGTACTCACTTCTTCCTTGCAATTCAAAAGTCTTTCTGGATTCTCCAAGCTCCTTAGCTATGTGCACAACTTCTGTTCTTTGCTCAGACATCAGTTGTTTACAAAAAAACTAATGAGGAAAAAGTTCATCTTCTCAACAATAAGGCTACCTTTTAAGCCCCACCAGATTTGCAACATCTCTAGTCTTGAAAAATAGTGGCAGGTCAAACATCAGTAGTGATGGGGAAGAAGTCTGAGGTTTCATATACTATGCCCAAAAAACAGTTCACCAAGTTTTCCTTTCGTGAATCAGAAGATAGTAGGAGCTGGACAACACATAGTGAGGTGAGATGGGGACCACTCTTGTCACTTGGTTGAAAAACAAGCCGAGTTGAACAAGAAAGGTGACACCATTTGTATGAGAGAGTACTATCAACAATATTGGTTTTTACCAAAACAGGTGCCACATGATAGATCTCAAAAGAGACCTATCGTTTCTGATATTTCTTGACCTCTACCAAGTCTTCAAATGCAAAGGATTTTGACAGGAGATACCACTGCTGCTGCGTATGTTGGCAGGACCTGCTGTTTTTCTCCTTCTTACAGAAAAGGGCAAGGAGAATGTGGCTCACCAGCAAGGCAGGACATCAATGCACCACCACCCAGTGGGGCCATTCCCTTCCATATCAGAGGTATTTGTGTAGCTTTGAAGATCTGCAGGGGGAGCTCAGATTCCTGTGAAGCCACACCTCTCTCCCATTGCACCTCTATAGAGACCAGCTCCATCTCTCATTCTGTCACTTTGGAGGCAGTGCCTCCTGGAAGCCATCGTAATTCATACAATGAGTTACTCAGTGTTAATTATACACGTACATATTAATGGCCCTTGGATAAAATATATAAATACTTCCCATTCTAAGTGTTGAAAATGCACATGTTTTATAACTTGTGAAAATATGATAGAGGCATGCATCAGGTGTTGTGTGCTTCCCATTAAAAATGAGGACATTTTTGACAGATGCAATATGGCAGAATATATCAAGATAATTAATTTACGTTCATTCCACAGAGGTGGGGATTTTTTGTAATTTCTCAGCATGACCTCTGTTTTATGCTCAACAGAACAATCAAAAAGGGATTAGTTTATCAACTGAAATCACTCAGAGGTTTATCTTTCCATGTAAAACTTATCTAGTCTAAGTTTGCTTATATGTTGATTGATGGAAACCATAATAATTTCTTTTGCGTGAATCAAAGATTCTGATTCAATATTTCAGCTCAGTCTTGTTGTTTTCACATCTTTCTGATCAACTGCTTCCCCGCCCCCCCCAACTTTTTGTATTTCACATAAATAAAACTGTTTCCAGAACCCAACAGCTGGCACTTGCTGACTGAAGGGATGAACAAGAAGACTGTGTATTCATAGGATTACAGAACAAGCTGAGAAGCACAATTTATGCAGAGTTTTGTAAGTTTAGTGAGGCAGAAAATAGATTGGGGTCCAGAGAAGAAATGATGTGTCAGTCAAAGCTAAGCATACAGACACAAACTTCCACAACAGAAGAGCAGTCATGTGCTTTCTTAGCTTTTGTGACTTCAAGAGTTACTTCTTAGTTTGAGTAGAACAGCAAAGAGATGTTTGTAAAGATCATACTCTTAAGTGACTTTTTACAAGTCTCTTTTAAAGCCTGGCAAACGCAAGAATAAAGCTGCCTTGAAAGGTGTAGAAGATGGTTAAATGTCTTTTAGGAAGAGTCCTAAAGAGGGAGACCATGACGCCATTTACACATTGCCCTTGTGTAAACTATTTTCTCAAAATGTATAATTTCATCAAACACAGTAGTTTTTTTCTGTAGCATTGTGTAGGTCAGCGCTCTACTCAATATTGACAAATGAAAGCTACCATTATATGCATGTAGTGTATTGTAGCTGTCTTTATCCAGACAGGATATTATAACTGTTTCTCAAGCCCTCCTGTGTGGATATTTCTGATAATGGCTTCTGCTGATTTCCTTTCTTTATTTGATTTATAAACAAGGAGCTGCTCCCTGAAATGACTAAGATTTTACAAGTAATATTATACTACAAATATTATAGGCAATACTATGCAAATTGCCAGAAAGGCATTAGACTGCAATTTAGCCAGCACTTTAAAAAGCTACTTGTTACCTATGTGACACACAGCAACTAAAGCACCTGTTCATTTTCATTCAAAGTATCTATTTCATCATTTTACTTCAAGTATATTCTTAGTTGCTTTGAGATAATGGTGCTCAAATTTCAAAACATTTAAGAAGAAAGAATGGCTTGAAGGAATTCATTTTAAAGAGACAGAAGCAATGATCATATGTCTTTGCTAGTCTGAATTACACACTATTTGACTTCAGTTATATCCCCTCTGTAACAATTTTATAGGTTACACTGAATCCCTGATTAAGATTTATACTCTATAGAATACAATGTTTATTTAATAATATCATCATTATTGTTGGGTACTTTACTGATATTTTTATGGGTTAGAGTTCATGTGCACAAAGAGTAAGAAAAGTCACTTCACTGTAATGTCGCAGATAAGAAATAATAGATCATCCAATTTTCCAAGACATGTTCCTCCTATCTTTTATCAGCACACTTCTATCAACATATTTAGATATTTGTGGCAGGTTAATATGGGCCATTTTCACCTGGCAACAGCATCAGTCCTTAGCAACTGTATGTGTGTATTCAAACTACTACTGGTTAACACTGAGCCAAAATGGAAGATCAGACTACAGAAACCTTTGGATAATGTATGTCAGGAATTTTCATATATTATTTCACCTTGGCAACCATTTCATTTAATTCCCTAGCAACTCTGAATATAAACTCAGTTTTGGGGTTTTTTTCTGTTCAAAATTACCTCTTGAGAACAACTAAGACGATTCCCTTATTAACTTTAATGATATTCAATGTTTCACTTATTCCTAGTTTAAGATAAATGGCAGAATTCAATATTGCACAGCATGCTCTAGATCTATGCAGTATTTCATGGCTTAAAGGTATGAAAATTAAGATGGTACAGCTGTAACTCAATGTTATTTTCTATTTCTTTACATATACTAGCAAACAGCTGCTATTTCAGAAATTTTTATTAGTCCTATACATGTACAAAAATCATTGTGTTCATCCATCAAATTTCTTGAATTCTGTCTTTATAAAGCAAGTCTTTATATTTTTTGATAATAAAGGCCTGCATATTCTTCTACTGGAGCATTTGAGGAGAAAATAATTTGTTTCTGAAGGGAGTAGAAAGACTCCTCTGTTATTTTATCCCCATTCATATGTATTTCATTTACTTATCCATTGGTAGAGAAGTATCAGCTAAAATCATGGTAGGTCTCTTATGACAAATATCCACTTTGGCTGTCATTTGATTTGAGCAATATTTCTGTAGTGTAGCAGATCTTGTGGGGATCATTGTATGGCAGTGGTTCCTCTAGGTGTTAGGATATTGTACAAATTTTGTTTTCTGCAAGTATCTCACTATATTGAAATTGTTAAAATTCTCACTTTTCTGTTTAATGAGCCTTGTGGACTCCATATTTGAATAATTAAAGGAATACTATCCCTCTTTTCATTCTTAAGGAGAGTAATCGAAATTAAGTTAAAATGCATTTGTGTACTTCACAGAATTCAAGTGATAAAAAGAGAGAAGAAAAGGAAACCAATGAGAATGATTGCAGACCTTGATAGTTCTATTTGTATATTCTGGTTTTTAATACCCATTTCTTTATTCAATTGCAACAACAAACTATCTCTTCCTCTCTTCTCCTGCCTACCTTCCCCTTCCCCCAATGGTTTAATGGCTGCATTTGATATGAACTTTGTCCCTTTTTCAGTTTTTAGTGCTGAATTTTGCTTACACAGTCTTGCTAGTCTCCATATGGGTTTTTAAGCAACAAAATAATTTTACATGCTTAGAAGAAGCTTGAATTTTTAGGGATATAAGTAATCTGACCCACCAACACAGTAACCTTTCTGGTTGTTTTGCTGATGAGTCTTTAATTTTGTGACTTAGGACTAGCCCACACACTAAGTAATATTACTCATCTTATTTCATCATGAAGCACTGATCTGTTCCAAATCTTAACTGCAAATGATCATCTTTAATACAATACACAAGGCATACAATTTTTTCTGCATATGCAATTATTTCTACATATCCTTTCTGCCTCAGCAACTAGACACAGAGGACATTGCTTATTGTTGTCATGGGTGTGTTTTGAACTTTCTTCACTTCCCATGGTGTATTTCCACTTAACTAAACTCAAATTCAGCTTATTAAAAACAAGGTCCTCTGGATTATAGAACAGCCTCAGGGCAACAATAAGCTAGAGCACAATGAAAAACAATAACAAAACAAAACCAAACAAATAAAAAACCACTACCAATGTGAAAATGAAACCCCAACTTGAAACCTAAAAATCTCTCTTGTTTCAACATGAAAATATATGACAAAATGTGGTGAAATAATTTGTCTATTATCAATATTATTGTCATTTCAGTTACTTGTATTCTCTTTGTATGCTATTCTTTTTGAGGCAGAGGCATGGAAATTCTATTAGTGTATCAGACAAGAATGTGATTTCTGGAATGGCAGGTCTGTGTAATTTTTAGAGTGTTAATATACTTGTTATAGGCTAATGTCATGTTACCACATGAAGTTACATGTTTCAGATGACATAGCAGGTACATATTTCATAGCAGCATGTAAAATTATGCACCAACACACATATAAATATATTTTCAGATTTCACAAGATTTAGATAATGAGCTGGTCAATATATTGGGAAACCTAACATTGGGAATTCCTCGTGAAGAAATAGAAGCCAGAGTTTAGTATGTCTTATTACCACAGAACCTGTTGATACCTTTGTTCTTTTTGTAAACCCTTTACATTTAGTCTAGCTTCAGAATACCAAAACCTGAAATTTTCCATAACTATTTTTAATGAGAAATAAATAAAGAGTATCATGTAATACCTTGTTTGGCTGTAAAGACACAATTAAAGATACAATTAAATGGCATTTTCTCAAAAGAAATAGACAAAAGTGCAAGTGCTGCAAAATGGCAGAAAAGTTCAAGCACCAC
This sequence comes from Cisticola juncidis, assembly GCA_013400215.1. NCBI lineage: Eukaryota > Metazoa > Chordata > Aves > Passeriformes > Cisticolidae > Cisticola > Cisticola juncidis. Next base: position 653,821 of record VXBR01010499.1, read on the forward strand.
TTACAGAAATAAGAGGCCACATTAGAAATTTAATGTGATTAATTTATCTTAGAAGAAAATATTAGAATGAAATTATATTGGATGAGTGATCAGTTTATTCTGTTTGGAAAAAACAGGTACAAAGAGTTCAGGCTTTCATAATGGAACAATTGTAAAGCTACTGTTTATACAAGGGTTTCTGAAATAGGTATGAAATTAAAAAAAAATCTTATTTTAAATTAATTTCTAGTGCTAGTTAAGAGACTGATTCAAAGCACATCTTGGAACTCAGGCAAATTCAACCATTGCATTCAGTAAATTTAGAACCAATCCTATGACTTCTCTATGCTAACAGAAGAATGGTGAATATTGTAATTCAGATTTTTTAAAGCATTTTGAGTTTGCAAAGTCAAGATGAAACATTCAAGTGCTGAAACCACGAATATGGCAATGTCAAGATAGACTATTAAATCAAGATGTAGAGATTTATTTATGTATGTGTCTTCAGTTACAAATAATTTTGTAAATTAGAAGAGGGTATTCAAAAATAATTCTGAGATTTCTAATAGCCAGACTTGGGGGAGATCAAAACACTGGAAATTAGTCAGAGAAAATAGCACAGTAAGAAAATGTAGAAGTAAACAGAGATGACTAGAAACATATTTGAAAAAGAAAAAACATGGCCAATGATTTTTGGGAGGAAATGAACCCAAATGGTGACTTTTCATTAGGTGGAAAAGTCTTGACTTGTTCTATACAAGACAGCAAAACAAGTCATGCTGTAAAATACTTGCAGACATTGTTCTATAACTCAATATATCTCAAGAGATTTAAGGTTTTACATTTCACCAATCAGACCCCAACTAACACTTCTTAAACTATTTTTTTCTGGAGTGCACACACTTCCCTGCAATGTGTGTTACTGCTGTTAATCATTTAATTGATTGAAGTTCATCCCTGTGCAGAGGATCTGTCCAATACCCATGGAGAGAAATTAAAACTTGCCCCTGCAAACACTTAAGCATCTGCTTATTTTTGCATGAGTAAGGAGCTCTTTTCAATTTTAGCAGGCTTGCTGATGTGTATAGACTTCAGTGTTCATAAATGTTTCATAGCATCACTGTTGAGAAAACCTCTGTTCTAAATGTGTGGTACATTTATCTTGTACTAGCCCTCAGTGTAATTGTGCATTTGCATTAAGTAAGATGTTTCTTCTGCAGAAATACAAAAAAGTCAGTTGCTTGATCACACAATTAATATCTATTATGAAAAATAAAAATATGATCCTATAGTCCTTACTTTTGTCTCAGAGGAAACATTTTACTGGTAAGTAGACCAATATTTAAGAGGTACAATACCACTGAAAGTAGCAGAGCTGTAACTGATAAAACTAATACTGGTATTAGACAGCAGACTTTGGCACAGTGCTTCTGGGTAAGTTATTGCTTGAAGAGAAACTGCATATTTAGGCTTTTTCATTTTTAAATATAAAAAAAATAATAAAGATTCAGGGAATTTTTTTAAATATTGGCTTTACTGTGATAGATTGCCTTTGAAAGATGAAGGAAGATTGAGCAAGAAAATGTGTTACAAGGTCTATTAAAGAGGACTAGTACCTTGATACTGAAGACAGTGTCTGGTTAAAAAAAAAAAAAAACGCAAAAGGTAAAGAAATAAAATAAAATAATAATTTTTCAAAAAATTCAAAAAGGAAAGTAATGGAAACACTAGTCTCCTCCAAAGCCAACAAATAATTTCTAAGTAGTAATTCCTCTGACTGGAGAGTGTGAGGGAATTGTTGAAATACGAGGAGAAAGCAAAGCCTCAAGAATGAGAAAAAGAAACCATTATATCATCTACTAGAAGAACTTTGTATGAAGTTGACATACAAAGGGCGAGTTCAAAACCCTATCTCTTCAGCAGTGAAGGTCCTCAGGAAGACTTGAACTGATGTTTTCAGAATTAAAGTATTCTTACAAATGGAATAGAAAACGTTCCAGTAGCAGACAGACAATTTTTCATTTATCTTAAATACATTTTGTCTCTCAAGTATAATAAAGGTTGTAACCATGATTTGTCCACCAGATACTCAATGGTAGCGTATGTAATTCACTTTTCTAAAAATTTTGCCTTTCCTCTGAACTCTTTTTAAAATATACTTGTTTTATTTATTGTTATGTTTTTGGAAATACACGTCCTAAATTGCCTTGGAGCACAGTGACATTCCTTTGCTCAATATATTTAACACTCAGTTGGTCACTTGCATTCAATGCTTACTGAAGGAGCTAAATCATGTATAATTTATGTCTTTTACCCTGTCAGTAGAACTTCACTTTGACTATTCACATGTGAAAAATTATTCATTCATCTAAGTATTTTCAAAATTTTCCCTTTAGGTCAGGGAGAGGGAGGTATTTGGAGGGTTGACATTTTTGTCTCGTTTGTTGAAATTACTGAGGAAAGGAGCACCTAGAGTAAAAATCACTCTTTTAGCATTAAATGTGAATCACTGTTAATTACAGATTTTACAAACCACCTGGAAGCATGTGGCAAGAGAGTGGAAACTACTGAAATCCAGAGTCATGCTGACATGCTTCCTGAATAGATAATATTTTTAAAAAAAAAATTACTCAGATGTGGTGTTAACATTTTTACTCTTCTAATTTGTCTAATTTGTACATATTCAGAGTTTCCCCATTCCAAAGAGAGCTTTTTCACCTCTGGCAAAAATATTTTTGTGAAGAGCAACTTTTACATGTTTTGTCTTTAAGAACACCTCCCAGCGCCTTTTCATAAAATAAAATAAAATAAAAACCCAAGTATAAAAGAATAAAATATATCATAATAAATTGTTAGTACCAGTTTAGAATATTGTTCCCTTGGGTGTCTTCAAAAACACAGTAAAAGTACTGTGGAGACATAAAATCAGATTATCTTCAGGATCTATGAACCAGAGCAAGATTCAGGGCCAGATTAAAATGAACAAACAGTGGAGCTGTTCTGTTGAGCTTGGCCTGGCACAGAAGCCTCCATCAGAAATGAAAGTACAAAGCGAAAAACAGAACAAAAAAATGTGTTGATCATTGCAGTGTCTCCTCATGGGCCCTGAGGCATCTGCTGCACAGAGAACAAATGCTTAGATTTGAATTACCTTCCTTCCATTTTTGTGTCCTCTGCTGCAGTCCTGTAAGCTGAATGAAAATTAGCTTTAGCCATATTTCTTCTGTTCATTCTTCTTCTTTGGCCAGCAATGTGGACACAATATGAGATAAGTCAGCATAGTTTCTACCCTCTGCTGCCTGGCTATGGGCAAGGTTTCAGCACAAGGTCCAGGAAGATGACACATACCTAAATAACCCCATCCTCCATTCTTGTAAGATGGGAGAATAGACATAGCAAGGGAAGGCAGGAAGACTTGATTGGCTTCTGGTGGACATAAAAAGGCCTTCTGCAAGAACAGAACATGTCAGTTGCACTTCTCTCCACAGATTGTTAACATGACCAGGTTCCCACAACATTACTTTAGTTTCTAGAATCTGAAATATGTATGTGTTTGCCAAGGAAAACTGTAACTGTTTGCTGGTTTCTATGTAAAATATATGAAATAGGTAAGTTTTTCAAAGAATTTGGTTGCTTAAGAAGTGTGCTTAGCAAAATCACAGTCAAGCAACAGTTCTCTCTACCAAGTTGTTTAAAGACTAACAAAACAATAAAATATTTGGTAGGAAACGGAGGATGAGTAAATCCTCTACTGTGGAAAATATAACCAAGGAATGGTTCTTCTAAGTAGGAAAAGACCCCCAACTGTGCTATTTGCAAACCCACTGTCCTAGTTTTGCCAGGACTATTCATAAGGGGAAGGGACTCTCTCTGGCTTCCAAAAAAAAGGGTGTTCCTGTCAAAACCACCCTGAGTGGCATCACCTGTCTATCGCGGGCATTTTTGCATGTGAATCACCCTCTCTTTTACACACTTCTTTAACTTTTAATATAATTGCCGTTGCTCTTTGTTTTACCTCATTGCTGTTTGTAGTAAACTGTTGTTATCTCAACCAATGATCTGAACTTTCAGTGCTTGTAATTCTCAACTCCAAGCTGGAGCAGGAAGTGGGAGGGGAGAGGGGGAATAAGCTAGTGGTGTCTGGTTTGGGAGAGTCTCAGTGGGGACACTGAACTGGGCAGTACCACTTCTAAACCACAACCCACACTAAAATGCTTTTCTGTTTCTCTGTCATAAATAATGGTTCTGTGATTATTTTTCAATTAAATAAAGAATAGAATATTGGTTTTAAAATCTTCAGCTGCACTTCAGAACACAAATTTAAGCTGAAGACATTCTGCCACTGTCTTAAACTTGACAAATCCTCTGTCATTGTTAAAACCCTTGGAAGCAAATATTTTTGCTTATAGAAAATTGCAGCACCTTTTGAGAGGAAATTCCCTTTGAGAGCTGCCTTTAGGCCTCTTAGAGGCAGTGTCAGTAATTTTTTTCATCACATTAGCTAAGTATTGAATTGGGTTCTTGTGTCTTCATTTTCTTAATTCAAAATTGAAAGTATTTATTGATCACACACAAAAATCTAAACACAGTGCATGACTGTGCATGATTCTATAAAGTCTATTTCTCTTCTCACAATGAAACTATCTATTTCAATGTCCTGAAGAAGACTGAGTTTATGTTTTTTGTAAGTCATAATTTGAAGGATAATTCTTTCACCTTTTGTATTACTGCTAGATAGAATGAGACCTAAGAAAGTACATTTTAATTGTATAGAACTCTTTTCCTGTTAGAGATTAAGTAATCAATGTACAGAATGTTCTCTTCATTTAGATTCAAAATTAGAAATAAAAAATAAAACTTGCTTGTGACAATTTGCAGTGTAAAATCTCTAACTACATTATTTATTATTCATTTTAAAAATGGCTCTTTTTTTTCCCTCTTAGGTGAGAAATTCAGTGGACATCAGAAAAATCTACAAAGGCTCAAAGTAAGATTTCACATCTACTCACTAAGTCTTCATATTATTTTTTCTCTAAGGCCTACAAATTCTTTTGGTTTGGATTTCATGTTATAAAGCACAAATACCTTCCTAATTAGCAATATTTATTAAATCTTGGAAACTGTATCCTGTTTGAAATTCAATTTTCTCCTAGTCAGGAAACAGAACATAATGCTTGAATCAGTACACTGTGTAATAAATGCACAGATACCTCCTAAGGTGCAGGAGTAAGATCACAGCTCAGATTCTGCAGTTTTGGAGAAAAAGGTCTGGTTGCTACAACATGATTGCTAAATTGTGCTATGAATTAAACGGAAATTTAATGAATGCATTAAATTATTAGCAAGAGCAACTAAAAAGGGTACTGAGCACTTCTAGCCTTCTGTTGTGTGTACTATGTCACACTAGCCTTTGTACCATGAATAATACTTACCTATAAAGGCTGAGTAAGACTGCACAGCCATACGCTCATTCTTGTACATATTCTGCAAGCTATAGCTATACAAGAAAAAGGTGCCAAACTTTTAATACTCTTTCTAACTACTTTGTAGAAGATTATATGTTTGATGTGTACATATGACCTGACCTGTTTCTTTTTAATGACTATGGTAGGGTTTTAACTGAAGTAGATCAGTCCCTAGTGAGAAATTATTTACGACAAGTAAAGCATCACAGAGAATTTCTGACTATTTTGTATGTGTATAGGTAGTTTGGAAATTTATAATACATTCTAAATACTACAAAATGTACCTATGATCATGTATAGGAAATTTGGGGGTGTTGGTCACACTGCAAAAGCTCAATTATTTCTGTAATCATGGCCTATCTCCAAGTTTCACACCTTAACCTATTAAGTTTAAAACTGTGACAGAATAGCTAAAAAAGTTAGTAGGAATAATACCACATATTTACCTGGGGTTATTAAGCTATTTTGTGAAAAAATATTTGTGGGGAAATATAGAAGAATCCTAAGATCATGAATTATTCTGTGAATGAATAACAGTCCAGTGAAATTCAGCATGCAGGAAATATTTGTGAATTTATACTCCTTGAGAAAAGCAGTCCTTAATATCACAAGCACTCATAATTTGAAAGGGGTTAATTTTCATCTGAGTTAGATAGATAATTTCAAAAGTAAATAAAGCAACACAGGGTGAGATAAGGAGCAAGACAAAAAAAGGAGGACCAAAAATAGTAAGTCAGTTAATGTATGAGTAATGACTACATATCTAGCATGCTTCAATCTGGAAGAGACACAAACCGAGGAAACCACAGAGAATTTTAAAGAAATCATGTCTGGCGTGTAAAAAGCAAAAGTGCCCAATCATTCATATTTTATTCAAGTACTAAAACTATAGTCTGAAAAATGGAACTAAAGTTCAGAATAAATGCAGCTTATAGAGAAAATCTGAAATTTCTTGCAAAAAGTTATTTGAGATTCAAAATATGCCATAGGCTCGAGGAAGAAAAATCCCATAAGGCTGTAAATATATTGATAATTCCTCTAGCTCCAGAAACTCCCTAAGGAGCAGTCATGTGGATAGATGCCTAAGAGTAGTAATACTATATATTTGTGCTGTTTTTATATTTCCCAAAATTTCCGTTATTAACTACTTGATACCCCAGGGGAGGTATTGTATCATAAAGATCTTTGACCATTATTGCTTTTATGGCACTGCTTATAGAATATGATACCAACTGGAAAGCAACACAAAAATACAGCTAGGGAGTAAATAAGTTATCAGATACATGCCTTAGCTTCTCACTAGTCTCCCTGTTTTTGTGAAATTTTATGCTTTATTTCACTCACAATCTTGTGTTAAATGACAGTGACAATACCAGGAGTCCAGAAAAAACTTGTTGTCAGGTATGAAGGTTCAGCAAAATTCACGTTTACTTAGGTAAATCATATTTCATAATCACAGAAAATACAAAGTATTGTACCAGCCTCAATGGAGGATGCTATTCTAAGCCATAAGAAACTTAGTGAAATTAAGCCAGAATTTTCTTCTCAGATATTCCTCATTAATACGTTTACAGACAATAATACAGTGTGGAAAGCATTACAGATAATAAAGAAAACTGAACATAAGTAAGAAAGGTTATTGTGCTTCTAAGGAAAAACTGGAATTTATGATTATGGGAAGATAAAAATGAAGACAACATTTTAACAGGATTAGGCAATTTAACTAAGACATACCTCTGTGTTCAACTGATACTAGATTTTTGAACAGAAAAATCATTATTTAAAGTCTTGTTGTATGAAAGTGTCTAAGAATTGGGGTGTTTCTTTTTATCCTGGAGACTTTTTTTCATGTTTTTCTTTTTTTTTTTTCTTGGCTCCTTTCTTTTTTTTTTTTTAATGTGGAAAGAAGTAAATATCAAAAAACACAGATTGAAAACATGGGATAAGATGAGAGAAGCTATTAGTCCCATAGTCACCAACACCTATCTTGCTTTTTATTATTTTTTTTCCATATGAGCATTAGCCAGATAAGTGTCTGTTCTTTCTGGCTTATATGTTGACAAGGGATTGATGGGCACACATATCACTGTACTTTTGGACAAGGGCTGCCTGAGGTCTGCCTTTATCTGCAGAGGTGCTACTTAACAGCATCACCCTTGATCAGTACAAGGTATTATTTTGAAATATTCCCTCTATCTCTCTGTCTTTTATGTTTCAAGCCAGAAAGAAATAATAGAGAAAAACACTGAAAGAGGGTGTCTAGACCTAATTGACTAGCATATTTAAAGTGGGTTGTGGTTGCTTAGAAACATTTACAGATTGTAACTGAAGCTTGATTATTAAATAGTCTGCAGGGCAATGTAGGACAACATGTTTTTACAAGAGCAAGATCCACAGTGAAAGATGGTTTGTAGCTTAATATTGAAGGGAAACATATTTACAAATATTATTTTTACATTTTATTTTTAAGTCCAATTAAACAACATCATTGAAAAAAAATTAACAACACTTATGTCAGTGCAGTAAACTGAAATTCGGTGTCATGACAACTTGCTTTTTATTCTGCAAGGCCCTCTGTTAATTCCAGAAGTACTTATTTCTACTTTGTGGCTCCTCTTGAGAGTAGGCAATTTATTTATTACAGTAAAGTGCATATTACGTAGGAAGAATCTGATTTTGGAGATCAAAGGACACTGAGATGTGTAAAGTGCAGCAATCTCTGATTAAAACAAGAATATTGTGTAACAAAGCTATAATAAAGATCTCGAAGGGAAGGCGTACTCAAAGTCTGACCACTGTAGAGGGGAGGGAAAACTATATATCCTACAAACATACTGATATTTCCAAATCAGAAGTTTTATGAAAAGTATATGAAATAATCTATAACCAATTATATCCGTCTGTTGAAATCTCTTTAACTAATTATTTATTTCAAAAAAAACCATAAATAATGCCTTCGATATCATTTGTTTGGGATCCTTCATGACAAAAAATACTTAGTCTTTCTAAAGCATATTTTAAGTTTCTTCAGGAAGTCAGAGAACTGTTAGAGAATTTTTATTCTCTGGTAATGCATTTCCATTTTCCTTCTACACATGAAACCATTCATACTTCTGTTGCTGCAATGAAGTCACCTAAAACAAGGAGTCATGGATCTTATAGAAACTGACAGGTTTCTAGGAATTTTTTTTCTTTCCTGAATCCCAGCAAAATTACTATGCAACTGGTACAATGAGAGGAATTCTATCCCATTTGATTGAAATCTAGATTTAGACTTAACTGAAGTTTTGTCAATAAAAACTATAAATCATACGAGCACTTAGGAAGCCTGGTCTGTATGTGAATAAGCAGACAAAGTCAATGATTTTAAGGGGGATTTTTTTTTTTTACTATGCAAATTATTTATTATTTCTAATTATAAAAGTTCTAATTGTTCCACAGCAAATCAGTATCTGTTAATACACATGGGAAAAAAATACATATAAAGGTAGAATGAATGAGTAGTAAACAAGCAACATAAATAATTAAAAAATCAGAAGTTTCAGTGTGTAAAACAAACATTACCAGCACAAAGTAAATGTGATTTTTCTAGCCTTCTTAGTTATCTATTTTGAGAAGACGTTAGAAATTATGAAAAAAATTCAGTAGGTTACTGATCAAGACTAATCTTCTCTGGTTACTTCTGAGTTACGATTCTGTAGAATTAACCAGATTTCTGAGATCTACAGACTTCTAGTACAAAGTTATCTTTACCTTATCTAGTACAAACTTATCTTTAACTTACCTTTTTTAACTGGAACTAAATCTGAAATGAAAATAGGAATACTATTTAGCCATAAAATGACTGATAACAGCCTCATATGAAACTCTGCCACACGCATAATAAAATGCAGTCATCTACATAGAATAAAACACTGAAAACTGGAATTGAAAATGCCAGCCAATCTTTGTAAATTAAATCATTATTTGTTGCCATGTTATATTAAAAATATTCACAAAAACCCGAAACTGTATTAATCAAGACTGTAGCACATCCTTAACAAATTAAATAACAAAGTATGGTTGATCTTATTTCCTGTAGATTAATTTTTTTTTTTAATTTTATCATTTAATGGAAAGCCATTAAGAGAAACTGTTATTGAAAAGGATATATTCAGGAACTCTATTTAAGAGATTTTCAGCTTAAAAGCTACACCTCTGGAGAGTGATAAAGGAAATGGGCATGACTTCTTCAACGTCAATAAGTCATATGATCTTTTTGCTTGAAAAAATATGAATAATTTTGAGAAAAGGTAAGCTGTTGTTGCAACTCACTGAGACATAAACCTGCCATGAAATATTTAAGAAGGTAGAACCAGTCTCATCATTTGATAGTATATACTTACTACTTGCACGTCCAAAGCTATATTAAACAATCTCAGATAAAATTGCTAATATTTACTATAGAAATTATTAGGCCCCCAAGATTACAGTACTGGGCTAACAGTTACCAAAGAGAAGAAACTCTTCAAATAGGTTCTGTAATTTTATACCATGTGTTCATGAAGTAGCAAGAGCTCTGTAAGGGTTTTTTTTACATATTAAGATGACATATATGAAGATGACATAAAAACTTGTGGAATGATGAGTAATTCCATCTGGACTTTGTCCCAGTCAGACAAATTTTTATTCTAATTCTACTGGATCAGACAGAATAACTTATTTTATAGGTGTTATTAAAAAAAAAGGGTTGGGAAAACCAAGAAAGGATATCATTCCAGTTCAGATAAAAAGATTTGCAGGAGTGAATTACCTTTACATAAAAAAAGTAGTACAAACATTTCTGTACAAAATGACTTGGAATTATGAGGTTTTAAAAGAATTCTTAAGTTGTTGTCTGTAATTTGAACTAATTTCTCTCCTACAATGAAAAATTATAAAAACTTTCCATTTATCGCTAATATAAGAAGAACCTAATTATCATAATTGCTTTAAAATAATGCAGTAAAGTTTTGTTACCACGAAAGGGCACCGTAGTTTACTCCCTACGTCTTCAGCAATATTGTTAATGGAAATCCAGTATTGAAAATTACTGTCTAAAAAGCACCACCATCCTACAGAAAGGATGTTAGTTGTTTCCTTGAAATTCACAGGAGGCTGTTTTATCTACTAGAAATGGAGGAGGCAAGTACTTCAGACTGATATATTAAAAAGGAATGGATTGTGATTTATCATGCTCAACATTGGTTGGAAAAGACCACTAAGTCAATTGAAATACGAATAAGTACACAAGACCAAAAACAAACTGCAAGTTTTGTGCTTTCTCGTGTTATTGATTAGCCCATTAAACTATAATCCCTGTAGTGTGGTGCACAACCACTTACTTAACCCCTTTTCATGCCTAAGTTTACATAAAGGCACCAGCAACTTGTTTCTTCAGCCATTTAAGCTCTCGTGTTCTGACTATGTTCTGACTATACGATCACACAGCCAAGGGAGAGACTATGCTCCTTGCCCACATTTAAATTCAGTGCAAATCCTTCCTACTTGTATAGAAGTAGCACTGAATTTGCAGGGTGATGAGAATTTCCCTATTTCTCCTTCAAGTAGGAATGTGTAACTTTTATTGCAGTGAATACCTGGATTTGAGTTCTACCATTTATTAACTGGATAAAAGCACTAAAGTAGACCTGGAGATAGTTTAAATGGGTGTGAATTGAATTTATACTCCATTTGAGGACTGTTTCAGCACTGACGGTGTAATGACAAAACAAAATCCACAGTTTCCAGTGGTTTGAACTAAACTGACATGTTCCCTTCTTGTTTATATGAGGCAAAATTAGCTGAAGCTGTGAATCTAAACATGTTTGGGACTGGTTCCATGCCAGTTTTATTAAACCTATCATTAATACACGATTTTCTTTTTTTGGATGGATTAAACTTGTAAGGACTAAAAACAAATTATAGTCTAGACAACAGCAATTAGCGTTGCAAGTCCTGTTCTCTTGCTGTGGGCACTGTGTATCTTAATAACATGCCTAAAGTTTTAGTTTATTGTTTCCCCTAGCTGGATGCTGCTATTGGATTATTTTTTATCCTGCTGTAATCACATGCATTAATTCATCTGACTTTTTCTCAGCTATCAAACTAATAATTATTACACTGCTTAATAATATATTTAGTGCTGATTTTACTATTTATTCATGCAGATTTTCATTCTTTTTCTCTTCCTGTAACCACTTTGTCCCAGTTTTGTAGGAGATAAAATGTTCACTGAGGCACAAGAGCAACACAATACAAGAGCAGTACATTCAAGAGCAGTTCATCACTGAGTATTTCTTCATAACCATTTAACAGTGTCTGCTTGATGTAGGAGAGTAGGATTATCAGCCCTATAATATGAAACCAAGCAACAAGAAAAGAAGACTTATTCACCCTTCTTAAAGCAGTGTATCTTTTCTGCACTAAAAATCTGGTATCTAATTAACTGAAGACGAGAGCCAGGATTCAGTACATATGGTCATATGTAGTGTGTTCTTAAGGCCCACAAACATGGAAAAGTCAATGTTGCTAGTACGGATCAGGTTAAATGTTTTCAAAAGGAGCAAGGAAGTATTTGAACCATAAAAAATGCCTTGTAAAGATTCAAATATTAGAGCTACACTCTGATTTTTCACTTTGAATGTGCGAAAAATTGTATAAAGTGCTCCTACGGAGCACCACTAATTTTTACTGAAAAAATTTCACTACGAGGATCCAGTATTGGGAAATCCAGTGTTCCCTTTCAGCTCATGAATCTCTACACATACATTCTATCCTTAAACATGTTTTGGACTATTTTAGCACAAGATAGATCAAACATGTCCCTTTTTCTGGATTAGTTTTCCCAGAGACAACATAACTCAGATAACGCAGCAATTCCTTCAGGGTACAATTTTCTGCCAGTTTTTTTGTCCATTATGACACAGATATGCGGACTAAAAAAAAGTAAGTAGATGCAAGTGTCAAAGAATCTTTAATATATATATAGGAAAACGGAGAAATTCTCTTTCTTCAGTAAGACTAAAAGGTACTGGCTTGTTAAACTAATTAAAATAAGGACTGAGAAGTAAATAAATTCTTTACATACCTACTGAATAAATGTACTATTTATAAATGCATTCAGGGGACGAACACCACCTGGAAAAATATAATTGACAAGATACAATCTTGATATAAAATGAAGCAGAGATTAACAGATCAAATTCGAACTTAGAACAAAACTTAGTGGGTGTTTTGCTTGTGTTTTTCTTTTTAATGGTCATTGTGTGAATAGTGAAGGGGAGGGATCAACACAGTTTCAGGATGGATTTAAAAAAAACTTGCTGGTGTGAAACTTGCTGGTGTGAAACTGGGTTTTTGGCATTCAGAGGGGGCAAAAGGAGGACAGTTGGTTTTCTCATAACCAGCATTATATCAGAATTAATTAGAATTTTATGTGCTATGCTGTGTTGATCTCATTATAGCTGTTTCTTATAACTTCTTGTGAGGAGATGTCAGAAATACACTAACCTGTGCATCCTTTGTTGCTGCACAGCTTGGCTTTGAGGCTCAGGGGTATTAGTCTTTTAGTGAATCAATGAGCAATGAGCAATGATGAAAGCAGCAGTGATTTCATGATGTCATGGTTGTTCTCTTGGTGCCACTCAGGACCACATCCAGTTTAGCATTACTGTTGGGGATGCTGCCTGAAATTGAATTATGAATCACAGGAAAAAAAAAAAAAAAAGTGGACCAGATTTAATGCACATTTACAAACAGCTTATTCTGTCACATATTCCTTCTCCTTTCTTCCCTTTTTCCTACTACCTTCATTTTGCTGAAACTATTCCAGAACACATACTGAAAGAGACGGACATATCCTTATCACTGAAAACACATATTTCTTCCTTTAATGGCAGTAAGACTAATATTTTTCTTCTCATGTACAAAGAATTTCTTATTCCCTTGGTTTCTGCAAGTCATTTTAAAATATAGGTTATGCATTGGTCTCTGAGGGAAAGTGGTCAAGCATAGGTTGATTATATGTGACTTAGTTTGTTTTAGACTCAAAATTAGCAAGACAGTGTCATTCTCAGGTCTTATTTCTGATTGTGATTTTCTTATCTCATTGTGATTTTATGTTTTAGCTAAAAGCTTTCTATTTACAGGAAAGTGAATGTCCATGGAAAACAAAGGACCAATTCACAGCTATGATTAGAAGAAAGGCAGTCACTTATTTGTGAATAAAAGCATGACCTTCAATTCCTAAACAATCACAACCTTAAATATTAGCATAGGAGAGCCATACAAGCTTACTATGGTTATCGTCCACATAGAATTTGCAGGAATACATCTACAGCAGTATTACACTATAAATTATGCATGTCTTCCTGTCATATGGTAAACTCCCTGTGCTCCGACCTCCTATAATTATTGATGTTAAATATGTCAAAAGTCTTTCTTGAAGTTAAAGAAATACTATAGTTTGCATTGATTATTAAAAGACTGAATAAATTTGTCTGAGAGCAATGTGTGTATCTAATTACAATTATATATATAAGTACTAAATTCACTGGACCAGGCTTGCTTTTTTTTTTTTTTTTAACCTGGATCTCTAGTAGATTTTCTGTCAAATAGCTTCCATAAAGAAGTGTTCAAAACTTTTTTTCCCATATCCTGCATTGTTTTTAAGGTATTTACCACCAATAAGAAGTTTATACAATGGTTAATTCAGACCTTCTAGATTCTCAGCAAATCTAAGTGCAAGGGTTTGAGGAAAGAATTTTAAGGATTACTTTATGTTCAATGTCTCACTTTCATCACAGGTGTTACACCTCATATATACACATCATTTTAGGAAAAAGCATATAAGATGGTAGTAAAAATAATCCTTTAAACTTATAGGAGCTGAATTTGTATACAAGCTTAAATTTGTGTCAGTGTTGATATTAATGAATAAAAAGCCTTGGATGTCAGTTTTGATTATGAAACACACCTTTTTCTTGAAAGAGGTAATGTCACTCATCTTCACCTAGATGGGCAATTATTCCCTAGTGAAACCCCCCACCAAATGGTGGCATGTTTATAGTGCCCCGTGGGTCACAGTGCCAGAGACACCTGTACTGGCAGAAACATCCATCACCAGGCATGGTGCAGAGACATATCAGTGGACTTGCTTGGCTATAGAAGCAGAATAGCACGTTCAGGCAGCACTGCCCCTGAGTCACTGAGCTCTGGGAAGTGCCAGGGCTTGTTGGCTTACAGGCTGTGCCTTGCTAGCAGAGGCTCACTCTCTCTAGATGAGAGCTGGCTTCTGTGCACTCCCATGCTCCCTGGTGCTGCTGTGGTCCCATTAGGATGGGTGAAGTGGACACAGGTGTCTTGATTGCTACAGTGTGGGCAGTTCATTTCTCAGAGTAGAAAAGGTTCCTTGTCCAAGTGCTTAATAAATGCTGCACCACAGTAAAAATTGTATCTCAACATTGCATTAAAACTGATCATTAGCATTGGTACATATACCAAATTAAATAAGCACTGAACCTGGAATAGTCTTCAACTATGTATAACTAACTTTTGAGCTATGAGTTCTTCCCACATGTCCAAACAGTTAAATAGTTTGTAGAACAAGATGGAATTTTAAAATTGCACAACACTTGCTTATTCATAGGTATGTGAATGATATTTTCTGCCTAAACACTATATTTTCAAAATTATAATTTCATTTTAAAAAATTATTTTCAGAATTACAATCTTTATCATATGCTTTCATTAAATTTGGTAATCCATATCAACATAATGTCTCATAACTGAGCTGCAGAAAACAATTTCATCTCCTAAAGGAACTGCTTCTCTGATTATTCAGCACCAACTACTCCTAATTTTCATGTATATATAGTCCATCTTACAATATGTCAACATACTGTTTATTCCTAGGAGTACATACAATTGTCTTATTGCTGCTAATATTTCAAAATACTTAATGAAATACAAGAATTTAGCACATTTTGAAGATTAAATATCAAATACATCCAAGAATATTTTTCCCAAGCTAAGTCAGGAACTCTTCTTCAAAGCATGTTTTTAAAATAGTAATTCAAGAGGTATGTTGAAAATATTTGTATGTTCTCTATTTGAAAGCAGAAAACCAGCATATGAGTAGAGTCTGCTGAGTTTCACGAGTTAAATTTTCTGTCTTCCTCAAAAATGTTCTTGGATTTTCCTAACAATATTTTAACTAAGAATTATCTGATAGAGTATACATAATGAAGATTTTTTCTTTTTGCTTAGAAATTAGGATTGGCATATTTCTTAAACTGCTTTTGTGTAGAAGACTAGCTTGTTGTGGTAGAACTGTCTTGAGAAAGACAGTAAGTGCAGAAGGAGGAAAAGAATATGGGTTTCTACATTCTCCATTAAACAACCTAGCTGATGGAACTACCAGAAAATTTTTCAATATTGTGTTTTATGCATAGAACATTCCAATACTCAGTCTTCTAATTATCTCTGTCGGAATCAGAAGGTAGTAAGAAGCTTCAATTCTTCATCTACTGCCTGTTAAATACACGTGTGTGTGGGTGTGGGTGTGTGTGCATATTGTGAGCTCTATTGCTTCTTTGTACTGGCAATAGGTACAGATGCTTTTTGTTGTTGTTGTTCTTGTTGCTTTCTAATCTTTTCTGTTTCAAAATCAATGCCAGTGGAAAAATGTGGTTCATACTGGATACTCAAGATTTCATTTTAGGCATGAACTTTAGCTCCACTTTCTAGCTGGCCTTTAAAGGGCAAGATAAATACCCAAGAAGTGAAAAATGATGCATTTGTATTCCCCTAAAACAAACAGAATTACATGTTCTTAAAATCAAAGGTCATTTCTCTTTCTAACAGTCTTTCAGCTTTTCTACTTTTGGTTCCCTCAAAAAACCAAGGAGTTATATTCCATTAGTTACTCTTTCATTTAAGCTAATAATGTTCTGAGCCTTTTTGTAGTGCATACATTATTAAGGCATTGAATTGTTTTCTAATTTTTCTGGGATTGACAAAGTGAAAAACTTACAGAATAAATAATTTTATGCCAATTTTTTTAAAAAAAGAGTTAATGCATTAAAACCAGTAGAACGTGGTGTTTTGTTTAAACCAACAACTTTTTCTAATGAATGACATTTTCTTCTCACATTTTTCTTCCAAGTTTCTTTCAATGAGAAAAAGGAGAAGGAAAATTAAAAAAAAAAAAAAAAAACCACAAACAAAAAACCCACCAACAAGGCTTTAGCATGGTATAACTACAGCAAGTTAAAAAAAAATCAGCTGTTATTGCAAATATGTGTTTATTCCTATATTCAGTCAGCTCCACATATTCTAAACCCTACCACAGAATCATAGAAAAGATTAGGGTTGAAAAAATTTCTGTGATCATTCATTTCAACGATTAATCTAGCAGTGCCAACACCACCATTAAAACATATCCTTAAGTGTTGCATCTACACATCTTGTAAGTATCTTGAGAAATGGAGACTCAAGTAGTTTCCTGGGCATCCTGTTCCAATGTGTGATGTTTAACAATTCTTTTTGTGAAGAAATTTTCCCTAATATATATAGTCTGAACCTCCCCTGACACAACTTGAGGCCATCTCCTCTTCTTTTATCACTCATTTCTTGTGGGGAAAGACTGATCTCTACCTCACTACAACCTCCTTTCATGTCATTGTGAAAAGCAGTAACAGTCCCCCTCAGTATCCTTTTCTCCGGGTTAAATCACCCCAGCCTCCTCACAGAACTTGTGCTCTAGACCCTTTACCAGCTTTACTGTCCCTCTCTGGACATGCTCCAGAAACTCAATGTTTTTCTTGTAGTGAGAAAATGGGATGCAGCTTGAGGCGCAACCTCACTATTGCCAAGTACAAAGGGAAGATCCCAGCCCTGGCCCTCCAGGCCACAATATTCCTAAATACAAACTAGGATGTAGTTGGCCCTCTTTTCCAACTGGACATACATACAACATGGCTCAGAGTCAGCCATGGAAGGCAAACATACCCCAGTCTTTTTCCACTTGGCAGGTTTCCAGCCACTCTGCCCCCAGCCTGCAGCACATCCTGGGATTGTTGTGACCCAGTGTCAGGACCCAGTACTTGGTCTTGTTGAATCTACTGAACATGGGTCCTTTCAGGATCAGTAAAGGAGACTTGGTTAGCCAGGACATAGAAAAGGCCAAGGCACTCAACACCTTTTTTACCACAGTCCTCACCAGCAAGTGTTCCAGTGACACCACCCATATGCAAACGGTGAAAGGAGGGAAATGCAAACATGAGGAACCATCTACTGTAGGAGATGACTGGGTTGGCAACCACTTATGGAACCTGAAGTTACAAAGTTCATAGGACCTGAGGAGACATATCTATGAGTCCTGAGGGAACTGGTTGAGGAAGTGGCTATGCCACTATGCATCATATTTGAGAAGTCTTGCATTACAGTGAAATTCGCACTGACTGGAAAAGGAGAAATAAAATACCCATTTTTAAAAAGAAAAATAAGGAAGACCCATAAAAGAACAGGGCAGTTTATCTCATCTCAGTGTCTGGCAAGATCATAGAGTAGCTCCTTTTGGAAACCATGCTAAGGTACAAGAAAAATGAGAACATGACTAAATCAACACGTCTTCACATGGCAAATCACACCTGAAAAATTTGGTGGCCTTCTATGAGGATGTTATGGCTGTGGCAGACAAAATAAGAGTAACAAAGGTAACCAATCCGAACAATAGAAATCATTTGACAGTGTTCTGTGTGTCAGCCTTGTTCCTAACCTGGAGGGATATGGACTTGACAAATGGACCACTCAGTGGATAAAAAAATCAGCTGAATTTGAAGAGTTTTAGTCAATGGCTTGATATCTAGCTGGTGATTCCTGAAGGATCTGTATTGGGACTGGCACTTTTTAACATCTTTGTTGCAACATGGACTTCAATGGGATTCAGTGCACCCTCAGCAACTTTGTTGATGGCACAAAGCTGTTTAGGGAGGTCAACAGCAAGGGCAGGGCTGCCATTCAGAAGGATGTGGACAGGATTGAGAGATGGACCTGTGCAACCCTCAGGAAGTTCAAAAAGGCTGAGTACAAGGTGCTGTACCTTGATCAGAGAAATCCCTAGCAAAGGTACAGGCTGGGCAGGAACTGGATAAAGAGCAGCTCTGAGAAGGACTTAAGGGTATTTGTTGACAAGAAGCTCAACTTTAGAAGCTTTCCAGTACCTAAAGTGGGTTTGTGAGGAAGATGGAAAGAACTTTCCACAAACTACAACTACTTTCCACAGGACAAGGGGGGATGGCTTCAAGCTGAAGGAGAGTAGGTTTAGATTAGGTCATAAGAAGAAAATCTTTACTGTGAGGATGGGAAGGAAACTGAAACAGGGTTGCCCAGAGAGGTGGTGGACTCTCTGTCCCTGGAGGTGTACAAGACCAGGCTGGATTGGGGTCTGAGTGAGCCCATCTAGTGGAAGCTGTCCCTGCCCATTGCAGAAGTCTTAGAACTACACGATCAATAAGGTCTCTTCTAACCATAACCGTTCTCTGATTCTATGATTCTAACTTTATACAACTGGCCTTAATCTCTTAATTCAGCCTTTTCAGATATCTCTACAGACCCTAACAGCTCTCTAAGCAGATCAGTATTTCTAAACAGCTTGGTGTCACCTGCAAACTGACTGAGGAGTCACTCAATCCCCTTGCCCAGACGTTCACTAAATTAACACACTAATTTAACTGGCTCTAGTACTGAGCTCTGGGTAACACCACTGGTGTTACAGCCACCTACTGCATTCAGCATTACTCCCCAGGCCAGTCACCAAGTCAATTTTTACACAGTGAAGATTACAACAGTCCAAACTACGTGCAAGCACTTTTTTCCAGAAAAATGTTGTGGGAAAGAGTGTCAAAGGCTTCACTAAATTCCTGGCACATCCACAGCCTTTCCCTCATCGACAAGATGG
This sequence comes from Cisticola juncidis, assembly GCA_013400215.1. Taxonomy (NCBI): domain Eukaryota; kingdom Metazoa; phylum Chordata; class Aves; order Passeriformes; family Cisticolidae; genus Cisticola; species Cisticola juncidis. The sequence continues at coordinate 673,246 of VXBR01010499.1, forward strand.
GTCACCCTGTCTCAAAAGGAGATCAGGTTGATCAACCAGGTCTTGCCTCTCTCAAACCACTGCTGGCTGGGCCTGATCCTCTTGTCCTGCATGTGTTGCCTGATGGCACGTAGGATAATCTGTTCCAAGATCTCACTTCTCACTGAATGAGGTCAGACTGACAAGCTTGTAGCTCCCCGCATCCTCCTTCTGGTCCTTCATGTAGATGGGCATCATATTTGCCAACTTGCTGTAAACTGGCAATTTCTCAATTAGCTGGAACTGCTTTCCTGTGTCTGTACAAACATGTCGAATACACCCAGAAAGATTGTGGCATGTTTCACAGAAACAAATTGCAGGGAATGTGCCCCAGACTTCAAAAGCCTTTCATTGTCTAGAGAGAGAATAAAAATGGCCATTTAGAAGTTACCAATTTCAGTTGAAGCTGCACTTAAGGATCATGGCAGAAGCTCAAATAGTAACAGTGATCACCTTGAATCCTTTAATCCTGATGCTTTTTTTCTTATGTAGACAGTTATTTCTGTACAACTTCTCACTGTGCCCTGGTGCAGTTTCCATCAGTTCTCATTTCCTCCTGTCTCTTTTCTGCCGGCTTCATTCCTAGAGGGAGTTTATTCAAACACCTCCATTCCAGAGATCTTTGACAGGGATACATACTGGTTCTTTTTTTAATTAAATAAATTGGTAGATTTCTACCTTGAATACAGAGGTTTTAGGTGTTTCATATAAAATTGTGTCTACTCATGGTTGTTAAGTACAGAGGCTTTATGTGTTCAAAATTCCTGTCAAACTAGGTCCCCATCCACATTATAGCTATTTTGGTTCAGGTTCTCCTTCTCCAAACCTTGATAAAATGCAAACTCCCTAGAGAAAGAGAATGTAGAGAAAAAAAAACTTTTCTTACTAACATAGGAAAACCAAAACTTAAGGATTTGGTTCCTTTCTGCTAAATTTTGAAAAGAGGATTCTGTGTGCATCATAGAATTTGAATAATTTGTTCTTTATCCCACTCCTCTAAACACTGACAAAAATAGTAATAGTTAAAATACGTCTTCAGTAGAAGGGTTATCTAACACCACCTTTGGTTCTGGATTTGTACCTGTCAACATATTAATTGTACTCAAATTATACTATTGTGGAAATGTTTTTTCATCATGTTGTTCCGTGCCACTGTAAAAGACGTGATAGGGAAAGGATTTTTTTTTTTTAATATAGATTTCCCGTATGAAAACGATGCGTAAATGCGACAATATTGTATATGAGAACTGTTTATTGATAAAGAAGGGTAAGTGATAGGGATAGAAAAGAGAGCACAGGGATAAAAAGAGGGGCAGAGAAGCAGAAGACAAGGGACCGCGTTACCCCAGGCACCCTGCGCTCTGCCAGCGCCCGCTCCGCCGGCGGAGCGCACCGCGGCGCGTCTGCGTGGCTCCGGCGGCGGCAGCGCGCCGTTTCCGAACAGCCGCGGGCTGCGTGTCCTGGCTGCTGCCCAGGAACAGCCTGCGGNGAACGGCAGGCGACGGAGAGGGGCCGGGCTGACCCTACAGGCGAGCCCCACTCCTCCGAGGATCCGGGAAAATGGCTCACGTTGTGTCGCAGTTAGCTGCTCGCGTGTGCCAAGGCGGCTCCCATGGCTTCCCGGGCGTTTCTTCCCGGTCACCTGGGCATCTGCCCCACCGCAAGTGGAGGGGCTTGTCGGCAGTCCGATCGTGGAAGCTTTCTCTGCTCAGATCGGCTGCCAGGCAAAGCCTCCCCGGGGACAGGGCTCCCAGCACGGGTACAGCCCCTGTATCCTTCGCCATAACATACGTGGAGGCATAAATAAAAATCAGATTGGTCCCTCTCAAGTGCGCACACACACACACACACCAAAACAAAACAAACAAAAAAATCCCACCATATTTCTCTCATCAACTATCAGCAACTATATTAATGCTGAGATTTGTAGAAAATAACTGCCACCATAGTTGTGTTAATCCCAATTACCTTTTCAATGAGGAAGGTAAGCAGGGGCATTAATTACCTCCAGTACATTTGTTTATCCTCCTGAATTTGGTATTTACGGGCGTACTGCAACATGACAATGGGGATGTTAATGGTTGTATTTTCCTCCCAATAAATATAATTGAAATAGATGTGAGGCTAACCTATGGAGATTCAAGAGTAGAATAAAAATATACACCATTTAGTGATGCAAACATGCTGTGATGAGGTGTTTTGCTCCCCGAATGCTGTTTAATTACAACAGAAAAAAGTGCTTTAACAAGCTGTTAATCAGACCTGTAGAAGTACATTTTCAGCAACACTTTGAGGTTTAGACATCATATATACTCTTTTTTCTTGCAGATAAAAATCAAAATATTGTTCACTGTGAAATAATATAATTTCCTGTCATACATTTTTTAGAAATAGTAGTTCATTTTCTTTTGCAATTTTTGTCAACATATGCCAATCTCTTATACAATAACATCTCTGACAGATAGTTGGTTGTTGTCATTAGTTGTGTTCAGCAATTCTGAATCATACAGGCATAATGGCAGGGAACTGAAGAGGTTGAAACAGGAGTTTGCTGGCCAAAGTCTGAGCAGGTTTCTGACCTACTGGTCATCGTTATAGACATCTGGGAAAAATCCATTTCAGTCTTGTCTTCCTCCAACTATATTGTTACAGGTTAGGGCCATTCTCTGAGTGAAAATCTCAGAGACCTAGGACCAAAGTGCCTTCATATTAATTGTACTGTGACATGAGAATACAAGTGATCAGACAGAAAAGAGCACTGCTATTCTAAACATTGTAAAAGACAGTTGTTATAACTTAAGACCAGGAGATGAAACTGCATGTACTATGTGGATAAAAAACCTGATGTATTTGATGAACTCTTAAAATTTGTTTTCAATGCTGTGCATTCTCTATTCTGAAATTAGTTATTGCTGGAGGTTTATTCTAAAGATCCATAGTTGCTAGTTGGGCATTCTGTTATGAAGAAGGGTCATGTACATAAAAGATTTGTTTGGGAGGGATAAACTGCTTTTTCAATGAGGTAAGGAGATTTGAAAGGAAGTCATAATTTATTTTAATGCTTGCTAATGATTGGTTATATAGTACATAATATATAACTATGATTGGTGTTTTTTAGAAAGGTATTGGGATCTAAACTGATGTGGGAAAGGGAGAGGTTATCTTATGGATAAGGGTAAAATGGCAGAGCAGTGTGCTCTGCACACAGTAACTGTTTTTGCAGGTGGATGCAGAGGTAGGGTGTATTAATACAATTTATGGCAAGCAGGGTCTGTAAATGCAAACAATATTATTTTTGTTTCTTCATGCATCTTCAGTAACCTGCAGCCTAGTAATACTTTCTAAACCGTTTCATCTTCCTGAGAGGTCTCTTGTTGCAGCTTTGATCTGTCAAGCCAATTAGTGATCTGAGACCTGGTGCAAATTTTTTCTGTATGTTTTCACCATGTGGTGAGTTTGCCACTGAAACACCACACTAGCACTCATTCTAGTGTTCAAGTAAACTGAATAATTTTCCATTTTATACTCCACAAAGTAGAATTTAATTTGAAGCAAGGTTTTTTCAGTTCTGATTATGCATAAAATACTAATATGCATAAAATTACCATGGAGAAATTGCTGTGATGCAATGTTAATGAATAATTATTTGAATTCTCTTAACACACTTTATTTAGCCATAGAATTCCTCATTAATGACCTAAGAATTGCACAGCTCTGTCAATGTTTCATATTAGTTTTTTTTTGTGATGGAGTTGTTGGTCATGCTGTTTTATGAATGAATAATTGTACATTTGGTCTTTTTAGACTATATAAAATATAGGTTTCTGACTCATTTAAGTTCTTGCTCTCCAGGGCATGAATTAATTACTTGTACAGAGAAATTAAAGCTAAAGGAACACAAGCGGTGCTAGAGGAAGTTGAGTTGGTTTTTAAAGCATTTATCTTAAATACTTTGGTAAATAAATTTTGTAAAAATAAATGCAGATTGGTATATCTTCATGCATAGATGAGAAGTTTTTCACATTTTTATAAAACATTTAATCTAACTAAAATAATCAAGAGAGGTAACTTTTTTTTCTGCTATTTCTGTGGAGATTTTAAATGAATCTAAAACAAAATTTCTCAGAAAACTCATAAATTCTCTGTTTTAAAAAGCCTTCCTTCATCTCATGCATTCTTAGCTAGAACAAAAACATTTGTTGAACTCTTTATAGGGGAGGAAGAGGTTAGTGATTAGAAGAGCTTCTTGTTAGAAATTGCTATAGTTTTGCTATGAATTAACTGACAACTTTGACAAGATACCTGCATAGACTGCTCTGCACGTAACAAAAATCTCATATTTAATAAAGGACAACCAGATAAAAGAAGTCAGACATATCAATTACTAGACTTCCCTACGCTAATATTTACTTGCTTACAAAAAGGGTAAGACAGATGATCTTCTCTCTTTTTTCCTCAGATATCAAATATAACAAATAATTATCAATTGAATTAGAAATTGAAGATTATCCTGCTCTTTCTTTTTGTGTGTCCAAAATTACTTGCAAAAAGATACTTTCAAATTAGTCTCCCCTGCCTCTGAGGCAATCTTAAGAGATTGCACAAGGACGTAACTTCCAAATCACTGCACAGCCTGCAGCATAGAGGATAAAATATGTTGTGATTATGGTTCAAATATTTGGCTCTTGCATGCTGAAGGTCCACCTTTTAATTGCTGCTCGAAAGGATGCATAAAGGAATAAGTAATGAAATAGCAAACTATTCTAGCATATAATGCTGTGGCCTGTACGTAATAACGAGTATAGCAGCTGGCAGACAGTGCACATGACATTAGAAATTAGAATATTTTTGGCCTTCGTGTTTGGTCTGCCGTAGAACAAAACTTCAGTGCAAAAGGAATTCTTCAATCCTTAAACACAAACTTACATAAACAATTAAATGCAGACACTCTGCATGCCCGTACATACATATTTCACATATTTTGCATTGACATTTTTTCTTCAGTAAACTTATTTTTCCGAATACCCTTTCCTTTGCATGATGAAAGATGTACCATTTTTGTATTACTTGTGAAACACATGAGCTGTTAAGTTGAATTTCAACTCAGTAATTTCTTAGGCATAAATATTTTTTTCTGGTTTATACAAATTACCCTCCAAGGTATTTTATAAAAAATAATCTTTTTTTCCTTTACAAAGTCTTGTTTTGCAAATGGAGTTTTATGGACATAGACTCATAATTGCTAATAAAACTTATTCATCATAGCATAAAAGAAGTAATTAAAGAACTAGGTTAAAAAGTCAGAAAAAAGTGGGCACAAAATTGTAATACTTGTTGAATACAGTTACTTAGAAATTTGCTCCAGAGTAACAATTCTACTTTTAACTGTTTACTTTTAAAATACTTTTGTGCAGTGTGCTACTAATAGAAGACAATTTTGCAGAATAAATCTAAAGGGGAGAAAAAAAACCACACAAAAAAGAAAAAGGAAAAAAACCCTCTAGATGGTTTGTTAAAAGATTCAGTAATTGTTAAAAAAACCCACTTAACTTCATTTCCTATTACAATACGTCTAATTGCCATTGAATAGTAATGGGAAGGTTTATGAGACAGCATCAATACATTTTCTCCCTGTAGCAGTGCTGTATTATGAAAACAAGAACAACTTTAACTAAGAGATTTGAATTTAATGTAGTAAGGTTCTGGGTCCATTGTAGTTGTTGGTGTCTTTAAGTACTTGTTTTAGTGACAAGTGTGGAATCATCAGAAGATTCTGTTGCTTCACATGTAGTTGTTCTGGTCACCCAAGTGTTACAATACACTATTCAGATAGGGACAATACATCTAATAGCCAATCTAGATGGTAAAAATAAAATTATAAAATCCGTAATAATGATTCCAATTGTAAGATCGTTTGGATTGAAAGGGACCTTTAAAGGGGCCTAGTTTGAAGGTCTCTGCCACTGACAGGGACATCTTCCACTAGATTAGGTTGTTCAGGTTGTTCAGCTCCCCATCAAGCCTTGTCTTGGACACTTCCAGTGATGTTATCCACAACTTCTCTGGACAAGTCTCTTGGTCTCTTGCAACCCTCACTGTAATAAATTTCTTCCTTATTTAATCTAAAGGGGTTTTGTTTGTTTGTTTGTTTGTTTTTCTTTTCAGTTTAAGGGTGTTGTCTTTTCCTCTCACTACAAGCCTAAGTGCCATGTCCAGCCATTTCTCTTCTTTCTCAACACTTCCAGAGATGGTGACTCCACCACCTCCCTAGGTAGCCTGGTGCATTGGTCGATAACCCTTTTGATGAAATTTATCCTTCTATCCAATGTAAATGTCTCCTAGGGCAATTTGAGGCCATTTCCTGTAATCTTTGCTGTCTGGGACAAGTGAGCATCCCTCATCTTCCTACAACTCCCTTTTTCAGGTACTTGTAGGGAGTGAGAAGGTCTCACCTCAACCTCCTTTTCTCCAGGCTAATTATATGTTCCAGTGCTTCTCTCAGCTAATTATAATTCTCCCAATCCTCTTACATGCTCTTTTAAGTATTGAAAGATTCTGATAGAGCCTTACCAGTGCCTTCTCTTCTGCAAGATAAATACCTTCCGTTGTTTCAGCTTTTCTTCACAGAAAAGATGTTCTAGCCCTTTGATTATATCTGTGGCCCTCTTCTGTATACACTGACAGATCCATGTCTTTCTTGTGTTGGGAAAACCAGAGTTGGATCCAGTACTCCAGGTCAACTCTCACCAGAGCAGAGAAGGGCAGAATCACCTCCCACAACCTGCTAGACATGCTGCTTTTGATGAATTCCAGAAAACAATTGGCATTTCTGGCAAATGTGTATTGCTGGTTCATACCTAATTTTTTATCTGCTAATATTCCAGTTTTATGTCTCAAGGCTACTCATCTCCCAGTCTGTAACGCTACCATTGATTGCCATGGCCCAGGTGCAGAACTTTGAACTTAACTTCCTTCTAGCATCCTATTGGGCTGTTCAGCTTGCTGATGTGGTGGGATGACCTGGGCTGGATGCCTACAAAATTGCTCTACTACTCCTGTCTTAGATACAAAGGAAAACCTCCTTCTAGGTCAAGATAAGAAAATTTTGAAAAGTAAAGGTCATGCATGAGGAATCAAAGAAGATGAAAGATTTTATTTTCTACTTCCCACAAGCCATGACCGATCACTTCCTGAGAAGCAGGGCTTCAGCACACTTATTGGTTGTTCTAGAAGCAAACAATGTAAATAGCAAATCCATCCTCTCACCCTGTAGGTGTAGGTAGCCTCACCCATGCACCCCCACCCACCACTCTAACCACCTCCTTTTTATCTTGCGTTTTATTGCTGAACACACATCATACAGTATGGAATATGACTTTAGTCACTTTGGTCACCAGCTGTACTGGCTACGGCACTTCCAAAGATCCAGTCTATTGGGGGGTAGAAATGTGAGAATGTCGGAGAGACATTGCTGATGCTGTGCAGCAACACCTTTGTAGATACCGTTACAAAGCATAGTGCTTCAAAGGCTGCCATGAGGAAAATTGACCTCATTTTAGCTGGACCCAATACTGTGCCATCCTCAAACTTGCTGAGGATGCACCACATTCCACTGTGCATTTCATTAATAAAGATGTTGAACAGTAGCAGACCTGGTAGAGATTTCTGACAAATTTCATGTGTTACTGATCTCCATTGGAACATTGAGCTGTTAATTGGAGCTCTTCATATGCAAGCATTCAGGTGCTTTCCTTTCTTATCCCAGTGCACCCATCTCCAGTAAACCAATATATTTCCAATTTAGCAGCAAGAATGTTGGGGAGAACCGTATCACAGGCCTTATGGAAGTCAGAGTAAATTCCATCAGGTCATTTTCTCATCCTTTTCCATAACACACATACCACTATAGAGGGCCATCAAATAATCAGGCACTATTTGCCTTTGGGGAAGCCATTTTCATGTCTTTTATATGCCTTGAGGTAGAGGCCAGAAGGACCTGTTCCATGACTTTACTAGGCCTTGGGTAAAACTGACTGGTTGGTATCTGATTGGTATCTGTCAGCAGACATCTGCGCTATGACTGTCTTTGTTGATTTGGCCTCTAATTTTCACTTATACACTCTAGATGTCTGCTGGGCTGTTTTTTAGTGGCAGTGGGGTTTTTTTTCCGTTTAGAAATGGAAATCATGTCATCATCTTATCAATTGTAGAGAGCAAACCCCTCACATTTCCATCCTTGTCCATCATGGACAGAGAGGCCAGCCTCTCCCACCTGTCTTAGTCATTGATTGAAGAGCTCCAATAATATGATTCATCCCACCAAGTCACAGTGATAGCGATACAGCCATAGCTTTCCACATGCACCAGAGGATGCACCCATGTGACATTCTGAAATGCATTGGAATCCTGCAGGTCTTTTCAAAGAAGGTAAAACGATAACAAAACTCTTTAAAACTAAGGAAATCCCTTTTCCAAGATTTCTATTAGATCTTTAGCTTAATCTGTGATACCTGACATTCAAAAACAATTTGGGTACCCTGAAGCCATCAGTGTTTCCTATTCAACAGCAGTAATAAGGGTGGACCTGGGCAAGGCAGGTCTGGAAGAGCCAGGTCACACGGTGTCAGGTGCCCCGTGGAGACAAGTCTCTGAATCCCCAGCAAGCCTGTAGCAGCACTGACCCACAGCTTGGGGTGCTACCCCGGATGGGAGCCAACCAGGGGCTGCACCTCAGGCACCCCACAGGGAACGGGGCGTACCTGGTCACGGGTGAGGCCATAGAGTAAAGAGTGCCAGGCTCAGAGTGAAGGTTGAGCCAGAACTTTACTTAGCCCCCTGACTAAAGACCTCCTAAGGCGTGAACTGACTGCTCAGACTAAGCCCCGTAACACGGAGACACAGTCCTTTATGTAAAGGATGGTAACAAGTGAACAACCAATGGGGAATCAACAGGGAGTGAACTTGGGAAGGAGTGACAACTGAAACAACTTCTCAGGGATAACTGGGAGGGACTTCCTCTGTTCTTGCCCAATCACTCACAGTGGCTCCTGGAACCTTCCAGAATCTGGGGAGTGCCTTGGAGTGATTGACAGGACCCAGAGGAGGGGAGAAGGAAGATACAAGAATGACTGACAGAGTAGGGAGGAGGAGAGACTTAGGGACAGACTATTGATACTAAAACAACAGGGGTATAAATGAATGAACCAATATCACAGAACCATAAAATGATTACAACAGAATACGCCACAACAACATAGGATTTCAAATATACTTGTTAACAGCTAAATTTCTGTAGTTTACATCCATACTGAATGATCTTTTTTGCTCTTTTCATGGAAGAAGCTGGTAAGGTGTCATGAAAGTATGGTTAAGTTTTAAAAATTTTAAAAAATTTTTATTGATAGTGTTGGCACAAAGCAGGTTTTAATATTAAATTACGAAAGTGCAACTTCAACAAAGTTTGATCAGAAAGTTCACTCAGTTGCTTACTACAGATGGTTTAATATCAGCAGGAAATTACACCTCTAAGAGGTCAATCCCATTTCCTCCAAACCCCCTCCAGAAAGAAAGGGACAAAGAGACTATGGATTGAGACAACAATTCACTGAAAGTAAGAACTAATGGAACAAGAAACACACAGTAACTGGCAATATTAAAAACAAAAGTATACAAAAAGAGAAAGTGTTTTACATACTAAAAATGTTCACCATCTTGACTTAGTTCCACATGGCCACTGAGACAGAACAAGTTCTCAGACACTTCCCGTGGGTGGACCTCAGGACATGACATGATGGTGGCCACTCCTGCGCTCAGTAATGGCTTCCTGGGACAAAACCACAATGGTGGGTACTTTCACAGCTAACTTTTCCCAAAACCAAGCCTGGGACAACCAAAAAACAATGATGGACAAACCCCCAAAAGCAAGGTCATCCTTGTTACAGTATGCTGCCCAGTTCCAGACCACTTCACTCCACTGAAGGTCAGCTAGGATTTGCTGCAAATATAACACTGACTTTGTTATAGATTCACAATAACAACATTCATGCCATAATTCATTCACATGCTCACAGAGGCAAAGAGATGTACACATTTATATATATCTGCATAAAGATACCCATTAAAAATTCCCCTCAGATTCTGTGGAATCCATAAAATTCCATAGTGTTTCTCAACAGGCATTGGTTACACCTCAAGGAATATATATGTGTGTGGGAGTGGGTAGCCACCTAGAACTCATCATCAGTGAAAGAAAGTGAAAGAAAATCTTCTGGGTATTAAAAACTCGAGTGTTGGTGAGCTCCAAAGAGTGTCTCACTCAGGGCAATGAACTACTACAGCCTGCTGAAGTCCAGGAGAGCTCAAAGGATCTCACTTAGGTGTTATGAGGTGCCTTGCCTTAGTGACCACTAAGATTCCATCATGATCATAAACCAAGTTGGTAACCACTAGATATTTTTCCCAAGAAGTCCAATAGCTATGGCATTATTCCACTTGGGCTACAGTTCAGGTAAATGATTAGCCAAGGGTGAAAAATATAACTGTTTATTGTTTTCCTCCAACCTTGGTTAGGCAACTGATGTTTCTTTTGAAGTCAGAATTATTCCCATCTTTACCATGTAAGAGTTCTTGTTGTGATCAAACATTCTTCCCTAAGCAGTTGGTATTATGAAGGTGTGCCTCATCACTCAGCTGGTTTGGTCAAGGTTTATCAGGCACTTCTGAGTTGCTAGAGCAAGACAGAGGAGGGAGTAGAGGATGCACAACCTCATAAGGGATTATGCTTGGCCTGTATCTTTGGGAGAAGGTAACAATGTTGATGAATTTTCTTGTTTCTTTCCTTCTCCATTTATTTCTTAGTCAAAAGACCTGGAGAAAACAGTATGGAGTGGATACCATGTCAGCAGTGACTTTTTCCTGTTCTAAAACCAGCAGAACTTTTCTTTTCCCTTTGCCTGTCAGAAAAGCTACCTAAAAAGAAACTATTGCTTGTTTTCTGGGTACTTTTCTCCTACTGAAGCAATTTCTTCTTCACCATATCCTTGCTTACTGTTCAGAACAGTGAAATGCAGCCCATTTTTTGTCCTGGGTAACACAAGCTTAAGGAAGTATGTTCAGACACAGATGCAGTAGTCCTATAAAAGAACAATGCAGTGATAATCATGAAGGCTGATGCGATGCCTGATCACTGGTATCCTGGCTAGCTCACTGGGTGGCACACAGACACAGCACCAGGAGTGGGGAACTGCCTCAGCAGTGAAGTGGCTGCAGGCAGAACCTTAGAGCTACAAGCCCTAGGATACAGCTACAGGGGCAACAAGGATCTGGCGAAGGAGCAGAGGAAGGCTCTCAGTCCAAGGTTCCAGCAAAGTCCAATAAGGGATGGGTCAGGAGCTGAAGAGAGCCGCAAACAGGAGTGAACCCGACTTTGCATGGGTGGAACAGGGGGTGGATACAACAGCTGGGCCAGTCAGGGTCATACGGGGGTGGAGTCCGGAAAGGGACAATTCTTCGACCATTTGGAACTCACGGAGGGGAGGATATCATTCGCGGGAGCAAACAGGATACCGAGTAGGGTAGGAGATTCTAGAAGAATGGGTAAGGGCTATGGAAGATTGACATGAGGTGGGACTAGAGGGGCACAGGTTTAAACAAGATTGACAGTTAGGGTAACACCAGTAGTGTGGGAGGAAAGGAACAATCCATTAGGAAAAACAAGCACCGTAACGGAAGGCAATTTTCAGTCAACAGATTAACAGACTAAAATGGCTTTTTCTTCTACTACAGTTCCCACGCACTACATCAAGAAGAAACAAGTATAAAGAATAATTTATTATAAAGAATAATTTACTATGATATTAAGAAGACAACAAAAATATTGAAGTGGTAGGTTACCTTCCCTTGTATCTAAACTCCAGATGACAGTATAGGGAACAATACTCAGACAAAATGTTGACTATGTTGCATAGGTTAAAAAGCCAGAGAAAGACAGCAAAATTGAATAACTCAATAAAATAGTTTGTGAATTTTTGAGATGCCATGTTGTTCTGATGCAACACAATAAGCAGTGTTGTGTAGACTCATTTCTGCTGCCTGACACAAATGCAAAGAGTATCCAAGCACTGTGGCCCAGAGCTCATTGTAACTACCTTTTTGTTGTCCTTGACCTTTTTCCTTATACCCACTGCCTGCTTATTATTTCTTCCCACACAAAATATAGTCTTTGAAGAAGTAAATCCATAGATTTATGGAGATGATCTATCTAATATGCAGGGATTTTTTTTTCTCCTTTTTAGATAATACACAGTATTCAGTAGAATAACAGCAACCTGGTAAGGAAGAATACAGTTCATGTGGCAAAGACTGTCAGCAACCAGAAGCTGTCAGCAACCAACAGTCAGTCCCTTCTCTGCAGCTGCTGTGCCAGTTGCTGAAGGACACCTGGCACTAGTCCAGGATTCATGAGCCAGAGTGTCATGCTCTATGCTCAAATTCATGAGCCAGGCTGTAAAGGGGTAGCTGAGATTGCCAACCATTCCCAGCAATGTGGTCCTTATGCAGCAGTGCTGCCTGACAAATTCTAGAACCTTGCTCTCTGGCAGACCACTTTTACCAAATAACAAGAGTGATTAAATTCCTGCAGTATTCCACAGTGTCTTATAAAACATGAAAGAGATGCTGCTTCCCTTTAGTGCCAAACCCAGGTATGTTGGCAAGATACAGGGCATGCAACAAATAAGCACATATGTGCTATAAGCAATCCTGTTCTGTGAGGCAATGTCTTGAGAGCTTGAGAATTAAGCATCTTTTTTGATGACACAGAGGTGGCATGGATCCCATACAATAGCCCAGGCTGGGCATACCTCCCAGAATGTTGTACACTATGACTTTGCCTCTACTGCCTCTACTGCAACTGAACTGTGAAGTAAGGTAGTGGGCACTTGAAAGTTGCTTGTTTTTGTATTTTTACTACTACTTTATTGGTCATACTCAGGTTAATGAGTTAATACTCAGTCATACTCAGGTTAATGAGCAGGTTAATATCGATTGTCTGGCTAATCAGAAATACAGGTAAATTCCTGAACCCAGAACTGTATCTAATGTTGAATGGCAGTCAGTCACTCAACAGTTATAGCTGTGACTCTGCTAAGAAGCAGAATTGTGAACTGAATTCAGTTATGTGTTGGCTTTCTACAGGGGGAGATTGAACAACAGCAGAAATTCCACAATATAAAATAGGCAGGATAAATATACTAAAATTAAAGGTTCTCAGTCTGTGTAACAATAGAGGTTAAACTATCTATTTTCTCTGTGCGAGTTAATTGGCTGATTTTTACATTATCCAAGAATCACTTATTACCCTACTTCTAAATTTAACTGAAATATACAGAGTGGAAATAAGAGCCTCAGCCTCCTCCTCTTCTTAAGAAGAGGAGGAGGCTGAGGCAAAGTTGATGCAGAACATTGGCTACAATAATATTCAAGAAAACACAGACCTGTGATATTTCCAACTATAAGATTTTGCCTTCTGTTTTATTCTACAACTTAGTTGCATTAATTAACATTAATTTTGAACATTAGGTTCAGTTAAAATTATTTCCCCTCCTCCTAAATTGCATTTTGTACTTTGTCGGTGCAGTGAATTGTTTCTGCTTTGAAATAATGAGCCTGTCTTTCAAATATTGTTGAACAGAGAGTATGTTGAAGTCTTTAGTTTTCAAGGCATTTTTTATAACTCTCTTACTGTCTCAATTAAGGTGAGTGATCTAAACTGAAATCTAGAGTAGAGAATATTCAAGTCTCTGAAGAATTAACTGCTACATTCCAGTTGAACATTTTCTTCTCTTCTTTGTTAGCTGTCCTAAAGGCAAACCTCTTAGCCTAAACAGCTTGAACTTTCCCTGCACTCTTAATTGGCATCTTCAGGGATTGTTAAATATGAGTTTGTTCAATCTTCTGTCAGTTCAATCAGACCTTTGAAATTATATTTTCTTTCACTAGCAGTGGAGCCTGTCATGTGTACCATCGTCTAGCTAGTTTCAACTTACTGCTTTATAGTAGCATGACCATTTCCACCATTTGATTTGGACAACAAAATTATGTATTAGAGGGATGTGCATTATGAAATAGCACATCAATTTAATGCCCCAGAAAACCTAGATTTCACAGTACCATGCCCTCAAAACAAAGTAAAGCCAACATTTGCAGAAGTAAAAGCTTGACAATGCTTCAACTGCTGCAGAAAACTGCTGAGCATGTGGGAATTGAGTCCATATATAAATATTACATACCCCAAAACTCTGTGTAAACATCAGAAAGAATGTGGCTTAGATTAACAAGATCAAGGAGTTTCATGATAAAGAAGACACTCCCTAGCCCATGAAAAGGGACAATCGTACATATGTGTTTTCAAAAATTTGGGCTGCAGGGTTTTTTTGGGGTTTTGGGTTTTTTATTTGGGTTTGTTTTGGTTTGTTTTGTTTGTTTTTTTTTAAAGTCTGCCAGAATCTTCATGGTACTTAAACATAGTTTAAAGTATTTAATTTCCTTAGTGGTTTCCTTAAGTAAATCTTTCATGGAAGTCTCTAGAAATGTTGTATTATTTATCTGAAGCTAGTCTCCCGAACTGGTCTTTTGGATGCATATGCAACTAGGCAGACTTCTTAAATCTGACTTTTATCAAATCATAATTCATTCCAATTCTCCTTTGCTCACTTCTTGAGTAAATAATCAGGTAGTCCACCAAGTTCTGTACTATTGATTAAAAGCATGTATTAGGTATTTTGATGACATGGAGTTAGATGCTGGTAGAAAAATACCAGGTTTTAGCCTTAAAGACAACAGGGCTTAGACTGTAATTAACAATTGTTTTATAGAGCATGTAGATTTTAAATACATTGTTGTTAACTATGTCAGGATGATTTTCCCCAAATATTATTTGAATCAGATGTTGCTATAACATGGATTACTGTTTAGGTAGATTTCATTCATGAAACTAAATGACCATTTTTGCGCATAACTGCTGCTTGTCTTCTGATAACTAAAAAGGGCTCAGTAACTAAAGACATAGAAAATGTCTTCGAAGACTCATATAGAGATAGTATTCCACAGCTGAGCAAAGTATCTATTCTTTTCTTTTAAAGAAGTAGCAGTCTGTTTGCCCTAGTTCTCTGAATAGACTTGACTTCTTTTCTTTATACATAATTACATTTGACATTAAAAGTATAACTTCCCATGGGAGAATGAACTTCACATTTCAGCAGTCAGAGGAGACAGTATAAAATAAATATGATTAACACTTTAGGGAAAAACACAGTCATATAAAGCTTTTGTTTCTCAGTCAGTCCTGCATACATTCTAATTAGCTTTGTTTTTTCCTGTAGGGCTCACTTCTGATTGCACATATCATAATTTTTTTTTTCAGTATTCTCACTAAGAAGCAACTCTAGAAATTGCAAAGACTCGTATATATAATTTTTTATTTTGAAGTATTTGGTTGGATTTTTTTTCTGTTTTTTGCTACTTCCTAGCTGTTGTCCCTCCTTTTTGTGTGTTTTCTGTTACTCTTCATCTTTGAACATTTAAGGACTCTGTCTTGTTACAAGACACAATGCATTAAAAAAATTGAGTTTGAAACATTAATTCTGAAAACTTTTCTACTTCTTTTAATGCACTTTTAAGGTAAAATAGCATGGGCATTAGAGGGTGTCCTTGTTTAGTGCAAATTTGGGAGGAAACCTCTGAATAGGGTCCCTCTAAAAAGCAAATTTGGACAGCCCCTCCCCCAACCAGTTAGAGCAAAGATTTCCTTGGAGAAAAGTGGGGCAAAGTTGATGCTGTGCCTTCCTTTAGCCTTGGTATGTGACCCTGGGTATCTCCAGAGCCAGGGGCTGGCTGGGGACACTCCTCAGTGCCCTGGGGTACCGAGGGGCAGCTGTGGCTGTACCCCGTGTCGCAGGAGGAGGTAAAGGAACAGAGAGCACTCTGCAGAGGTCCAGGGGTCCAAGCCTTATTGGAAGCTCCAGGGAACCTCCTAACTCAGGGGATGCGAACTTGGAACAGTCCTGAAAAGGGACTTGCTCAGATCTTCTTATCCAGGGGAGATTACAGGGAGGGGAAAATCCAGCCAGCAGTGAGGTGAAACGAGGGAGCAGTTACAGCACAGGATTGACAACTGGGGAATACGAAATAAGGGAAATGTTGGAGGGGTCTCTGACCCTCACCTCTCACTGACGCTCTCTCTGACCCTTCTGGAAGGAGCAGAGGAGGAGCCGAGAGTCAGACAGGGGATCAGGGAAGAGACAGGAGGATTGACAAGGAAGCTTCTAGTCAGGAAGGAGTGGTGAGGGAAGATTGATATGTAAAGGGGTGGTACAGATTGGGGAAAAACCGTCAGGGAAGGGGAACATAGGAACAAACCATGCAACAAGCAGAAACAAACCACAACAAAAACTGTTTATTTAACAAGCAGAGTATACACAAACATAAAATATTAAATAATATTAAACAATAAACCACATGGTTCTCAACCAACAATCAGATCTCCCTGAGGTACTCATCATGTTGTTCCACCTCTCTGCATTATCCACCCAGTGCAGCCTGGTCCCTAAGCAAATGCAACCCCATGAATGGTGTGGTCTGTACTGGAGGCAGAATTGATCCGCACTGTCTTCCCTAACAAACCTCTGGCATGTACTGCTGGGACATTGTCTCCGTCTGCTGTATGCAGGGGTTCAGATTGAGCAGGGCCTGCTTGGTTGGTGGACCCCGAGCCTCAGGTGTTAACTAGCAGGTGGCATTTGCTAGATGCTGCTCCCAGTTTTTGAAAGATCCCCCATTTAATGCTTTCAAGGTGGTTTTTAACAGTCCGTTGTACCTCTCCACTTTGCGTGCAGCTGGTGCATGGTAGGGATATGGTACACTCACTCAATGACATATTCCCTAGCCCAGGTGTTGATGGGTCTGTTCTCAACATGAGTCCTGTTGTCTGACACAATAGTCTCAGGGGTGCCATGCCTCCAAAGAACTTGCTTTTCAAAGCATAGGATGGTGTTATGGGCTGTAGTGTGAGGCACAGGGTAGTCTCCAGCCATCCAGTGGTGAGCACGTGAGCACGTAGCACTTACCTTGACGTGTCTGCAGCACTGTAATGTAATCAGCCAGGCTTCCCCATATTTTTATTTGGACCACCGCCCACCATACCATATGGGCTTCACTCACTTGGCCTGCTTGATTGCAGCACACATCTCACAGTCATGGATAACCTGAGAAATGCTGTCCATGCGTAGATCCACCCCTTGGTCTCGTGCCCAAGATGTCACTTATAGGTGACATCTCTGCCCTGATGACCTGAGGCATTGTGGGCCCATCGAGCTAGGAACAATTCTCCCTTATGCTGCCAATCTAAGTCTATCTGTGACAGCTCTATCTTTGCAGCCTGATCTACCTGCTTATTATTTTGGTCTCATTAGCTCCACTCTTGAGGACATGGGCATCTATCTGGCGGGCTTTTACAGATAGTTTGTCTACCCAGTAGCAGCAAAGTTTTTCCACTCTTTAGAAGCCTAAATTGGTTTTCCCCTCCCCTGCCAATTAGCCTTTCTCTATTTCTCTAACCATCCCTGTCGCGCCGTCATGCATGACTTCAAAACTAGTCCAGCTGGGAATGTGGCAAAATAAAAGAACAGGTCAGAAAAACTTTATGGTCAAAATAACAAGCAAGGAGAAGCTGTGTGATGTATAGGATTGACACTGAAGAATCCAGAAAAGGGGAAAACAACAAGATATAGGGTAGGTCAGAAGGTAAGGGTCCAATCAGAAATGCAAATGAGGAACATAACCATATTTGTAAACATAACTGACCAATCATAAAAGTGTGACCTTATTTGGAATAACTTCGTTAACATGTAAACGCCCATGAACCTTTACTATTCCACAAAACTAGAACAAGGTTTCCCACAGCCTTAGGTTTATATGTGCTTCAGCTTGATCAACTCCCACACATCCCCACAGGGCATTGGCTACCATCCATGAATCAGTGTAGAGCTTTGGCCACTTCTGTCTTTCAGCAATGTCCAGGGCCAGTTGAACAGCTTTGAGTTCAGTGAGTTGACCTGAGCCACCTTCTCCTTCTCTACTTGTGCAACCCATGTGTGTGGGGCTCCATACAGCTGCCTTCCACTTTTGTTTCATCCTTACGGTATGACAGGAGCCATCAACAAAAAGAGCATATCTTGTTTCTTCTGCTGGCAATTAGTTGTATGGTGGAGCTTCTTCAGCCTGTGTCACTTGCTCTTGTCCTCTTCACTCATGAGACCAAAGCTTTCACCTTCTGGCCAGTTTGTAATTATCTCCAAAACCCAGGGCAATTTGCATTTTGAATAGGGGCATGCTGTGTGATGAGAGCAATCCACTTGCTCCATGTGGCAGCATGGTGGGTAGAGGGAACCTTTCCTTTGAACAACCACCCCAGCACGGGTAGTCAGAGTGCCAGGAGGAGCTGTATTTCAGTGCCTGTTACCTCTGAGGCAGCTTGAACTCCTTCATAGGCAGCCAACATTTCCTTCTCTGTTGGAGTGTAGTTGGCTTCGGACCCTCTGTAACTTTGGCTCCAGAATCCCAGTGGTCAGCCTCAAGTCTCCTCAGGCACTTTCTGCCAAAGGCTCCAGGACAGGCCATGGTTCTGGGCTGCAGAGTACAGCACGTTCTTCACCTCTGGTCCTGTCCTGACTGGGCCAAGGGCTACCGCATGAGCGATCTCCTGCTTGATCTGGGCAAAGGCTTGCTGCTATTCAGGGCCCCAATGGAAATGATTCTTCTTGCGGGTAACCAGGTAGAGACAGCTCACAATCTGGCTGTACTCAGCAGCCAGAATGCAGAATGTGCATTCTCCAAAAGCCTATGGCACCTAGGAAAGCATGTGTTTCCTTCTTGGTGGTCGGTGGAGACATCACAGTGATCTTATTGATGACCTCAGTGGGAATCTGACGCCGCCCATCTTCCCACTTTACTCCCGGGAACTGGATCTCACAAGCTGATCCCTTTGATCTTCTTGATGACAAAGCTGGCTTCCAGGAGAATCTGGATGATCTCCTCTCCTTTCTCAAATACTTCCCTTGCTGTGTTCCTCCACACAATGATGTCATCAATGTACTGTAGATGTTCCAGAGCCTCACTGTTTTCCAGTGCAGCCTGGATCAGTTCATGGTAGATGGTAGGGCTGTGTTTCCAACCCTGGAGCAGTCGCTTCCAGGTGTGCTGCACACTTCTCCACATGAAGGCAAATTAAGGCCTGCATTCGGCTGCCAGAGGAGTGGAGAAAAATGCACTGGCAATGTCAATAGTGGTGTACCACTTTGCTGCTCTGGACTCCAGCTTATACTGTATCTCTAACATGTCCGGCACAGGTGCACGCAGTGGTGGAGTCACTTCATTCAAGGCACAATAGTCCACAGTCAGTCTCCATTCTCCGTCAGACTTGTGCACAGGCCAAATGGGGCTGTTGAAGGGTGAGTGTGTTTTGCTGACCACCCTTGGCTCTCCAGCTCTCAGATCATCTTATGGAATCCCAGCATCCCGAGTTGTTCTGTAGTGTCGGCAATGCACCGTCGAAGTGACAATTGGCACTCATTACTCTTCCACTTTCAGGAGTCCTGCTGCAGATGGGTTCACTGATAGTCCAAGCAAAGTGTTCAATTGCTTAATGCCCTCTGCCTCTACAACAATTATTTCAAAAGCCCACCGGAGTCACTTGGTTTCTTTGACCACTTTGGAGGAAGTCTATGCCCAAAATACGTGGTGCCTCTGGGCCAGTCACAATAGGGTGTCTCTTCTGCTCGTTTTCCAGTCAGGCTCACATCAGCTTCCACCAAAACAAAAGCCTGTGATCCCCATCAGGCCCACAATAGAAACATATTCTACCCCAAAATGTCTTTATGGGATTAATGTGCACAGTGCACCAGTGTTGACCAAGGCCTCATATTTTTGTGGATCTGACGTGCCAGGCCAATGAATCCACTCAGTCCAAAAAATACAATTTTCCCTAGCCTTTACCTGGCTAGAGGCAGGGCCCCTCTAAGCCTCTTTTCCTGGGCATATGTCTTGGAGGTTCTTTCACAGGGATCAGACATATCATCATCATATCTGGCAGTTTGTCTGCGGGCTACTGGAGCTGCTTCTTTTTTGGTGGAACTTCCTCTCTGAGTCTTGTTGTCCTTCAATCCAAGCACCTGTCGTGCCAGAACAGCAGTAGCTTTTCATCCCACCTCTTCATGCTTTCTTCACAATCATGCAGGAAGAACCACAGTTCACCTCATGGGGTGTAACTTCTCTCCCTGTCTGAGGGAGATCTGTATTTGGTGCCAGAACCTGTTCTGCCGAGGTTTGGGGAAAGCCCTCTTTAATTTCTTCTCTGAATTTCTTGTGATTCTCCTTTATCTTATCTTCTGATTTCTGCAGACATGTTTTCATAGCTGCAGTTCTTGCATGGGCCGTGCATGGCATCTGCCTATACTCAGAGCTTCTTCGCTGTATAAAGCCCAGTCTCTTCTGTGGTGTCCTGCTTCACTATTGCTAAAGCAGAAGCGTGTTCTTGTGACCCCAGTCATGTAAGTTTTTGCCACATCACAGATGTACATGGTACCAAGTCTGGGTTCCTAGTGTTGATGTCATCTGAGAAGACAATCTCTGCCACTGCCATTCTCATAGGCGTTGAATCCCTTGTTCTGTGGTCTTCCACTGGGTTTGCTGCATATAGAGATCATCTGCACACAGGTATCTTTCTTCCATACTTCCTAGGACCCGTTCCCAGAGATGGTGAGAATTAGCCCCCCTCATCATTCCTTGGTCGATAACCAGATCGTGTGACAGGGATCCCAAATGCCTCTCTTCAGTCCCACCCAGAATTGTAGCCTCACCTGCAGAATCCCAAAGATGGACTAACCAACTAACTACAGAGTCATCAGGCTGTTGAGTGTAATCGATTCTTAGGCCATGAAGCTCCTTCAGGGAAAAGGACTCAACAGTGGCTCTGATTTTGTGTCAGTTGCTGGAGCTGGCTTTGAGAGTCCTTCCTCCAGATCATCATTGTCCACTGGTTGATCAGTTTTGGTTTTGTGCTTCTTTCCCACAGTAGCTACTGCCAGTGGCTTAGACTCACTTGTATGATTTAGCTGCTGGCTTAGGCTCACTGTCTGGTTTAGCTACAGCCTGAGTGACTGGGGTGTTGGCTGCAGCCTGAGTGACTAGGGTAGCTGCTGATTTATCTCCCTGCCCCCCGGCCCCTATCTGCTGCCATACAGGATCTTGCAGTGTGCAACAAGCATATGCCAGGGCCCAGCTTATTGCAATGAGCTTTTTCTCCTTAGAGTTGTCATGGTACTCCTCTTTTAGATATTTCTCCACCTTAGCTGGGTTCTGTGTTTGTTCACATGGAAAGTCCCAGGCTACAGGGTCAGAAAATTCCTTCCGGAGTTAGCCCATATCCTCCCATTCTCTACAGCACTCAGGATTTTCCACGCCTGGGTCTACTCCTGTGTCAGGGGTCTCATCAGCTCCTCTGGACAAACCAGCCCTTATTCTAGACACACTGCAGACCATATAGAGGAAGCTTACCAGATAAAATACCAGGAAGGTGGTGTCTTGTAACACTCAGGGTAAACAGAACATTCTCCGAAAGTGATGTAACAGATTTAGAGGAGAAGAAGGAATGGAAGGGCTAAAGAGCCTCATACTCTGCTCCCCCTCTAACAAGCTGGGTGCAATTGCAAATAAATTAGAAAATTAGTAAAACAAACAAACAACAAAAAAAAGTAAAAACATGCTACTGGAACTAGGACGCAGGGTAGGACAAAGAAACCCTAAACCTTTCATGTCTTGAACAAACTCCCGTACCTTTATAAACTTCCTATAAATCATTGTCAACAAACACAGCACAACAGCTATTCCAATCTGTTCCCCTCTACTGTAAGAACTATGTGTTGGGGACAATACTGGAGCTATCTCTGGGTAAGAAAATAGGTCTAGGACCAGAAAGTTATTAAAACCTCAGAAAAGCCTAGGGACCAGAGACACAGGAAGGCCTCCACCCCAAGAGACAGTATGAATTCAAGGAACATAGCTACTGACTGCTTTATCCCAGTACAGAGTAAGTACAACCAAAATGCAATCAGCATAGGTTTTTTCCACTTTCTCCAGCCGCACATTGGGCACCAGAAAATGTATTTCTCCTGGTTTAGGGCAAATATGGGATAAAACCTCCAAATGGAGTCCCTCTAGAAAGCAAATTCCAGCGGCCCCTCCCCTAGCTGGTTTGGGGAAAGATTTCCTTGGAGAAAAGTGGAAAAAACTGTTTCTTTAACAAGCATTTAAAAAATGAATAATATTCAACAATAAAACCTCTCTCTTTTCTGAAGAGATTCAGAAAGTCCTTGTCACAAGGTGTAGTTTGGCTCATTCAGTCTCTCATCAGTCCCTCCTGCTCTGGAATGCAGCATCCTGGGCCCCAGTGGGACACAGGTGTGAACTCCTGGTCTTTTTCCGGGTTTTCAGTCCAGAGCAGGCTGATAAGTTGCAAAAAAAAAAAAAGAAAAAGAAAAGCCACAGTCTGGGGAACTCCTCTGCCTCAGCTAGCTAAAAACTAACCAAAAGCAAAGGAGAGCTCTCTCCTGCTGTCTGTGCTGCAGACAACACAGTCCATGAGAGGGAATGATGGGGAGCAAGTGCAGTTTCTGAGAACAAACTGTGCACTTCTTCTCCCCACCTTCACTCTCAGAACCGGTCATAAAGGTGCAGAACTTAATATCCAGCATAAACAGAACAGACAGCTGAGGGTACAAGCATCATAAAGTCACCCCAGGACAGAGGGGTATTACTATTTTTAAAAATTTAAAAGAGCATGACAAGTGATATCACATTGCCAAGGCCAGAATTTTGGAGATCTTCCTCATAGATCTTTCTCATCTGGTGTTTACTGATGATAATGTGATGTTGGTGACATTCCTTTAGCACCTGTTATGGCTGGCTATTTAAGATCTGCACAAGTACAGCAAAATCCTCAGATGAGTAAGACAGAGGTTTTAGGGAGGTTTCCTTTTTAAAAAGAGGGCCAAGACTAACGAATCTTGAGTAAGTCCCAATTGTGTGAGAAAGTAATAATCAACATTTATGTTAATCAGTGAATGCCCTCTTTCTCATTTTTTTCAATATGTCCTTTTCTTAGTTGCCTGTTTCCTGTTTTTTATTTAATTCCTCTCCTCTGTATACGTCTTACATTCAGATCTCTCTGCCAGAATCACTCATGACCCTATCTCCATTATTTTCTACCAACTTCAGTTCTAATTTCACTTTCTTTTCCACCACTGTCTCACCCCTCTAGGTCTACCTTTCATTTCTTTATTTTGTCACTCATGCAGCCTGGATTCCAGATAAGAGACACTGAATTCTTCAATGAGGCCTCTTTTCTGCCCTTTATACTGCTACCCTGGACCAGCATAACCCCAAGTATAGACTGTAAGTGGCTCATTTGGAGCATTTGATTGCCAAGTTCTTTAAGTTGGTTCTGATGATAGGTGAAGATAGATCTTTCAGATGCTTATTATTTACCCAACTTGCTTAATTAAAGAGTCAGAGAAATAGTTCATCAAGAGGTTGGTTCCCTTGACAATGTTCCACTTTTTCACTGAAAGACAGGCAAGATATAAGTGAACAGCAGTGGATTTGGGTTTTTTTTTCTTTTTAAAACAAATCAGAAAAATGTTCCTCTTAAAATTGTCTTTGCAAAGTTTTCCATCAAACACAGGAAATGCTTAACTTCAAATAGTCAAAAGTTTACCTAGGTTTATTAAAGACCTGTTGAAACAATCCAGCAGTGAGGCATCTTACATAGTTGTTGGCTAAACCTGTTGAGGTTCAGACTGCTTTCTAATCTTGGACAATGTACAAAGATAAAGAACGATACCTACAACATTTTCTGGCTTTTCCAAACAGAAGCAATATGGGGAGAAGGAAGGGTATAAATCAAAGAAAATTCCATTCTAAGTAGCTTCTCCAAAGCTGAAAAGACCATCTTTTTTAGGGATAGTAATCAGACGAAGTTATTTTGGAACTTTTCTCCAGCGCATTGATTTCTGCTACCATAAAAGTGTATCTCATGCATATAGTCTAACCTGGAAGACTGTCTTGACCAATCTGGCACTGAAAAATGTAAGAATTTGAGATCAGGTCCTTTTCTCCTGAAGAGATACCATACTTCAGCAGTTTCAGTTTGCTTCAGGCATACTGCTTGGTCTTGCTCAGGACATTAAAGAAAGCACTAAGAAATCTCCAGAGCCAGGTAAGAATTTCACAAACTTGCATTTTATGTCTTGTTTACCCCTCTGAGGCTTTTTCACCCCCCTTTGTTCCTGAGTGTAGCTGGTAACCTTATAATTAGTTTTAAAACCTTAAAACCAATTCTAAAGAAAAATCTATTGCCATTAATCATACAATCATTATTAATGATTTAGATATTGTGATATTGCTAATGCTGCAAATACAATCACATTTAATCAGGAAGTTGGAGCACAAAAACTTGATTCCATGTCACTGATTTTAAACTACACAAGTTCTGAGCACAATTACTGTGGTATGAAATCCATATGCATTTGTGTTGTTTCCATGGCATAAAAAGAGTAATGAGCAAAACTGAACAGAACATTTTTTAGTAACATATCAGTTATATAAAAATAAATGCTTACAGTTTCAAACTTGTATAAAAGCTTTTTAATGCCATTTTAGAAAAGGACTGGAACATGATGCATCAGCTTTACTAAAGGGGATGGATAAAAGATGAAATAAAGATGAGCCTCACCAGAAAATAGCTTTCCTGACCTCATCTGGCTTATTTCTTTCCCTGCAGAACTGTATTTCCATGCTGTCCAGGATCATTGTTATAGCAAATTGACCAACTAGAGAAATCTTAAATATAAAAATACTGAGGTATTCTGTTCTTTATGTGTAGGATGCACATAATTTGTTTTTCTTACTCTACAATATAAATATTTTTAAATGAAATTGTGGAGATAGATGCATAACTATATGGAAGGCAACACACCTTAAATTTTCAATTTTCTTTTATCATTCGTGAGCTAAAAGCATGATGATCCAGTGATTCATAGTCCTCTTTTAACAGCAGCAGTTAAAAATGCAAGTGAATGTTTGCAAGCTTAAGCTCAAGAAAATGCAGACCATTCTTATAATAACACAGTAAAACACAATTCTTATCATAAAATAGATGAAATATTTTTCCCATCTTAGAACAAATCTTAGAATAGGTATGTTGTATTATAGTTTATAAAGTGTAGTGAAGAGAAATGAGAAAGATACAGTGAAAATCAGAAAGAAAAGAGAGTATTTTTGACATCATCCGACACATAACAGTTGTGATTTTGACCATTTTCAATGTATTGTCAAGTAAACTTTTAGTTTTATTAATAGTAACAGGCATAAAAGAAGGAATTTTAATGACTTTTCTTATATCTGTGTCATTAATGTTTCATGGTATAGTAAACCTTTAAAGCTGGGAAACTCTAGAATGTTTTGATCATTCACTACTGTCACGGTTAAAACCCAGTCAGACACCAAGCCCCATGCAGATGCTCACTCACTCCCCCACGAGTGGGATCAGAGAGAATCAGAAGAGTAATAAAACCTAGAAAACCCATAGATTGAAATAAAAACAGTTTAATAGGAAAAGCAAAAACCGTGCACACAAGCATAGCAAAACAGATTAATTCAGTGCTTCCCATGGGCAGACGGGTGTTCAGCCAACCGCAGAAGAACAGGGCCCCATCCTGCATAACAGTAACTTGACAGGACAAATGCTATCACTGCAAATGTCCCCTCTTGCTCATTCTTCCCCCCACTTTATCTACTAAGCATGACGCCATATGATCTGAAATATCCCTCGGGTCAGTTTGAGTCACCTGTCCTGACTCTGTCTACTTCCAAACTACACCCCATGTCCCGTCAACAGCATGGAGCATGAAAAGTAGAGAAGGTCTTGGGTCTATGCAAGCCCTTTCTCAGCAATAACAAATCTCTGTGTTGTCAACCCTGTCTCCAGAGAAAATCCAAAAGAGAGCCCAATACCTGTCACTGTGAAGAAAATTTACTCTACCCCAGCCAAAACCAGCACAGCTACCAGAAGGAGATAGCTGAGTCATGTCCTTACCTACGAGATATTGTGGTCTTAGTTTCAACAGGCGAACCCACATGTGTCATCTGGTATTTGTTTTAATTAATTACTGTTTCATCTTTTTCAACTCCCTGCAGAAATGCTATTTGTGGTGCAGCATATCAGCACTACTCAAGCCTTCTCATTAGGTACTCCACATAGCTCTTTTCAATAGCAGGAAGCACATAGACTCCAACCTTCTTCTTCCTCATCAATACCTGATGTGTCCAAACAGGAAGATTGTTCTGCATGGGTACTAAAGGATCCCTAGTGCATGGGGTTTATTTTATGTGTACACTGGTGTCTCCTGATTATTTTCTCCTCATAACAAGAGTGCAGTTTGGCAGGTAGTTGCACAGAGAAAAAAAATCAAGCACCCTGTTCTTAGCTGCCGTTTTTTTAGACACACTAAAGAGAATCAAGGGAATAGATGGATTTCTGTGATGGTGGTATCTGACAGCCAAGTACAAATTTCCTGGGTACTGGAAAAGAATTTAGTTGTGCACCTCTGCTGTATAATGCATGATCAGTGAGTCCAGTATGACAAGACATGAGTTTAAATGACCCTAGCATAAGCAGCAACCAGAAGCAATTCACCTACTTCTCATTATTTCTTAACCCCTTTAGGATTTGGGGTAGGGGAGTGGGAAGGGAGCAGCCAAGGGAATCTTTAGCCAGAGGAACCCAGCTGAAAAAATTGTATCTGCGAGCAGCAGATCACCTAGGATGGTAGGTGACAAACACCTTACAGCATGAAACTTTTCGGAGGTATGCTACACAGCTTCTCTTGGAGGATTTTTAAGATCATGTACTGCTGTTCTTCTCAGTCACAATCCCATCTCATGAATGATGTTGTCATCTCTTCATGTGACAAAAGAAGAGGCAAAACCCTTTTCTGACAGGTGTTTTTTAGCCACAAATCAAAAATCTACCCGTGGTTCATCAGCACAGTGTGGAAGCACCCACTGCTTGATGAGGCATTCACGCATAACTTGTCTAGGCATAACATTCACCATGTTACTGTTCAGAGCTGACTGTTCACAAAGTGAACAGCAAAAAGTGGGCTGCAAAAGTAATCCACTGTTCCTACTGGAGTAAAAGTGTGAGCTAATATAAGCAGAGCAAGCTGCCAACTTCCATAGCTATGTATTTCCCCTCCCTGGAATTTAAAAGAGATTTTTTTAATGCTCATTAATCTGCTAAAATTGTAAATGCGAATAGATTATAGGCTGCATAATGGAAAAAAAAAAGTTTATCTACTCTTAGCAAAACTGGAAGGAAATTTTCTAATTTTAGGTCGCTAATTTGACACAATTGTTCTTCAAAAGGGAGGTGACATTTCCACTAGCTAATACAAAATACACCTAAGTTTCCAGGTCTGTAGATTCAATGACACATGGAGTTTATGCTAGTTACCTTTAGGCACAGCAACAGTGTCACCAGGTACCCCTGCAAGGGTTTTGAGCTAGTTCTTGAAGTGAATAGACCCTGAGACACCTTGAAGGGAATGGATGAAAGGTTGGCAGAGAAAGCAGAGGGATATGTCATGGAGTCCTTTTACCTTTTGATTTAAAACTCTGGAAAATACAAGTAATTCTCAGTTTTCATGTCTACATTTTTTGGCCATTATGAAATACAACTAAGTCTGATCCACCAGCTTCAAAAATGTTAGCTCTGTGTGTGTAGAACATATGATGATATCCAAGCATATAGTGCGTAATGTTTAAAAAAAGCATGAGCTAAAAGTCAGACCTCTTCTGCGGTATATAAAGGCAATGTTTTTATGAGCCAATATTTAAGTATTTCAAGGGCAAAGAAATATAGTATGTGTTATTTAATTTAATTTGCAGTGCCATCTGTGTTTTCACAGTATCACTTACCAGTTTTCTCTGACTTATGGATAATCTAAATATTTTAACCTAAATATTCTTCTGTTTCAACTGCTAGGATACCCTATAATTACTGTTTAATTGCCCTTTTATTCTGAGGTGCTTTACATGTATCATTCAGATATACCTCTATAAATAAAAGAAAATAAGTACTTCTGCTGGCAGTTCTACATATTTCTTGTCCGTGGAGAACATGAAAATATGCCACTACATGAAAACAAAGATGAACTATGTCACAAAGCTTTTTTTGAGAATCCCATCATTTCCAGTTTCTTCTCAGCTTCTGAAGGCCAAATAATGTTCACAACACAGCAAATAATGTTTAACACATCATAAAATTGCTTTCTTGGTATAGCTGAAAGAGAAAAGGAATACATGCTAAAAAATGAATAGACTTACTTAATATATCATTCCTGAAACTACCTATTAATGTAAAATACATGAATCCCAGGAGCAAATTCTATTCAGAGGTACAAAGTAAAGCGCTCCTCTGGGCACTCCTCAGTATAAGTTTTTTATGTTTCTGCAGAGTTGTTTTGAAATGTACACATACTGTATGATCCTATATTCATCGACATGACAACAAACTTGTTAAGACCCGAAACATTAAAAAANATCATGAATTTATAGATTGATGATCATTGAGAAGAACAAGAACCTTAAGTACCAGTTCACCAGATACATTCAGTAGGTTCCTTTTCAATGTGTCACACAGGAAAAAATAGAGATTGTAATTTCACAGGTTACCTTCTCCTATTTTACTTTTCCTGACTTATTATTAAGATTGTACTTTACTTCTAAGCAGAGATTCTTATGGATAAGCCCTCACAGTCAGAATAAGGACAGAAATAGTAAAAGCAAAAATACAGCACTGAAATTTTATCCCAAAAATTTAAAGTCGTTTTAGCAGACTAATATGTACAAGGAGAAGCTTATCTTTGAGTGAAATTATACAACAATTTCCAAGTGGATTTACGCATAAATTGTAAAGTTTTAATTTTTAGTCAAAGACTATGAATTCAGTTATTAAAATATTTGTTGCTAATACATATTAATTATGGTTATGGAAGTGTTTTAGTTATTGGAGACAGTGGTTCTTATAGGAACCCATAGTTCTTTAGTTTGGTTTTCTTTTTTGCAATAACTTTTAAAGCAGAATTTATTTTCTAGGAAAGGTAAGTTTCATTTTTTGCCATACCTTTAAAAATAATTTTTAGACATCCCTAAAAATTTTTGGATATTGTTTTATAAATTCAGTATTGAGAAAGCCACTTGGTTTTACAGATTTACATGTAGTCATGAACAACGATGAACTTAAGGGTGTAATGAGGAATGTTCCTGAAATAAAGTTTCAACTTCAGCTTTGGCAGTCTTCACCAAAGAGAATTGTCCTTGTATAAGAGAGCTCAGCGTCTCCATTTAATAGGACCAAGTCAATAAAACATGAATATAATAGCAACATTAAATTTTGTTGATTTGAGCACGTATTTAATGTGATTCTTCTCATAAAGACTTTTTAATTTTTTTTTTCTTTTTTTCATTTCTATAACTGCTTGTGTTGACAGTATCAGAGCTGATGTTGCTGGCTACAGTTTTCAAATGGACCGAAAAGACTTAGAGGACAGTATCATTTTCACAACCAGTTTGTGCGCTGTGAAAGCTAAAGATATACAAATACTATGGTCACTGATTGTCATCTTTAATCTTTAGCTGACCTGCCCTTGTTTCAAGCCCAAGCAGAGTTATTTCTGCCAGCAGCAGGACTGCTGCATTACCCAGCTGAGCTGCTGTGAACCACCTCCTCGCATTGTGTTTTGGCCGTGCTGTGAGGGCTGTGCTGCATTCCGTTCTACCTGTGCTTCCACCAGCCAGATGACTGACACTATTTTCCTGTGCCATCTTTCATAATTTAGAACTGCATTCTGTCACCTGAAATGGTTCTTTAGCCTACATTTAACTTTTGCTGTCATGGCAAGATTGTTCCTTGCATCTGAGGTAACACATTTTTTCTGGGTTTTCTGTGATATCTCTCCATAAGCCCTTTGCTGCAATCTGTGGTACAGACCAGCATCCTCTCAAATAGGACCAAAAGGGTCTTAAGTGCATTTTGAAAATACAAGACCTTTAACCCACATAAGTATAGGAAAACAGGCCAAATTAAAGTGTGTTTTCTCTCTTTTGCCTCTTACCAATGCATTTGTCTGATGCTGTATTACTTTAGAGAGAGCTAGGTCATTGCTATAAGCAGTGCAGACTCACCAGCCTTCTTCTAAAATGTGCCCGGGCTGTACTCCAATGGCTTATGCAGTGGTGAGGCTGCAAATGTAGAGGAGATGGTAACTACAATCAGCTGCATTTGAAAAATCCAGTTTTATATCTCCATACATGAGGATTTCATCATATTCAGAGGAGACAATCTTATAAAATCAGCTGAATATCACATGATGAGAGAAACAGCAAAATTGAGACAGTTAGTGCCTACAATACACTTCTTGCACTAGAAGAAGATCATTCTACTTCCATTGCACAGGTAGTTTCAACAGTGTTAAGGGATTTTGGATACTGACTGTTGCCAGGAAACCACTAATTAGAATACAATAGTGCTTCAAAGTCAAAACAGTTTAGTCTGTCTTAAAAAAATCTCAAACAAACCCATAAAATAGTTTGATTCACTTCCCTGAAGCATAACTTCTAATTTATATCTTAAATAAGAATTGTTAATGCTGTACACATCCTCTCCAAACATATGTTTCCCTGTCTTTAATTCAAGAATTCTTATTGGAGCCAGAAAACATAATGCATGAAATTTATAATTAACTTGTGAATAGGTGCTGTCCAAAGACAATGGCTCTGAATTTGAGAACAGACCATTATCCATAGACATTGCTGTAATTGCCAAAAAGGGAAAAAAAACCCAAACCAAATCAGAAATTCTAGGGAATTTACTGTGTGATCAGAATAGATCATTTATTTGGGCAAATAACAAGCAGCAAGGAAAATAATTAGAAAAATTGAGAAAGACTAGGAGGTTAAGCAAAGCATAAAACTAGGTTAATGCAGTAGCTCTATTCAACCTAACAGTATACACAAGATGGAATTTCTGACAGTATTTCTTACTAAAAAAAAAAAAAATTACAGTGTGGGGCAAAAATATGGGACATGCTTCCAGCCCACACATTTTGAGGTGTAGTTTTCATCTGAACACTCAAAAGTTCTTAATGAAACAGTCTGTTAAGAATTAATAATCAGCCAGTGGCAATCTTAAATCTTCCTAGAAGCTCAGCTTTGGCAAGGTAGATTACTAAAGAGATTCTGACAGAGGATACTTTACAATTTTCATAGAAATTACTAGGATGATGCCATGAGATAGAAAAAAGTAGGTACCATTTTAATCCACTAATGTAAAAAAAAGTGTATGAAGGACCATAAGAAACAGGCCTGTCTGTTTGCTTCTCTCCTTTTAACTAATTTTTAAAAATGTCTTTATTTTTTCCATTTAAAGATAAATTTAATTCCTAAAGTCCTTTGTGTGAAACAAAGTCAATCAAAGTTTAGTAAGAACCCAAAGTTAGCTGCTTTATTAATTGATGCAGGGCACTTTCAGAAATACCTGTTATGACTAAAAATGATTCTACAGTGCTCTTTCTTCAAAAAACATTGTACTCTGTCTAAATTTCCTCACTACCATACACCTACAAAAGTTCACACAGATCAAATGTTAACAGAACTTCACCTTCCTAACCTTTCTTTGATAAGTCTCTACTTCCCTTCTTGTGAGAGTTGAGTTGGAGTAGTTAGTAGTTAGTTAAGGTCTAAGGTTAGTTAAGGCATGAGAATATAGTAAAAGAGGGGAAATAAATGATTATCAGTACATGAGTTCCAACAGAAATAAAATTTTAAGCAATGTCAGTTTGAACTCAAGAATACCACTTCATTATAACCTCTAAGTATTATATTTTTCCTTCCCCAAACTCCTCAAGTGAAAAAGAAATTTTAGAATGCGAAACATAAAAACTATGGGCTTTAAAAAACAAACTGGATTAACAGTAGCCTTTCTAAAATTAACATTTCTCCTGTTATAGAAAAAGTATTCATTAAAGATCTGACTGTGGAGAGTTTTCTTTATTGCAATAACTTTTCGTAATGACCTGAGCCTGTTGGAGCTTTCCATATATTTTGTATTTTTTCCTTCAAGGCAAGGATGTGAAAAAATGCTAGAAGTGTTTGAAGGGAAGTGATGCTTGGTCTTTCTAGTACATGCCCCTGTGATGACTCTCTCAGTAGCTTATTCCAAAGCCTCTGAAGTCAACTGGAGTCTTGGCAGTGACTCCTCCAAGGCTGCATCCCAACAGTGCATACGTACACAGCTGCAATTCCGAAGAGACCAAAATACACCATCACATAGTTTTTTCTATTACAATCATGATTCTCTCTATTAAAATTAACTTTACTCATGCTTATTCACTTTTCTTCATCCAGTGAGGTGAATGAGGTTTTTAATTTTCTCAGGGGGTTGATTTTTTGTTAAAAAATATGTATGATTACATGTACATTTATTTATACATGTGCTATGCCCTATTTAGAGAAGCTATCTCAGAGAAATTTTATTGCAACTGATTTGTAAGACAGTAGTATGCATGTATATATACCTCTAACGTTTTGGAGGAATGTTTTTTCAGTTGATCAAATGCAGGGACAGAGGGAAATGGGAAGACCACTGCTATTAGTTTGTGGTATTTATCCAAACATGCGCATTATAAAAATGAGGTAGCTGATCAGATGCTTAAGTTTTGTCAAGATACTGGAAACTGCTCTATCACAGTTTCTCAAAACATTTTCCTAATCTTTCTTTACACTATCGGTATTAAAAACAATGCGGTGATAAAGCTGGGAAGTGATTAGCTGGCCAGCTGGAAATAAAGTTGGGATTTAATTAATTAAATGTTGTTTATCTCTGTTAAAGAGTTGATTGATATTGACTAAGCCTTGAGTACATACTTTTACAGAAAAACATTGAAATGATTGTTTATAACACTTTTCATCACATTTCTGCACTTGAAAAATATGACAGAAACACCTCTAGATCAAAAAAAAAAAAACCTCACAAACTATTTTTTTAATCTTATTTTGTACTTGCCAGCTATTTTATCAGCAGGTGTTCTGATCTAGTATAGGCTATGCCCTATAAAGGGCCAGTTGTGCTGCACCATGTAGCAGGTAGTATTGCTACTTCTTGTCAGTAGTTTTCCAAGTAAGGCTTCAATAGCCTACTTTTATACGGTAGAAATCTGATGAAATTTTATTTCCTGAAAATTAATCATTAGAGCTACAATTTTTGTGAAACCCAATGAGATTTATTGCTTAACATATTAAGGATGAAAAAATACAGATAAAAATATATTTTGTGGATATTTTATCAGAATACTTCTTTAATTATGAAGAAACTATTCACTCAATATTGGTTTTCTGTGTTGCGTTTTGCTTATTTGTCACTGACTCTCCACATGCTTTTTCAATTCCAAAAGAGGAGGTTTGTTATAAACAACAAGTAAGTATGTATTTGTAGGTATATGTTTTACAAGGCAGTTTTTGAGTCAAATGTGTCAGCATGTGTCAAATGGGTCCTGAAAAACTCCTTCTTAACAAAAAGAAAAGAAAAAAAAAAGAAAAAAAAAGAAGTTATTTTCAGGAAAATACTTGCAGGAAAATACTTCAGGAAAATACCACCGAAATCAAAGTGCAAAATCCGATTACATTTTACTACGTGTAAGCATGGGCAGAAGAGTGACAAAACCTCTAGGTTATTTCCGTTAGGTTATTTCTTTTTCTTATTGTCCTGTTTTAGGGGAAATTTGTAAGAGAACCCCTGAATGGGGTCCCAGATGGCCCCCTCCCCACAACCAGTCCTGAAAAAGAACTTCCTCAGAGAAAATGGAAAAAAAACTATTTAACAAACGAAGTGCCCACTAAAAGAACAAAGTGCCCAGCATAAAGAATGAATAATATGGAACAATAAAACCTTTTGTTGTTCTGAAGTGGGATGGTAAATTCAGAAAGTCCTTGCTTTCTGTGGGTGGCTCAGCTTGCTCAGTCTCTTATCAGTCCCTCTCTTATCAGGTCCCGGTGGGCCGCAGGTGCCAGCTCCAGGTGGGCCTCTGGGTTTTTCAGTTTGGAGCAGGGTTAAACAGTACTGAAATGAAAAAAAAAACAAAAAACAAAAAAACCAACAGTCCAGAAAGCTTCTCTGCCTCAGCTAGCTAAAACTAACTAAGAGCAAAGCAGGACTGTGCTGCTGTTTGTCCGTGCCTCAGACGAGCACAGCCCAGGAGGAGGAATGCAGAGGCGTGAACGCTGTTTTCAAAACAAACTCTACGTGTCTTCTTTCTCCCCCTTTGCTCTCAGAACCAGTCTCATAGCAGTGAGTCTCTCCCCACAGGATCCTGCTTCATGAGCCCCTGCTTCGTGAGCCCCTGCTTCATACTCCTTAAGGTTGCTCCTCTATAATGATCATCCCTTACCAGCTAATCCCCACTTTTATCTCACTCATCCGTATTGAATATAGATGTTACTCATCAGGGACAAGGCTGTATTGTAATTAACACAGTTGTTACCTATTAGGGGTTACTTAGCCCTTGACATACAGCATAAACAGAACAGGCAATTGGGGCTACAAATATCAAGAAGTCCCCCCTGGACACATATCTTTCTAATCTATTCAATTTTCTCCTTCACTTTGTGAACATGGTGCAAAAGGGAAAGATACAAGAAAATAGGCAGACAGTAAGTATATTTAAAAGTGCAATTTGTTTTCCATAGAAATTTGAACAATTCAGGAGTTGAATTTTCAACTCTTTGACCTACTCCTAAAAATTTTCAACATTAATGCAATTAAATATACCAAAGAGTATTTGCAAATAAAAATACACTCACATAAACACACAACAGTATAATCTAATTCAAAATAAATTGAAATTTAAAAATTAAACTATTTTCAGAAACTTGGGAAACCATACATATAGTCCAGATTATTCTGAAGATCAGTAAAAATAAACCAAGAAGTCAGTCACAGTAGGCACAGTTGTGGCCCATGTCCACAAGGAAACCTACTAGGTTTGATACATGTATAAGCAAACAAATCATGGCGTGAAAGGGGCAGTGCATATGAGATGATGCCCATCCTACTAAAATGCATTTCCAGATGGCAATTTGGGCACTCATTTTCTCATCAAACATTTTGAGATGCCTATTCCTAACTCATACCATTTCTTTCACATTCTTCATGAAAGAACTTCAACATTTATTCTCACATACCTTAGTAAGGTAGCTAGTTTCGGGTTAAATTAGTATGAGTCTTTGTTTATAGGCACAATGGAAATTTTCTACTATTGCCTCTTCTCTTAATCCCTATAACCCTGTCACTGGCAGTATTTTTACACAATCAGTAGCCTGTGTGATTTCCTGTGGGGATCTACATTCTGCCTAAACCAAGTGGCAATCCAAAGCAATCTCCGCTGGCTTCTACCAGGTTTGTTTTCAAGTACCTCCTGCATGTGATTCTTTGCCAAATATGGAGAATTTAGCTGTTTAGAAACTCCATGTGCTGATTCAATTTAATTCATAGCTGAGCTTTGTATTTCCATAATAGAAAGGGGTTTTTTTAAAAATTAATAAAATAGAATTTCAAAATTATCCTTAGGAAATTCTTTACCACGTGTTTTAATATTTTCTTGTGGTGCACTGAAAATTCTAAAATTCTCATGTTATTTTGAGTTATAGTTAAGAAATATTATATTGTTTTCAATATCCTTTGAGAATAATAATACCCTAGAAAATCCCCAAACCGAACAAAAAACCCAAAAGAAATAAACCAAACTAAGTGAAACAAACAAACAAAAGCCTTAAAATACTGCAAAATAACTTCATTTGCCTAGAAAGGTTTCAATAGCAATCCAAACTGAATTAATTCTAGGGAATCTTGCTAAGACTTTTAAAGGTTTAAATATTGTCTGGAGTGCTTTGTAGACAAGTTTTTAAGCTGATTGTGGCATTTTACCAATTGACAAGGTCTCTATATTTTCTGTTTTGCTACAAATTTTCTATTTGCATGCAGTTGTTTTTCCTCTTCTTCTCTAAGTATGTATTTTTTTCTCTAAACCCATGAGCAGTATTAATTAGATAGAATTCTTGCAGAGTTTAAAACCTAATATGAAATCAGTGAAATTTGGTTTATTCTGATTTGCTGTGTATGAATAAAACATCTTCTGTAGTTACTCCTGTGCTACTCTATTTCTGTTAGAAAAATTTCATGCAGGCTGTTTTGGAGAACTGAAATCCCATATAAAGATGTTACTTACTTGATGTTTATGTCACACACAGGACAAGAAAATTCTCTTGTAAAAAGAAATGTGCTGCTCTCTGTGAGAAAAGTGTACCTTTGTACATGTACCTGAACTCTTAGAGAACTAGTAAACAGTTCTTTCAAAATGTATGTTTGATGCATTGTTTTTAAAGTCAGCTTTCTACAATCTTTTGCCTTTTCTTTAAGTAGTTTATCTCAATGAACACTTTTTCACATTGCCACATACTTGATAATGTAAATAAAGAAATAACAATTAGACATCTATTTTCTAGGTTCCCAATGTATTCAGAGGCCAGGTTGTTGTTTAGAGATGCCACACATCATTCAAATTACAGCTGTTTTTTTTTTTTTGGGGGGGGGTGGAGTGGGCAGCATTGAAATTCTGATTTTGTGATTGTCTTTACTTGGAGATGTTATGTTCACCAAAAACTGGAAATTGTGATGTGAGTAAATGACACAAATTTCTTAAATGTAGGCATTCACTTCCATTCCTATGGACAATATCCTTAACTCTGACTTGAATAAGTCTTCTGGATGGCCCAATGAATTTCTGACTCTTCAAGCCATCGAGCAGCATCTGACAGAATGAGAGGACAGAGTCTTAAGCCACACCAAGGGAAATATAGGCTAAATATTAGGAAAAAGTTTTTTACAGAAAGGGTAATTATGTATTGGAATGGTCTGCCTGGGGAGATGGTGGATTCACCATCCCTGGATGTGTTTAAGAAAAGATTAGATATGGCACTTGGTGCCATAGTTTAATTGAGGTTAGGGTTGAATTGGACTTGGTAATCCTGGAGGCCTCTTCCAGCCTAAGGATTCTGTGATTCTGTGATCACCTAAGGCCAACCAATCCTGGAGCTCAAAGGAAGACTGGAATATTCTAGAATAGCAGTAACTAAAAATTTTTTAAAAAATCCCAAATTTTAATTTTTTTTTTCTGTCAACCAGATGGTTTCAAAATTTAAGAGGAACAGATTTTTTAAAAAGGTTTAAAAAATACTGATTCTGATAGTGCTTTGAGACATACTTGTGTTTACTCACATACAGTGGTGTAGAGGCTTTGAATTGCAATGACCGTTTGAAAAATCAAGGTCAGGAGTTCAGCGTTAACACTTCATTCAGTTTTCTAATACTCTAAAAGATAAAAGATAGTTCATTTTGAGAAAAAATAATCTGTTCTCCCAGTGTTCTCCAGGGTGGGTCAGGATGCTTTTTTACTTTTTTCCCCCAGGTAAAAACTTAATTCCTGTCTCTGGAAAGGATTACCTAGATTTGAGGGAACACACCTGGGGCACTGAGGGAATCCAGATGCTGTTGCCAGGCCTGTGCAAACCTTCCTCCTCTTTTTCTCACCACATGCTCTATCTTGCTACATGAGATAAAAGCAACTTAAAGTCTTTTATTGCAAGGAGAAAATGATCAAAGGGGAAGCCTTTGGAATGGTTGGAGGAAATTTTCTCCCTTTTTTTCCTCCCCTTTGAATTGATGCAATTATCTATAACTCCTATTTAAAATTGTAATATTATATTTCACATTCTTCTTGCTTGTTTGTATACTAGAGTTCCCTACACTCTTGAAAATTCAATTCAGCCAGCTCTAGAAGTGGTCCTGGACAGAGAGAGAGAGAGAGAGTCATAATCTGAAATAAAAGACTGTTTTATAATTACTTTATTTTCCTATTTTCTTTATTTATCTGAAGTCAATATGTGTTCTCAGCATGTGTGCTTGTGTACAAAAGACAGAAGTTTTGTACAAAGTAACAGAAGTTTTTGTTGTTTTTTTAGAAGTGCATAATGTGAAGGATATTATGATTCTACATCCACATTTTCAGTTATGCACATGAGCGATATTATTTCAATATTTATAATTATTCACATTATTCATCTTCAGTCACTTGCACAAGGTGAATATAATATGCTGTTTAGATATACATTCAATTTCAGTCCTGGAAACAAAAAAAAATTGAGCATAGCTGAAGGTGTCATTCTGCCATCTTACAGATACACACTGCCAAACACTGTAAATTCCCAAGTTACAAATCTCCTGGAATTTCTTAATAGTTCTTTCTTACCAAAGCTTTTAGGTTTGTTGGTTGCCTTACTTAGCGTAAACTGCTCAAAATCACAGTTACAATAAATATAGAGTATTTGTAAGTCCTATAACTCAGTTATATATTTCTTTTCTATATTTCCTTTCTTTTTTGGTTTGGAATTACTCACATGGACAAAATTTATTCTATATGTATGAACTCCAGAAGCTGATACTTTGCCCCCCACACCAGTTTTTCTTACAGGATGAAACATTCCTAATCAACATATATCTCTGAAGAAGGTGTGAGGTTTTTTCTCTTATGTTCAGAGGTCACTGTATGTTCTTGACACCACCATTTATCATTGGGTGACTGAGCATTTGTTCAAATGGGTCTTTCTGATTTAGCATCATATAAGAGTAACAGTAACAAAAAGACTGGGTGTATCTAAACGATCAATTTCCAACCACTACAAAGACCAGGAAAGCCTCAACATAGTGAAGGATAAATTCAGATAAAGAGAATTTATCTGTTCCTGTCTACCTGAGTGTACCTTTTCTTATCTATCTCACACAAGCTATGTTGCCTGCATGGTAATTTATCACAGTTCCTCCATATAAAACCATGCACGTTATATTGCAAAGCCATGAAGAAACTGCAGAAAGAGAAAAACTGTAATTATTTTCTGCTTTGATAGGAAAAAGCACATAATTCTGAAATAAAACCGTCAGTGCATCTTGGGAATATGCAAAGAATAAATCTGGACTCTCAAGAGCAGATATTTTATTCACACAAACATTTCCTCAAACATTAGTTATTGGGATTATACTTATAACAACATTGGAGTCAGAGATAATTTTGAAATTCTTAAAATTTAATATATCCTCTGCAGCTTTTTAGACAGTAGGAAAACTAC
Organism: Cisticola juncidis; assembly: GCA_013400215.1. NCBI lineage: Eukaryota > Metazoa > Chordata > Aves > Passeriformes > Cisticolidae > Cisticola > Cisticola juncidis. The sequence continues at coordinate 712,669 of VXBR01010499.1, forward strand.
TGAAAGTTCTCACAAAGGCATCCAAATCCTTTAATTGCCTACTTTCCAAATGCATTTGGCTTAAACACTCTTTAGGATTTCTTAACACACCTTACAAAGATTAAGCACACTGTCTTTGCATATTAAATAATAAATTATTATTACTATCATGGCAAATTAGTGAACCAGACTGCCTGGACTTAAATCTCTATTAATTAGAATAGTATGATAAGTATGCAAAACACTGTAAATACTGAGCATTTTCTCAGCATTAGTCTAATACATTTTTAAGTGAATAAACTATTTGGCCATCATGGGCATATAAACCCCTCAAATAATATGCTAATCTTTAGTAATAAAGGAACCAAGAAAATGTTTTTGACTTGGAAACAGTCTTACTGTCTAGGTTAAAATTTATGTACAAAGAAAAAGCTCCAGAAAAGAGACAGAAATAATATCAAGAATGCAAAGATATCTGAACCAAAATGGCACAGAAGTTTATCAGTACTCAGCGAATTTCAGTTGAGCTGAAGACTTACGCATTTTTAGAAATCCTACCTATGTGACCAAGAGTAAAAAATATAACAATATCATTTTAAGCAATATGTTTGTGAGCAAATATCATTGCTCAGAATGATACATTTATATTGATTTATAAAATGGAATTCTATGAATATCAAATTAAATAAAAAAGGAACTGTTGAAATATTTGCATATATGCATCTGTCATATCTATCTATATCTAATCTATATCTAATCTATCTATATCTATATCTATATCTTTATCTATATCTTTATCTATATCATCTATATCTATCTCTATCTCTATCTCTATCTCTATCTCTATATCTATATCTATATCTATATCTATTAGCTATAGCTAATCTATATATATCATCTATCTATATCTATATCATCTGTATCTATCTATATCTCACTAGCTAGATTGATTTAATTCAATATCTAATGCATCTAATGCACATCGCAGTTGTAACCCCAAATCCATATTTTTGAAACTAGGAAAAGGTATTATTTAAAACTGGTTTAAAGATGTTTTATGAAGAATAAGATTTTCTCTGATTCAGTGGTTCACACGTGAATTCCTATGCAATATATGTTTTTATTCTCAGAGGGATAATTCAACCTTTGCTTTAATAGGTTTAGAATTTGAATTTAAATATAATTTTTGTCAATCATGTCAGTGGTATTTCTCATTTGAAATGCAGTTTTCCCACTAACTATACAGGAGGCTCAGAATAAAGGTCTTTAAGATAATAGTTTTGAATTGCTGTGGACATTTATAATTTCTTAATACCGACTTCCTGTTTCTCATGAGTCTTACGAAAACTGTGGTGTGCAGTCTCCTGCATCAACATTTTACAGTAAAAATTTAAAGCCATTTAAAATTAAAACAAAATACAATAATATTAAGTACATAGGAAAGACTGTTGATATTCCTTGGTGCTGCAATAAATTCATGAGACAATTATAGGGACGAGTTGATTAACTTCTTGTAAATGCAAAGGAGCAAAACATTGAATAGTAGTAGCATGCAGATTGCAATGTCCATCTTTATTTTGCCAAATTCTTTGGATTATCAAATATCTTAATGTGATAACTTTTTCCAAAATAATGAAACAGCTGGAGGATATCCAAATTTGTGATAGATTCACAGCAAACACTGAACAGTTGTCTGAAAGGATTCTTAAAAGAATCTCTATTCATGGTGTACTCAGTGTAGTTCTCAGTAGCTACCACTGAGCTCCTCAAAGATGATGTAAAGAATCCACTTGAATTCCACCAGATGGTAGTGATTTAAACATTCCTCTTCAAACATTTTGCATATCCTGTAGTGCTGCAGAAAATTGTCCCCATTGCTTCACCAGTGGGAACAAGTAAGCAGTGTGCTAAGAAAGGTATATGACTTTCAAATCAACCTGAGTGTGGCAAGGTTTTGAATGTTTCTTGTTACTGCAGCCTGCTGACATATGTCAGAATCCTCAAAAGACTGCAGTTAATTGCTACTTCCTCCTTGGTATGGAAATGGGCCATTAGAGTCCACCCTGATTTGGAGCAAAGGAAAAAATCCCAATTGGCAGAAACATTTAGTTCAGGCAGATATCAGATAACTGGAATCTGAAAGAAGTGAATTAGACAAACATTAGTTTAGAACTCCTATCACACATTCATTTTGTTTATCAGTACAATTTCACTTCTGGAATGTACGCAAATTATGCTGTTTCTGAAGATTTATAATCTAAAGTGGGTACTCAAATCACAACAATCAAGTGTCTATAATCATGTTTGTACCTAATGGAATATTACTCATGGATAAAGATTTTCAGCAATATTGTATTCGCTCTGGTGAAAAAATAAGTTTAAAACATCAAAATATTTTTTCCATTAGAATGTTTGACAAAATAGCTCATGTGAAAAAATGTAAAAGGTGGGGATTTTTTTTTATTAAATCCTCAAATTAATATTTTACCTTTACATTTCCTTTATCTCTCTAAGCCTTTATAAATTTTCATGTTTTAAATTAAATAATAATTTTGTAGCAAATATTTCATATCATACCAAAGAATTCAGTTTTGATCTGTTTGCTGAGTTGGAGGATGAATTAAAATTCACCTTGCACTTGCTAAATTCCTCTTTTCTGAATTGCCAATGAACCAAGAAATCAGTTATTTGTTCAAGTCTATAATTGTGCTATGTATAATAATTTTCTGAAAATGTCATCTACCCTAAAAAGGTCCCCCTGCTGAGTCTGCTTAATTCTTAAAACAAAAGTGCTTGTAAAACCTTGAATGACAAATCCTTCTCCAAGCTCAAGAAAAAAGGGTCCTTAGGGTCCTTCTTAAGTTATTCTGCCAAATGGAAAAGATCACTGACTATAAGTTTTTTATTCACTGTGGATGCCCACTTAGATGTGCAGGCTGAGTGGAAATTATTATAGAGATCTTGTGCTTTTATTTGCACTGAAGAAAACAGCTACATAAATGTAGTCCACACAATTCATTTTTGCAAGTGTAGGTGGTGTTCCCATCATTAGAATAGATTTATTCTGGGTCACTGAGTGAAGCATAGAATTTTTTTTTTTTTTTTTTTTTTTTTTTTTTTTTTTTTTTTTTTTTGTGATGGCTATGGCAAATACATACCAAGGAAATTTACCATAGTTTAGAACTAAAGTTTAGTACTTAGTCAACAACTACAGGACTGCTTTAATCATTCTTTTATATCCAGTTCAAATTTTATTTTACATTTACTTAAATATGTGCATTCTATTCTGGTATTTTCAATTTTTCAGATGTAAGAGCACTCATGAACCTGGGTAATATGACAGCTAGGGTAGTGTCTGAAACTACTTCATTTTAAAAATGCATTTTTACAATATTTGTTTTAGTTCTTTTAGACATAATCTCTAAAAATATTCCTAAAGGTTCAGTGTACTTTGAATATTAATACATTAGCTTGGATAACCTCCTTACTCATGCAAAATGGACTTAATCTGAAAGATCAAGGCCCAGCACATACACACATATTACTTATTTCAACAACATAGTATTGAAACTTTTGAAAGAGGTATGTTCATTCTGGTGACTTGTAAATGGAGGTCCTTGTGCTATGAGGATAAACTAAGGATACTAGGGAAAAAAGTGTTCCCATAACATCTCAATATGCTAAAATGAATAATAGAACCTTATTCTATCTCTCCCTACAAAGCAAAACCAGATTTTCCCAATTTTCCAGTTGGATAATGCCAATATGCCATTGAGCACAATGAGCCCAGCTGGCTTGTGACATCCTAGACTACCAGTTTTCCATGTATGCATCACGTAGTACAGAACCTTTTACTATGCTGTATGTCAACAATACTCACTTCAGACTGACTCAAGATCACATTTTTCAAATATAAAGATGGAGAAATGGGATATAGAAGGAGACTGCTTTAAAGACAACTTTCAGATAGCCCAGAAATACAGAAAATGACAAGTACATAGCAGTAACTCATAAGACAGGAGCCCTAGCACTGATGCCAGTTCAGATTACTAAAGCAAAAAACCAAAGAAAGATGTCAGATGGAAAATATAAAATGAAAGCTAGTTTTTTTAAAAAAATGTGTCACCAGTCAATAAATGGAGAAAAATACTGTAACCAAGTAATTCCTTACCATCTATCTTTAGAAATATCTCACATCAAACTATGCTGACTTTTAGGCATTTTCTGTGCCTTTCTGGTAAAATAAAGTGACTTCAAAAATGCAAAATGAAATGCCAAAAATTTGCATGGACACTTTCTCACACGTTTCCTCTTTTTCTCTTCAGTTATTTAAGATACTGTGTTGTAGTGGATGAGAGTAGATAAATTGGTTGGTTTTCCCACTTCATCAAAGCTAATAGACTTATAAAGATGATATTTCAAAAGCCAGTTTTATACTTCTGTTGCTGTGTCTGTTAAGCTGCAGAACCTGGAGACAGGTTGGAGACATCTTGGCAGTACAGCTTTTGCACTCAACTGCTCACCTGTTTTCAACCTGGACTATTCTAGATGAAGTTAATTTTCTCAGCTGTCCTCTTCCCACCTGTGGATCTTCCATATGTCCGTGTGTGTCCCATGCAGTTATGCGTAAGTGTGCAGGAGCTATCTGCTGGTAAGAGACTTCACCAGAGTCCAGGTCTCCATTTAAGATGGAGACTTCAAATGAATTTTGATGGGGAAGGAGGGAGAAAATAAGGAAAGGGAGGTTAATTTCTCTCACCAGCAACTTTTTAATACTTCTGCTCTAGCTTTTTTTTGTTTGTTTTGCTTGGGTTTTCTGAAAGAATGGATCTAATTTAAATAGCTCTGCAAATACCACAACACAGCAGTAACTACATAATTATCTGTGTTCTCTCCGTGCACTGGACAGCAGTTTTTAATTTCATACACCATTTGCAACTTTGCTGTAGTGATTCTGTATAGTCAGTACATTGTTTTGTCACACAGAAAAAGACAGTAGTAGCTTTTTACCTAGTTTTAGGCTTTTTATTAGCATTGGAATTGGGTTGCAATCCAGATGTGGACATTTCAGAAGATCATACCAAATGAGATAGCACAAGAAGTATACTTTAGCTCACATCCAATGAAAACTGGACATGGAACAAATTTCATTATCTTCTGAGGAAGTGAAAAAGTATTTGTTTTGACCTCTGAGAACCATGTTTTTTGTATATGAACGCATATTTATTATATATCTACTAACTAAACCATGGGGGGGGGGGGTTTAACACAATGCTTATTGTAGCCACATGACTTTCTAAAACAATCTATGTCATGTGTTTAATGAAATAAGAAAATCTTAGACCAATTAACTCTTTAGGCATATTTGGATAGAGGTATGTCATAGAAAAGGGTCATATAAAATGAAAGGTATTCATCATTTCTGTTCACCTCCAAAACCTATCAGTTTCAGAAAATGCTTGTATAAGTGCCCTGCTGTATGTGGTAAATATGTAGTAAAATAATTTTTGGTATTTGTTTCATATACCAACCCCTGCATTTCTCATCTATAGTCATCTAGTGAATCTCTTTGGAGGATTTCATTCCCAAGACATAACAACTCCAGAACTAGCTTTAAGAGAAATCATGCAAGTGTGATCTATGAGGAAATGCAAGACATACAAGAAGACTGTGAAAATTACTGTAAGATATAACCTTAAGAGACAGTAGAGGAGGAAAGATGTATGGATCTTATGATGCTCACCTTGTATATAAGGAGTGAAGAACAGGAAATGTTATTTTCTCTGATCCATTAACGAAAGAGGATATTTTCCAAGGTGCTTGAAAAGAGCATGCTACAACCAGTCACAAAAAGAGAGCAGGGACAGACTACTTAAAATGAAGGTATTTCCTTTCTTTCTTTCATTTTTCTGTTTATTTCTATGTTAGACTTTCATTTACTTGAAAAATATTGACAGACTGCTAAACTACCAAGAGAAAGGGAGCACAGATTTTTTGAGATCAAGTAAGATTTTCAGGTATTGCTAGTCATACTTGTGGGTTTTGTTTTGTTTTAGCAGACATAGTTAGAACTGGCATTGTAACTATGTTCCAGTAACCTTTACCAGCCACATAAGAACAGAGAAAATTTTAAAAGTATTAAAAATCAACTACTGGAGCTTCTGCAGCTCAAGTAGTTGTCTAAGATGAGTGACAGTGCATGAAATAGGATTGCCAAAATGTGAATCATCTGTCTGTGTTCTCTTATAATAACAACATTGTGGGGTAAATCTGTGGATAGATGGCGTAGTGTCAAATGTTTTCCAGCAAACCTAACAGTGACAACAGCTGATGACATTACTGTCATTTAAAAAAAAAAACAAACAAAAAAAACAAACAAAAAAAAAACCCAACTAAACCTTGAATTTATGATTAAGACAAAAATGAATATTCTGGAGCAAATTCTAGCATTCCTACTAGAAGTGATGTTAAAGAAAACCCCAAATAATTTAGCTTTGCTGAACCTCACAAACTGCTCCACCCTGTTGAAGCCTCTATGAACACTAACACTGCCCTTCAGAGAACTGACACTTCCCTCTCAATCTGATGATGTCCACAGATTTTCTTGCATCCAGTCACTGAGGTCCTTAATAAATATCCCCTATGCTCCCCTTATCTATTGAGTTGGTAATTTCATCATAGAAGGCTATCAAGTTTGTCAGGCATAATTTGTCCTTGGCCAATTGACATTAGCTGTTCCAAGTCACATCTTTATTCCTCAAGTGCCTGGAAACAGCTATAAGAAAGCTTTAAATTTATATTCCTAAATACAAATTAAGGCTAATTAGCCTCCAGTCCCCGCAGTCCTCCTGCCTGAGCCGTGTAAGGCTTGTTGTAACCTTTGTATTTTCCTAAGCACCAGGAACTTCCCATGTTCTGGTACATTCTTAACAATTTTATCACTAAGTTCAGGAAATGCGGCAGACATTATCAGCAAAAACTGATGCAAAACAAGCATCGAGCACCTCAGCTTTTTCTCATCCTTTGTCTCTAAATTTCACTACTCCATTAAGCATTGGCCTCAGATTTTCCTCAGCCTTTCTTCTCATTGTCCTGGAGTGCATCACAGATAGTATTGACAGCCTTTTGTGGGGCATGATAGTGCCTTCTATTCTGCAGTGGGCAGCCTTACTTGGAGTCTTGTATGCAGTTTTAGGTGGCACAATATACAGAGCATCCAAAAAGGGGCCACAAGGAAGGTGAAAGGGCTCCAGGGGGAGCCATATGAACAATTACCTCAGTGGCTGAGGTAATTAGGCTTGATTAACCTGAAGAACACTTTGAAGGGAGACCTCATCAAAGTCTACATCTTCCTCATGAGGGGAAGCAAAGGGGAAGGTGCCAATCTTCCCTCTCTTGTGACCAGTGACAGGATACAAGTGAATGGTATGAAGCGGTGTCAGAGAAACAAGCTTTTGTTTAGGTTGGATAGAAGAAGGCTCTTCACCTAGAAGGAGACTGGGCACTGGATCAGGCACCCATGGGAAGTGGTCACAGCACCAGCTTGACAGAGTTCAAAGGAGTATTTGGACAGTATTCTCAGATACATGGTGAAAGTCTGGTGTACTTCTGAGTAGAACCAGGAGCTGGACTCAGATTATCCTTGTGTTTCCCTTCCATTCAGCACATTCTATGATTTTATGATCTCCTGCACTAGTTTCAACATCTGAGTTTTTAATTCCCTAATTTCACCTTTGCATTATGAATAGTACACCAAATGTTATGTCTGCACATTATTGTGATATCTATGTGCTTGTAAAGAAAAATTGCCTATAATTTGGCAGCATCATTTGGTCATACTAACAATGCTCAAACACTGAAAAATGCTGCATGCAAACAAAGAAATTGGCAGTTTTGTTCTGTGTACATCATCAAATGATCTGAGTAATTACATTTTGTTTACATACCCAGGTGTTGACTTATAGTGTACTAGGATGTGTGGCTAGAATATGTTGTAATTTACAAGGTTTCAAGAGGATAGGGAAGTTGGAGTTTTCAAAAGATTTCTGATAATACTTGTTTTCATAACCCAGCGTTTCTTTCCAAATCACTAATCAAAATGCAAATAAATCTCTATTTGATTTCTACTGCATACAATATATTAAAGTTGCTATGACCCTTTGTTGAAAGAGACATCCAAGATATCTTAGGTACAAACCATGCAACAACACCTCTTAGGAACATCAGGGAATACAAAATAGTGTGAGACAGGTTAACATCAGCTAGATCAGCAACCACCTGGTAACAAATTTGCTTGTTTCTCAGAAATGATAGAAAAATATTTTGTAATCCATATGTTGCATTAGTTCTGTCTGGGCAAGTTCAGTAAGCTTTATTGCAGGTTAAAATGTGTTTCTGTGATGAAATAATTATGAGGTATGTTCACAAAAGAGGTCTTGATTCAAGGGGCTTTTGACTTTATAAAATATTACTAATTTTATCAGAGCTGTCCACCATCAGAAACATTCTCAGAGGATATCTCAGAGGGCTGCTGGCAGTGCTAGAGACAGAAGGACTTTGGTTAATGTAGCCAGTATGAGTGTCTCACTTATTAATAGATGAATTGACAAAATGTCCCAAATGTTATCCATCTGCTACTCCTTTCCAACCTGTTCTAAAAAAAAAAAAAGTACATTTGGAATTAAAACTCACCTGTTCCCTAGGGCTTTCCTTTACTGACAAAAAGCAAAGCAAATTTACAAAAAACATTAAAACTAAGACAAATTTAGGAACAAAAAATCTTTTAAACATCCGTTTCCTCAAACCCAGTCCAGGATATTGCTCCAAGCAGAATTTTTCAGCAATCCAGATTTCATCTTAACAATGACAGTAATTTGCTTCCCACACATGCAGCCTCTTTAATAAGTGTTTGTCTGGTAAACCACTACTTTTCTTGAAAATCCTAAGAACATTTGCAAGAAGTATGACGAAAAGAGTACTCTTTTGAGATCATGAAGTCCTCTCTGTGTATCCAGGCAGGGCACATGCAACATTCCTAGCAGAGGTTTGCATCATCTTTTCCTGGAGAGAGTAATCACAACCTTGCTAAGAGAATAGATCATATTTTTTATTATTTCCACCTTTTTTTCCTGTTACCCTTTCCCAGATTAAACTAATTTTTTGCAATGTACACCCAACTCTTTGTCCAGTAATGAAAGGATGTGGAAAATGTGAAACAGATTTTTTAAGCTAGGGATTTCCTCCCCATTTTTTTCAGTGTATATTTGAAACCAGTCTGCTTCAAGTAAAAGAGAATATACCATTGTACACTCTTCTGAGATAACAAAGTTTTGAAAGGTACAAAATATTAAATTCTGTATCAGATTAAAATTCTGCTTTTTCTTTCCCAAGGAAAAAAAAAATGGTTTAGTGTCTGCATGCATGTGTGTGAGGAAAAATTTGTGTGTGTTGTTCTTTGTAATTTCTTACATTTCTTTTTACTAATATGATATGTATTCACCTTTTCATCTACAAGCAGTCAGTCTTGTATGAGCTAACAGGAGAAAGGTTTCTTTTAATTTCTGATTTGTTCCTGATTTTTGGGAGCATGAGACACTGCCACAACAGAGGAGATCCTTGGTCAGATTCGTAACATTTGCTTTTCCTGTTACATTTCCTATCTAAATGCACACTTCAATGCAAGCTATTAAAATCACTATTAAATATTAATTATCATAAGTGGGTACTACACTGGGCCTAACAGTTTCATATGTTTGGTGTGTACACCAAAAGAAATAAATTACACAGTCACTCTTTATTGGGCTTTTTTGATGACAGTATTTCTGAGCCAGAGGAAAAGACAAACTACAAAACTGACATGAGATTCAGCACCTCAATCTGTCATGTGCTTTCTAGTCTCAGGAAAACATCAAAACACAGCTTGAAGTAATATTTTTTTAAGGCAGCATAGATTCCTTCAGCAAGATGTAGCTACTAGTGGACCTGACTTTTCCTTACAGAGCTAACAATTCTATAGTTTTCAGAAGCCTTTTAAATCTGGGAATAAACTAAAATCTGCTTTAGTTCACTGAGTAAGGCAGATCTGAGCACTTCTTAAGTTAGGACGAATTGATTTTACATGTCACATGTGGGAAAACAAGACAGATGACACAGCACACATCAGGACTTCATGTAGAGAGGAGGTACATACTATGTACCAACAAACAGCCTGAAAGGGGGCTGGTACAGTCTGTAGTGATCAAAAAAGTGAAAAATAAACTAGAAGTAAAAACTTTTTTACAGATCCCATAACCATTGTTTTTTGGTTTTTTTTTAACAACTGGTCTTGAAAAACAGGCTCCTCTCTCATGATGAGGCACACTTATCCTGATATGTGGTGCTGTCTATGGAGGAGACTCAAAACAAGGGCTCTGTAAGGTCATGCACTCAAACTCAGGTACAGGTCCTGTACCTGGACCTGCATTGCATCCTTTCACTAAGAATAACCACAGTGGTGACAGGGCTTGTTTCACTGTGTAGTATGGCATTTTCTGCTTCCACTTATTTCTGTCTTTGCTTTGATGTCTTTCTGTCACTGACAGAAAGAACACTGAAGTTGCAATTGCTACTGTGATATAGTGTTGAGACAACAAGAGAAAGCAAGCCTAATAGACTACAGATTTAAAACACTAGATCCAGATGGCTATTAAAACAGGTGGCATTTTGCTGGATGCATTATGGCATTTAATGGTTATTCTGATGCTTTCTAATATTTATTTCAGTTAGCCAAAATTAATTCCTCTAAATTACAGTTCTTGTCTTAATAAATGACCTCTAACATTAGTGCTTTATGAGGTACATTAGAGGTAATTATTTGAAAACTACAATTTCTTTAATCAGTACAGATAAAGAAGTTAGCACAGGTAGTGCCCAAAAATGTGTGAAAAACAAATAAACCATGCTAGTACCTTAGGCACTTCAAACAATGTATACTTTAGTGCTGAGTTATCTCTCCACAGAAGAAGTGACACCAAGAAATATATGACAATATTATTCCTTGGAAATAGATAAACTGCTATTCCTTCTGCAGTTCCAGACATTATGTGAATTGCACTTGATGTACAAGAAATACTGGCATCGAAATCATTGTAACTGTGGATTAATTTCTCTAGCTTTCTCTCTTCTACTTTTTCCAGGCACTTTTTTTTGTTTCTTTCAAAGCTTGTATATTTTCTGGGGAAGGGGACAGGGGATGGTTGAGAAGCAGTAAATTCTAAAGAGTGAGGATTATTTTTCAGTGGCAAGGTAGTCCTGAGCAACCAATAAGAATTTTAGCTAAGCCACAACCAGCATTGATTAATTGATGTCTTGAAGAACGAATTAAATATTTTTCCATGATAAAAAGAGAGAAGTGTTTAAGAAAATGACAAAATCTTGCAGATTGTATTGGATTCCTTAATTTATGATATATTATTAAAATTATTAAAATTATTTTATTGTCACTATTATTACATAAATATTAAAGCAAAATGCACTCTATTATTTCTTTATTTCTAATAATTGTTTCTCTTACAACAAAAACTAAAAAATATTGCAGAATAATGGTTCAACTGGAAAAAACTAACCAGTATTTCAGATAACACGAATCTAATATGTCTTCATGTGGAAGTATTTTCCAAATATTATACAAAATCAAATTGGAAACAAAAGAAATATTTTGCTGTAGGAAAAATCAAATTGCAGAATCACAGAATCACAGAATGGGTCAGGTTGGAAGGGACCACAGTTGGATCATCTGATGCAACCTCCCTTCCCAAGCAGGGTCATGCCAGAGTACCTTGCACAGGTTTGTATCCAGACAGTTCCTGAATTTCTCCAGTGAGGGATACTCCACACCCTGTCTGTGCAGAGATGCCTGCACAGTAAAGAAGTTCTTCATCATGTTCATATGTGCATCACTTTCTGCCCATTGCCTCTTGTCCTACTTCTTGGCACCACTGAGCAGAGCCTGGCTTCACCCTCTTATCACCCTCCTTTCAGATATTGATAGACCTTGATGAGGTCCCCTCTCAGTCATCTTAATGCTGAACAGGCCCAGCTCCCTCAGCCTTTCCTCATAAGACAGATGCTCCAGTCCCTTATCAAGTTCATACCCCTCTGTGGGATTTGTTCCTGGAGCTCCATGTCTCTCTTGTTCTGAGGAGCTCAGAACTGGACACAGCATTTCAGGTGTGGTTTCACCAGGGCTGAGCAGAGGGGCAGGATCACCTCCCTGGAGCTGCTGTCCGTGCTCTTCCTAATGCACCCCAGGGTACTGTTGGCTTTGTTGGCCACCCGGACACACTGCTGGCTCATGGACAGATTGATGTCCACCAGGGCCCTGAGGTCTTTCCCCACAGAGCTGCTTCCCAGTGATCAGCCCCCAGCCTGTGCTGGTGCCAGGGTTGTTCCTCCCCAGGTGCAGGACCCTGCGTTTGCCTTTGTTGAATCTCAGACAGTTCCTCTCTGCCCACCTCTGCACCCTTGTCAGGCCCTTCTGAAGGGCTGCAGGGCCCCTGGGCTATCGGCCACTGCTCCCAGCTCTGTCATCAGGGAACTGCTGAGGAGGCATCTGCCCCTCACATCAGTAATTCCCATCCAAGTTATTGATGAGCAAGTTAAACAATACTGGACCAGTTTTACCTTTGGGAACACCACTAGTGGCAGACCTCCAGCCAGACCCTGTGTTACTGATTACAAGCCCCTGGGATCTCCCATTCAGCCAGGTCTCAGTCCACCTCCCTGTCCACTCACCTAATCCACACTTCCTGAGTTTGCCTGTGAGGATGTTGTGAGTTCAAAAGCCTTGCTGAAGTCAAGGTAGACAATATCCACTGCTCTCTCCTCATTCATCCGGTTACTTCTTCCATTATGAAACACAATGAGGTTCTTCAAATGTGACTTGTCTTTACTGAGCCCATGCTGACTGCTGATCAGCTTCTGGCCTTCCACATGGTAGCCACAGTCTCCAGAATGAGGCTCTCACTCCATCACCTTTCCAGTGACCGAGGTGAGACTGACTGGGCAGTAGTTCCCTGGGTCCTCCTTCATGTCCTTTTGGAAGAGTGGAATGACATTTGCTGTATTCCAGTCCTCAGGCAGGTCAGCTGATTGCTACAATCTTTCAAAGATTATTGCAAGTGGTCTGGCTAGAATGTCAACCAGCACTTGTCAATTCATCCCATCAGGGCCCATGGAATTGTGGATATCATGTTTTCCTGACTGTAACCCAGTCCTCTGTGACCACGGGGAAGTTTTCTATCCAACACTCAGTTATTCCAAGATTCAGAGATTCCTGGAGGCTGGTCTCATCAGTGAAAACTGATGCAAAAAAGGCATTCAGTAACTCTGCCTTCTCTACAACTTGTTACCAGGGTCCCTCTCCATTTGCTAATTATCCACTGTTTTCCTTTTATTAGTTATTTATTTATCCAAGTAGGTTTCTTGCCCCCTTGGCCTGATTTCTTTCTCATTGGGATGCATCATTCTTGAGCCTGGAGGAAGAGATCCTTGAAAATTGACCAACTCTCATGGACCCCTCTTCCCTGCAGGGCCTGTTCCTCTGGGATTCTTCAAAGAAGATTCCTAAAAAGGCAAAAAATTATCTCTCCTGAAGTTGATGGCTGTAATCTTAGTGTGCTGATACCTCTTCATTTGGTACTGAAGTGCACAATCTCTTGGTTGCTACAGCCAAGACTGCACCAAACCTTCACATCATCAACAAGGCCTTTCTTATTCGTTAGTATGATGTTGAGCAGCACACCATTCCTTTTGGGGTCCTTCATTACTTGTGATATGAAATGAAATTTCTACCTGGCAAAATTATCTAGGGACTGGTGGTTCAATTGATTGTCAATAATTCTATGGAGTCTTTCACAGGAATAAAACATGCTGAACAAATTTATCAAATAAAAGAAGAGAATACTGCTTTACAATCCTTTAGCTAGTGAAAAGTGGTTCTTGATTATTCCTTGGGACCTTAGCCTCAGTGAAGAGCAGAGGATTTCTGTTTAGGAACAGTTTTTAGGAAGTAGAAACTCTGGTTTTGAGTAACCTCAAGTGGATGATGCTCTTCTGAATAGGAAATATGCATCTAGGTGGCATCAACTTCTAAAGAAGTAAATGCTGCTCAGTTTTTTAGTACCAGCACTGAAAACCAGTGTGCAGCCTGCTGTGTAACCCTAAGACAGAAGGTCATACTTCTTTATGTGCATCTTCTCCTGGGATGTGAATGCACTGTATCTCCTCATCTCTTTATTTGAATTACAAAAATACACACTGCAAACAGCAGGCTATAAGCAAGCCAAATGACAGAGCACATTGGTTCAAGCATAGTATCTCATATTATGGGAAGGAACTTATGGATATGACTAGCTGATCTAGAAGTAAGTGAACTTAACTTCCTGATCTTGGAAAACTACTGCCTCAAGCCAAGCTCTATTTGCAATCATCCAAATTTTGACATTGACTATAAGTCTAACAACAGCTCTGTAATGGCAAAGAACTTATGAAGTGTTTTTTTTAGATTTAGTGATGTCAAATCTGGATGGTCTTATGCAGTCACCGTGGCTCAAGCTCTCTCAATGCAGCAGAAAAGATAAGAGAAACTTAGCTGAGTAGGAAATGCATGAAGGATATTTGCACACTTAAATCTGGTAACAGCATACTGTAAGAATCTGCAATATTGTCAGAATACTTCATAAAAATGAAGTTTGACATGAGATAGGTTTCTTTTGTAATAGGCTTATACCATCCACACATATCTATGAAGAGTGAGCAGAAAAATTTCTGCACGTTCTATCTGCCTGTCGTATTACTCTGTAAAAGCTCCTCAGTGACATTCAGAGATGTAATTACTGCCTTGCTGTCAAGGTCAGTGAAACCTGAGGTAATGGTTACGTAAGTGACAATCATTTAATGTAATGTGGCCTACAGGGTTATGAGGAATGGTCATTCAAGGGTGTTTCTGAGACCTCATACATATTAGAGATTTCACTTTATTTATCTCCTGTCAGCTAATTTTTTTCTGACTAATACTTGTGTGTTCCCATGGTAGTAACTATGCTTTTCAGGGTGCTTAATAATGGTCCTCTTGTGTGTCTGCTCTTACTGTCTCCACTGCCTTTGATTCACCCTGCTCTTTGCTCTCTGACAGAGGAAAATAAAGAGAGGAGAGAGTTTTTCCTTTAAGGGGCTCAGTATAGACTGCTGCCCTCTAATCATGGAGTGAGAAGGCTGCTTAAAATGACCCATCACTTCCTTCATCTCCTGAGCAATAAGAACCTATATCGTGGCAAAAACAAAGAGTAAAACTGAATCAGTGATGTCAACAGTGAAGAGGGAATTGTGGGGCTTGCAGAGTTTCAGTTTTCTAGACAAGCCAAAACCAAAGTAGACATTTGCTTTGCAGCTTGTTTACGTGAGGAAACCAGAAAAAAATGAGGAGATGGCTGCATCATTCCATGTGTCTAAAAAATCTTAAGCTTTGGAGAAATAAAAATAGCTAAATGCCAAGTATGTTTCAAAGAAAAACAACAGTTTCATTCTTTGGGAGCATCTACCAAAACAAACAAACAAAATGAGTAATCAAAACAAGACACCCACATTTCATTTTTCTACTTTCTCTCTGAAACTAACAGAAGACCAAAAGTATCACAGATGTATTTGAAACTTTAGCATATTAATGATGCTTTTTCCTAGATTACAGAGACTGATAAAATAGTAACTGAGGTGCTTGAAAGAGCATTTTGGATTTGGCCCAGTGTATTCCTGACAATACAAAGGGGAACTGAGTCAATACTATGCTTAAGCATCTTGCATTTTAAACATTGCTGTAACTGGCATGAAGCTGAATTTTTCATTTACTTGAGCAAAACCACCCTTGTCTCTCTGAGGCATATACCTTCCAATATTAAAACATAAGACAAAAATAAAAAAATGCTAAAAAATAAACAAACGGATGTGGTGGAAAAGTCCCTTTTCCAGGATAAATTAATTACATATTATATATTAATATGTACTAATTACATATTATATTTTAAAATTATTCATACTTACATTATATTACTTACATATTTGATACTAAGAAGCCAGAGTAAATGTAAATCTTTGATTATATTTAAGGGTATCTTTCATGCTCAGTCCTTACCTAACTTCATTTACACTGTCAGCTGGATATAAAGAAGGATTTAGTCCAATGAAATTAGCAGTAACAAAGCTTGTTCCATTCTGCTTCACACAAAGGTGAAGTCCAGTAACACTTTGTGTTTGCTGGCATTATAGGTTTACCCATTTTCACTCAGCTTTACTTTCAGTACTTGAAATGTTGGTTCACTGCATGTAGACCAGGGTGAAAATGAGATATTGCTATGATTGCCTGTCTCAGGTCTGTGCCCTGAGTCTCATGCTATCATTAAACTATTATACTGCTGGTGCTGAGCGGGGAAAGTAGAAATAACTCACACTGATTTTTGTTGAATGGCATTTCAGAAGCATAAAAAAAATCCGACAGATTTGGCTACAGTCCAGAGCCTCCTCTCCCAGTGTGTTTTTTGCATGCTGTTGGATATCTCTAGTCATATAAAAGAAGGAGTAGCAGCATATAGCATCTGACAGACAAAGCTTTGTTGAAAAATTTAACATCCTTTCTTAACAATTTAACATTGACACTCAAGAACAGAATGCAAAGGGTTGCCGGTATAATTTTAGTGGGTAAAATTATAGCTGGTGGTTTAGTAGAGAGAAACAGGAAACTGGCTGTGATGTCTAGTGCACAGCTTGATCAAAACAAGTATTGGGAAGTATGATACTTCT
The DNA here is from genome assembly GCA_013400215.1 of Cisticola juncidis. Classification (NCBI taxonomy): domain Eukaryota; kingdom Metazoa; phylum Chordata; class Aves; order Passeriformes; family Cisticolidae; genus Cisticola; species Cisticola juncidis. Next base: position 729,478 of record VXBR01010499.1, read on the forward strand.
TCCTGACTTTGTGTGAGATAGGCAATGACTTTACAGAATCACTGCAGCAAGTTGCAAATGATGTATGAAATGAGAAACTTGGCCCATGGCACAGAGCAAAAATATATAGTTAGCATTGTGCAGTGGCTGTGGCACTATGTGTTATTTGCTATAGCATTAAACTTGGTAAAACTGATCAGAGTCACACAGAATTTTAAGGAACAAAATAAAACATGTAAATGAGTTTTTCAATTTCCTGGTTTCCTCCTGCTTTCTCATGAAGCAATTGTCATTCTGAGCTGGTTTGCGTTACATCACCTTCTAATATTCTGCCTGTCTGCTAAAGTGAAATCTATTTGGATAGTGCTGGCTTTCTCTTAAAATAAGTAACAGCAATATTCCAATCCTTTTAAGAATAAGGAAAATACATTACTTAAAAATATATCCGAAATTGCAAGACATCCGTTATGGTTATCTAAATGTCTTGAAGAAGTAGACAGCAGAATTACTAAAGTTTCAAAACTTAGTGAGTTTGTAGATAACACCACATTGTGTGGGAGTGTTGATCTGCAGGAGGGCAGGAAGGCTCTGCAGGGGGATCTGGACAGGCTGGATCATGGGCCAAGGCCAGTGGTGTGAGGTTCAACAAGGCTCAGTGCTGGGCCTGCCCTTGGCTCACAACAACCCCAGGCAGTGCCACAGGCTGGGGCAGAGTGCCTGGAAAGCTGCCCAGGGGAAAGGACCTGGGGGTGCTGTGACAGTGACTGAACATGAGCCAGGCTGTGCCCAGGTGGCCAAGAAGGGCAAGGGCATCCTGGCCTGTAGCAGCAATGGTGTGGCCAGCAGGACCAGGGCAGGGATTGTCCCCCTGTACTCAGCACTGATGAGCCTGCACCTCCAATCCTGTGTTCTGTTCTGGGCCCCTCACTGCAAGAAAGACACTGAGGTGCTGGAAGGAGATCAGAGAAGGGCATGGAGCTGGGAGATGATGAAGAGTCAAGAGCACTGCAGTCCTATTAGGCACAGCTGAGGGACCTGTCCTTTTTTAAGGCTGGGGAAAAGGAGGCTGAGTGTGGATCTTATCACTCCCCATAGCTCCCTATTAGGAGGTTGTAGCCAGGATGGTATTAGACTCTTCTCCCAAGTAAAAAGTGAGAGGAAGAGAGACAGTGGTAAAAAATGTTTCTTTATGGAAAGTGAAAAAAAGCATTGGAACAGGCTGGTGAGGGCGGTGAGGGCAGTGATGTAGTCACCTTCCCTGGAGGTATTTAAAAGATGTGTAGGTGATACGCTTAGGGACATATGTTTAGTGGTGAACTTGGCTGTGTCAGTCTTATATATCTTTTCCAAATTAAACTATTCTGTGATTTTATGATAGAAACACAAGCATGTACAAAGGAAAGCAGCAGGTTTTTTCTCTTTAAATCTCTTAATTATGAAGTGCTTAAAATACTAATGAAATATTCTTTGACATTAGGCATCTCAGAATTAAAGATGCGCTAATAGACAGCATTACTTTGTGTCATGAAATCTGATGTACATAATAACAAACATTAAAGGGTACACCTTAACTGCACTATTGCAGACAATTGTCTAAACTGTATGTGCTGGGAATAAAGCTCCAAAATGTCCCAGAGCTAGCTGTCAAAATGTGGCTGTAAAGCAAAAGATGAAGAAGATAACTAAGGTTATAGTTGAAAATTAATCAAGTCCCTCAAAGCAACTGGATCGTTAAAAAAACCCAAAAAACAACTTATTCAAGCAGCAGATTATCAACTTCTTTAACTGCTTCCTGATGTGCATTCTGTCCACATTTGTACCTTTCTTCAGCCAAAAACTTTTTTTACATAGAAGGGTAGATATTTCATATGTGATTTCATTATGTGAGGTAGCTCTTTCAAGAAATTACAAATGTTCTAGTTTTAGACAAACAAACAAACAAACAAACAAACAAACAAAAAAAAGGGGGGGGAAAGGAAAAAATAAAAGAAAAAAGGAAAAGAAAAAAAAGAAACAAAAAGAAGATAAAAGGAAAAAAAAAAAAAAAGGAATGCTGATAACAAAATGACTTTTTACCAGGAAATATTAGAAAAATGAATTCATCACAAGTCATTGATGAATGAAGAAAAGTGCAAATGCTAAGATGCTTAAATAAAGCACATTAAACCTGTTCTAATATTTTCTCTAGTCCTTGAAAAAGTATCAAACTATAGATCCCCATTACTGCTTTATTTCTAAATGAGAGTATTTGCAGAGGACCTCATACATTTTAATTATCCACATTTACCCTCAAAAATTTTTGCTTGATTTTTCTAAGTGTTCACAGATAGAGAAGGTTTGAAGACACTTATGCAACATGACATGTAGCCATTAGGAAGTATAAGTTTGCATAACGTTTAAATTATCACCTGTGGCTTTTACCAGCAGAAGGGTTTCTTTACATCCTTGAATATCTATATACTCTTTCTAATCATCTAAGTTAAAATTTTGCTATATAAGAGAAGAAAGAAAGAAAGAAAGNTCAGTGTGAATAGACAAGCATTTAGACGTGAGCTCTTTTTCTCCAGAACACTTGTGAACCTTTAATGAGACCTTCATTGAAATATGACTACAGAGCTCCAAAACCTTCCATTTCCTGTACCCAGATTTTCCTTCCACTCCTCTCCAATTTTCATTTTTCATATTGTTTCCACTACATAGAACTCTCCAAATACAGCCAATTTTTACCTATTAAAAATTTACCTGAAGACATGTGACATTAAAGTTATTCTTTTTTGAGTTTGAAAGATTAACTGAAAATTAAAATTCTGTTATTACAGGTACTTAGTCTACTTAATTGTAACTGAAACCTAAAAATCATTGTGAATAATGACAGACAAAATGAAAAAAAATAGCTATTATTACAAAATATAGAAAAAAACTTTACTACTATAAAAATACTTTACTACTATTGTTGTCATTGCTATATTTTGTTAGTATTTATTAGTATTTTTGATATAATCAATAGTTAAGCAAGAAGGAAGAAAAGGTCAAATTCTTTCAGTTCTTTTTATTACCTTTTGAACTCAGGTTTTTACTGAAAATCAAGACTGTCATGTCACCCCCATTTCCAAACATCATCAGAAAATTCATATCAACAGCTGATCTGTGTTTTAAATGAATCTTATGGAAAAAGTAGCACATATTGTCAAAGAAATTTGTTTGCCACTGAATCTCAGAAAATGGTCCTACACTGTCATTAACTGGGGTTAGAGTGTTTTTATAATAATTATTCATTTTCTGAAGGTGCATTTCTTGATAAGTAAAACATTTATTTTCTATATTTATCTTTTTTCCTTACTAAAAACACCCTTTATGAGGGACTAAAACATATGAGGCAAGAAGTATTTCCTCAAGTCCGTGACTTTTGTTCCCTGGTAAAAATACACAGACACTTCACTTTATAACTAAGGCCTTAGCAGCTAACCATCATTTGTTTTCCAGTACTTCTGTAGCAGGAATCTTCTTGAGTGACTTATTAACTAAGTTTTTTGTTTCTTGTATTGTAATATTCTCTTCTTCTGAAGATTAATGCTGGAAACCATAAATATTTAACAACAAAAGCCCCCTGAAAAATATTGATCTAATGCTGTCATGTTTCACCTCCCTTCTTTGTCTCAAGTACTATGGAACCTATAGTTCACTGAGGAAATAAATCTTACCAGAGTGTGGTAGTATTATTATGTTGATATCAAACTTCTTTCTGGAAGTCTCAGGTCTTCATTTGATTAGTAAAAATAAGCACCCATTTCTTAAAATACGTCTGGAACAATGAAACTTCTTTTAGCTGAAAGTTTTTGTTTTCAGATAATTTTAAAATACTTTTTAAACATTTCTTGGTTCTACTTGATTCCTAAGTACAAGTACATTCTTATATATTTATGAACATCCTTTAATAATAGGAATAATAGTAGTAATAATAATGATAATAATGATATTGGGCCTTTTGCCCATTAGTTCCTCATGTCCTGAACTATGCTTAAATAACTTCCAAAAGCCACCTTCTTTTTCTTTCATTTTAAAAAATTTCTTGGAAGAAAACAAATTTTAAAAAAAACAAAAACAAAAACAAAAACAAAAAACCCAAAAAAACAAACAAAAAAAAAAAAAACAAAAAAACAACACCCCAACTTTAAATGCGAAGTTCCTGTTTACCCCATTTAAGATAAATTAAGTCCATGCTTGCAAAAGTTTGCAGGTAGATGTTGTTTCATATAATAAGTCTAAAGCATCTTAAGAGTTTTCAAAGAAAAGATGTAGAAAACCTAACTTTCTCTAATAAATCACAGACTGCCAGTGTTTCAGTGGGCTACCTAGCGTCCATATCTAGGAAAGCATTATGATAACAGCACTAAATGAATGAAATTATCTTATATTAAAGAAAGCAACTTTTACACATGATAACAGTTTCTAACAGAAATTTGGTTTAGGATTCTCTGAGACTCCTGTTACTTACCACAGGGCTTTGAGGTGAACACTGATTATAGTAGAGGAATGTCAGAAATAATAGACACAGAAGAGAAACAAAACCAATTATGAACTACCATATGTGCAATGTAAATAGACATGACATTTTTAATGTAGTGCATAGAAAAACCACAAGAATGGGGAAAGCTTGTTTTACTGTCAGGAATTAAAGAGCTGAAACTATGCAGCTTAAACAGGGGAATTAAAATTTTGTTTCTATGTAGTTTTTATGTCTGTAATTGAAAATTTTTGATAATGTCAATTTTCAAATCCCAGTCTCAAAGCCGTCAGACTATTTAGTTGGCAAATAGCAGGCCCGTTTTAACAAGCAAGGCCAATGAGACACTAAAATTATTTCTTTAAGAATATTGTGAATTATCCATGGAGAAGATTTTAAAATAATTATTAGATGGTTTTTAAAAGGTATGTTTTTGCAATGCAAAAGACACAGCAATGGTTTGAGGATGGACTGGGGGGACAAATTGTGCACCCTCTGCTATACCCTCTTTTATACTTACAGTAAGTAAGAACAAATTATGAAAATTACCTTTTTCTAAAATTCATGTGAAAGGTTTGATAAAGTGGTTGTTTATAAGTGATATGAGTTAGTAATCATCTGATATTTTAAAGAAATGTAATTTTTAACTTTGTAAGCCTTTTCAAATATGCATCTGAAATTTGATTTGGCAATCCTATTTTAATAGATCGTGTTAAACTGTAACAATGGAATTTCCAGGCATGCATGCATGCACAGAAAGTGAAGAAGTTTCTTTTACTGCCATTTGTGTTAACATTTAAGTTCTCTGTTTAAATCAGAAACTTATTACATTGAAATTGTCCCACTTTTTACTTTTCATCACTTTTTCCTTCTTTCTACTTTGTTTGCTTAATTTTATTTTGTGGACAAATTTCTACCTTTGGTAGATATGCCAAAAAGTATACACCTGTGTAAACCAAACTCTGATATTTACAATAGTGCCTTCATCCATTAAAACAATAAAGTCCCCATGCCTTGCTCTGTCTTGGTACTGTTCAGGCCTAGCAGCTGGGATTGATGGACTCTGCAAACACAGAGCAATTTCCAGTTGCCTAGATCATTCCTCACCTGCTGATTTTGCCTTAAGCATGGCATCACCATCTTCACTGAAGATCAAGTGCAGCTTCAAGGTGATTATATGTGTACTAGGGTTTTCCTGAAAAAGATTTGTCATTAAGCCCTGATCTGTGGCAGAAACTGACACCTCTGGCCCTTTCCTCATATCTGCTCCTACCTTATCTTTTAACTCCATTACTTGTTATTTGTATATAAGAAAAATTCTCCTTGACTAGCTGGGAGATTCTGAGTTTTAACTCAATGAAGGCAGTTTTTGAATCTGGGTGTCAGTCTTGGTGACTCTTGCCTGTAAAGAGTCTGGTACCTGTGAAGGGTAACTGGTAGTCTACAGTCAACAGAACAATGTGCCACAAACCTCTTCAAGTTCCAGTTTTTCAGAATTCAGACTTGTCTTCTTTTAAATTAAACAAAAAATAAGTACATCCATCCCTTGTCTAATTGGCTTGTAACACCTCCAGGAAGTCAGTACACCTCCAGGAAGTTGATCATAATGAGCTGGTTCCAGCATTACTGGGCTAAAATCCCTGATTTATACATCACAGCAGTCCTCCATTCTCATATAGCCTTTTTCTAGGCTGTTTAAATCCCTCTTCCTTCAATATTAGGAAGGCATTGGTAACTGTGAAGTCCAGTTATTAAATTCTGAGGCACAGTGTGATATCTCATTAGTCAGTGATGGGACCGTTTTAAACTCAGCAAGCATCTCAGATGTCTGTTAAACCTTGAAACCAGCACTTTTCATTATCTTCCCCAAAAATAGACTTCAAGGAACCATAAGGTTGCTGGTGTGTACACACTGTAATTATTTACAATGCATTTTATGAAATATTTGTCTGATTTGCCTCTTTAAAGGAAATTATATTTATGTAAACAGATTCATATCTAAAATAGGATCCACACACTTTAAGTATCTGTTCATTTTTATCTATCAAATAACAATTGAACAAGAAATTCATGGAGAATCATCCCAATTCACAACACAACAGTTCAGACAGGAACACAGAAGTAAAAAATAACCAAAAGATAATCACTAGAACAGAAAAGCTGGGTTTATATATTTTAGTTACCTCAGATGGTTTTATGGAAACTCTGTAAGAGTAAGCTACAGGGGGCAGCAAATATTAACCAGATATCATATGAAAGCTAATACACAGAAGAAAGACTCCCTCAGAAGTCCTCCTTAGTGCACTTTGGTCTCTTGTAGATTTTGGAAATTGTTTTTCAAGACTTGTTAGTAAATAACTGATTATATTTAAAAACTAGTCAAATTACTCTAATATGGTTTTGGCACCTCTTTAGGCAATGAAACAGCTCTGGTCAGTACATTGTTCTCAAAGCACTTTTTTCTCTGAAACATCTGGGCACTCTCACTTAATTGTTTCTATTCTTCTGTTAAGACCTGTTATATTTTTTTTCCTTTTTTAATACTTTTGCAATAACCTGCTATGTTTTGCCAGAGCTCACATTTATATAGTGAAACAGTGAGTAAGGCGCAGACTTCGTCTTACCTTCACAATATACTTGATCTTCTTTAAAAGTTCTTTTCCAGAGAGACATGTTTACCTGACATGGACTATAAACTTAGTATGAGTTTCCTGATTCAACAAATATAAGACTGAAAGTCAGACTATGGTGACAGAATTGCAAGAATATGAACTCAATAAATCTAGGAAGAGACAGCTAACTTATTTTGATACATTTTAACTCTACCTTTGTGCACTCAGTGATCCTTATAAATATAAATATAATATAAATAATATAAATAATATAGATATTATAGATATTATATATATAATATAAATAATATAAATAAATATAAATAATATAAATAATATAAATATAAATAATAAAACACAAGGCAATTTGCTGGAGGGTTTTGTTTGTTTGTTTGTTTGTTTGTGGGGCAGTCTCTGGTTTGTTTGTTTGTTTGTTTGTATTTTATGACAGTTCTTGTATTCAGAAAATCCCTTCTTCAAAAGAAAAAAAATACCAAAATGTAGGCGTTAAGTTTGTTAAAATTTTAATATTTTACTTGTGGACACTTGCTTCATGGTTATGGGTATGCTTCCATTTTAAACTTTTTTTGTAGAACAGATTTCTCAAATGCTGGAGTATCCTACACATTTATGTTTTATATACCATACTATTAGGAATTCTATTACTATTCTTATAGTCCTTTTATCTTATTTTGGATAATTTCTAGGTAGCTTTGATTTATTTTTAATTTAATCTAATCTTTTAAATTAGTACGTGCACCCATAAAACTGTACGTTTGTGTCTTCTGTTCCCCTCATGGAATTATTTTTGTGAGTACGTAATGAAAGCAATGATAATCACTGATTATTAACATGCTACAATACAGAGAGACCTAAAAATATTCCAAGACATGGATCTTATCTTGCATTTCTTATAAATACAAGTAGTCACATCACAAACCCTTCTGCAGATTGAAAATATTGCAAACCACATCTGCATGTAACTCATCAATTAACACCACAGTCATCAACTTAAATGCAAATCAATAGACAATATTTCCAGAGTTGTTCAGAGATTTAAAAGAAAAATTATGCATCTTGTAAGGATAACGATTTATCATGGAATTCTGATGAGATCATATATCACATATACATATCCACATACATATGTTAGAGGCAAATATATATAAATAAAAAAAATACACACATTCGTACACAGAAAAATTATGGAACTGGTTAGGATGTTCCTAACACTTAACCTTCTCCTTTGAACTACTCATGAAGGTTTCATGTCAAGAAAGACGTTTCTTCCTAGTAGGAAGAAAAAACTGTTCCACTTGGAAAAATAAACACAGCCAAGTGATACTTGAACAGATCTGACAAAGAGCAATATGCTTTGGTTTAGGAAACTCAACTTCTCTGTATTTTTAGAAACTCACAATTCTCTACCTCACTATTTTTATTCTGTTTTCAAGCTTAAGTTTGCCTTGGGCATGTGTCATGAATTTACAGAATGCAGATGACAAATAAGGCATAACCTTTCACTTTGGAAATTAATTTTACTAGTATTTGCACAGGTAGAAGTAGCACTATATAGGAACATAGTCCCCACAGATTATGAGCATAATCTCCTTTAATGGTATGCATTTTTTTTCTCAAAAAATCACAAGAAATTAGAAATCACAGGCTGCTTTTTAAAGTGTGTCTTGTTAATACAGTTTTCTGTCTCGTAATATTTGATGGAGGAGAGGGTTTGGTTGGTTGGTTGGTTCGTTTGGTTGTGTTTTTTCTTTTTTTGTTGTTGTTGTTGTTTTGTTTGTTTTTGTTTTTGTTTTTGTTTTTGTTTTTGTTTTTGTTTTTGTTTGTTTTTGTTTTTGTTTTTGTCTGAATTACTGTTTTCTCAAGCAGTGTATTGAAGAAGAGACTTTCTGGGTCTCATCCTCAGCATGCTGTAAGGCAGTAAGTCACACAATCCACAAGAAGCATGTATGGCAAGGCTCCCAAGTATTTTGTTAATATATCTTTATTTATTTAAGATTATTTTTAACACTGCAAATATTAAAGTTTCCCCCCAAAAATTGACTTCAAATTTTAGAAATTTGAAGACGTGTTTATGAACAAGAAGACGCACTATACTTTTTAAAATGCTTTCTTAAGGCTCCTAGCTCTCTAAAGCTTTTTACTGTTCCCGAACCTGAACTTTTCAATAACATGGAATACATATAGGAAAGATTTATTTCAGTAGATATATCAGTATATACAGCTAGGAGAAGTTAATGTAATAAAGAAATCCCCAACAGACTAATTCTTCTTACCAAAACAGAAAGAGTTCTAACTTTCATTTCAATTTAAAAATGACAGGCTTTAGCAACTTGATTTTTTTTCCTTGGAAATAAGAGAAGTTCCACTAGCTTCAAATAAACAGCTAACATTTAATTTTAAATAAAAATAGTTGTTTGGTTGTTTGTTTGTTTTAGTGTTTTTATGATGTGGCTAGTTTTGGAGCAGATTGAACCCAGCTATATACCACTGAAATCTACAAGGATAAATCAGAGCCATAGCTTCCACTGATAACTAAAATTGTGAGATATTGTGACCCCCTCTGGATACGGGAGACTTAGGAAAGTGCCAGGAAGTTTTCATTTACTTTACTGTATAAAAATCACAAAAAATTATCTTTCCTGAACCCAAAGCCACTCTAATTCATGGAGAACAGGTGGTAAACCATTCCAGTTTTAAGTCCTTAAATTCTTAGTGCTCCTTTTGACTGTGGCTGAATTTATGGAAAAACATGAACTCTGAGAAAGTGCAGTTTTGCTATGACTTTTAGAAGCAGAAAGACCAACTTACACCTAAGAAACATTCTGTAGAATAACTTCATTTTATGACCATTGATAATTGCAATTTGGAACACTTAAAACTGTCTAAATAAACAACAACAAAACCAGAAACAAGAAAATGAATAAACCAAAACCAGACCCAAACAAAATCTAGTGCAATAAACGGATCACTTATTTAACGAAAAAGCAGATAATGTAGTTCAAAATACGTGACAGAAATTCATGTCTAAAAAGTAAACAAAAAGTTGATACACTGAATTTTGATTCAAGTCTTTATCATTACAAATTTCCAAATATTGTGTAGGAGAAAAACTGGAAAAAACCCCACACCTATTATTGTGTATCTTAAGCATCTAGATTATCCTTGGCAAATGGAATTCAGACAAACCGATTTTTCTAACATGAATAAACTGACCTTTAATTCCCACTTATTGTGGGATTGTACTGGTCTTTGCTTGTTACTATTTATTCCTGCATGAAAGATAATTCTTGATACTGATGACACAGTTAGCAGTTGCTGCTGTTTTCCAGAGAAATGTTATTATATTGACAATTGTGTTATTATGAAGAAATGTCCCTGAATAACACCAAGGTTGTCAGTGGTCCAGCGATATTTAAAAAAAAAAAACCCAACCAAAAACATTAATTAATTGATTGGTTAATCCAACCAAACTAGCATCTTCCACTCCTATAATGACATTTGTGACTAGAAATCATAGTGCTCAAAGTACTTCCTCAGGATGACTGCAATCTCTGATTAGGTCCATTACACAGACCTTCATTCCTTGAACAAACAGGGTAAATGACAACAAGAGAAAGTTGTCATCCTTCAAAATGATCAACAATAGATGTACACACATATTTATACCTGTATCTCTCTGAGACTTGCTGGCAGCAGATAAAGAGAAATACTAAATAATTCTGCCTTCTCTTCAGGACTGTGTATGCTTATGATTTGAGATCTTTTTTCTCTTTTCTCCAACAACTACCGATGCAGCCATACATCTTTTTCTTTTACTCCAGTCTTTCCTTCATCCATGTTTTCTTTGACACAGATAGAGCCCAGATACTTCCACCTTTCTGACCCAAATTCAACTCTGTGCAGACATTCACATGAATTTTTTCCATCATAAAATTATGGTTTGACAATTACAAGCAAATAAATTGGTTCTCTTGCCTATAATGAAGGACAAAAGCTAGTTACCTATTGAGGTATATATTTTTGAGATGACTGTAACAAGGAATTAATAGAAGAGTTTAGACTTTGTTAGAGCAACTTTTTTTGTCAATGGTTTTTCTGGCCTTCTTATGTCTTTTTTTCAGCCAGAAGGTTTCAATGATTTCTGCAAGCACAAGACATCAGTGAGGGAAAGTTGTCCAGACACTACATCAATCACAGCAGACCACACTTTTACGCTTCTGCACAAGTTTTGCAGTACCTGACAAAGAAAAAACCTGCACTTCTCTGATTTACCTACAGCAGACTTTAAATATGCTTATGTATTTGTTGAATAATTGTGATAAATGGCAAATGAGCTGTACATCTAAAAAGGCCATATGGGACAGGGAGATAATTTAGCAACTGCACAGTATTGGTAAAGATAAGAGGATAGTAGTTCTTCATTAAGCAGTTCTTTAGGGTACAAACTACTTCATTACACATTTTCCTGTGTTTTAAGGAAGGGCAGACATTTTTAAGAGTGCTGTCCTCTTGCTAGAAGGCCACTATTAGCAGCAGGTTTCTTTACAGAATAAACCTCTATGTAAGAGTAAGTAGGCAGTGTAAGCAAATGCCCCCTCCACCTCCTGTCCTATCACATTAAATATCCCCCTCTCCTGTACTTACAGATACTCATTGCATACAGATTACTCACTGATACCCTGAGGTGTCTGATAGGTGATCAAATTGGAACTTTGACTCTGCTGTTGTACTTTGTTCGAAAACTTTTAATCACAGAATAGCAGAATGGTTAAAGCCGGGAGATACCTCCAGGGGTGACTTTGAGCACCTTTCCCTGCTCAAGCAGGGTCATCATTGCTGAAGTGAGTCAGCTAAGTTATAATCTCTCCTAGAAAACCTCTAGGTCAAGAGAGACCTTGCACTAAAATATCTGGGTGCCCTAAGTTTCTCAGAAGAACTGAAAAGGAATTCTGTTTAAGGAAGCTTTGACATAGTATGAAAATGCCTGACTCTTGCTGATGTAATTCAGTTAGATTCACCAATAAACTCCATTATTGTTTCCTTCTGTGCTTATAATTTACTTACAGTAGATATATGGGAAAAAGCAAGATGCCACGAAATACCATGGTTTAGATTTGTCAGTATTAGTGCTGTTTTGGACATTTACATGGAACTTTAACACTAACAGTAATTTTTTGCACAGCTAAGATTTTGCTCAATAATAATCACAGCTTTAAAAGAATTAATTGGAATTTGATTGCACTTTGTACCAAATCATTACATCAGAAGAGAGAAAATCCAGCTAATGGATGTCTACCGATCACCTTGGCAGGAGGAAAAATGAAACTTTTTTCATGTGTAAAGAGAACTGACTGCAGAAATTCCTCACATACATTTCATTTCCGAAGCATTTTTTTGCACTAGTAACTCTGAATACTCACAAATATTACCATTAGGTCTCAATCAGATAGCCTAAAAGGCAGACTAAAACACAGATTACTCTGGAATATAGATTTCTTACTGCTTAATAAATTATAGAGCTGTGAGGGATGAAGACTTTCCTTTAATTAAGGGTGCCTCCCACATCCTTCCACCACCCACAACATCTCATCTCTAGTATAGCTTGGAACACAAAAGCAAAAAACCCCTTCTCTTCCAGATTCTGAAAACATGGGAGATTTTTAGACTCTGTGATCTTCAAAGAGGTTTGTTTGAACACAGAGTTATAATCTTCCCTCTAATTAAAGTCTTCAGTTTTGTTCATAGTTAACAATTGGGCCTGCTTTAGAGATAGTTAAGATATTTAAGAAAGTTAAGAAATGGTGCTATTCAGATATTTTAGTTCACTCCAAGTGAACTCAAGTGCTTCTAAAAAGTCTGGTCAGTCTAGACAGAGGCCTGTGCTTAGTTCCAACATTTATAGGGTAAGAACATCTAAAAAACTTCAAGATCAGACTGATGATGGTACTGAAAATAATTTTTTTGCTTCCTTACATGGCATCACATGCTACTTTATTTTGTAATTATATAATGGCATGTTTCAACAAAATGCTATGTTGCTTGTTAATTTTATAAAGGAAATGCTTATGTTTTTTGGTTTTGTTTTTTTTTTTTTTTAAATAATTGAGTAGGGATAGGAATTCATTATATAGTTTAGCATCCATGGCAGTGTTCAGTCAGTTTGGACTTGATGATCTTGGTGATGACTTGATGACTTCACTTTTCCAAAGTTAATGATTCTATGATTAAATTAATTTCATTATTGTTAAGTCATAAATAAGCAATTTAACTCTTAAGTTTATAAATTGGATGATTATAACATAAAGTGTAAAAAAGTGTACAGTAAGTAAGATACAATATTATCACATTTTATGTGTGTAATATGGTCCAACAAAATACATAGGATAATTTACAGTGGTCACAAAGCAATCTTCATACAGAATTAGGCTAAGAGCTCTTCCAAATTTTTTAGTGAAGTATGAAAACAAAGAGTCCTGGACTACCTGGCTGGTCGGAGATTAGGAGTTTCTAAAGATATTCTAATGAGCTAGCTATAGCACAAATGAATTTACTTATGTTAATCATACTTGGATCTCTGAAACAGAGAGAAAATTTGCATTATTCATTTTTCTCTTGATTTGGTAATTACAGATAACTGTTATATATATCCAGAAAACATTTGCAGAAATAAAGTTTTGAAGTGGACTGTGTTAAGATGGGAGTTATACCCATTTTGTTTTGATATTAACCTCTGGGAAAGAACAGCTATTTATCCATTTGCCATTGTTGTGGTGTTTTTTTTCCAATCAATAAGCAGCACACAATGTACCAAGTTATCTTTGCAAGTGAGTTTCCTTCATTTAAATAGATACCATTTATTAACTTGGAATGATAAACTAGTGAATGCTTCATGCCTATGTGCTCTCTCAATAGCAAATAATGAAATCTTTAACCAGGACAACTGACAAAACTCCAAATTCTTGAGAAGACACTGCAGTTCAGTTACTATCCTTGAACATTCACTGCAAAGGGAGACTAAAATAATAGGATTTGCAAATCTAAACCGGTCTCCTATTTAATTTTTTCCTATTCAAAGATTTAACCTTTTTTCACCTTTAAATGCACTGGGAATTTTTTGAATGTAGTCCCAGTTATGTTGACTAGCCAGAACCCATGAATTTCTCAGAGCACTCAGATTTCCACAGTGGTTTTGTGGAGAGGGGTGAGTCACACTGCTGTATCGTAACTAGAAGAAAGAAATTTACATAGAGGAAAGGGGAGTGGATACTATGTAAGTAATGAGGAGATGGAAATTGCTAAGGTTTTAGCAGTTAGCTCAGGGAGTATTATCTCCTAGTGTTTCTTTAGATGTTTTTCACTTGGTGACAGTATTTTGGATATCTTTGGAATTAATTCAATTCTTATAAAAATATACTTTTCAGAGATCTTTTTAAAAGTTTCAGCAGACTAATTCAGCCTTTAGAGGGAAATATAACTACACTGCTTATGTCTCTTCTTCTGCAAAAGCTTACCCAAGTACATTACTTTAAATAGAAGATTCACCTCATTTAGTATAGCATGAATATAAGAGTATGCTCACAACTAAGCTGTGCATAGGCACTGGCATCAATCTTTGTCTATATAACCTATTTGGTACATATTTCATGGATTTACAGTATCTTATATGATACCAAAAATACAGGAAAGGTGCAAAAGTGCATGATCAGCTACAAATTTAAAGTATGTATTTCCTCTGTCTGTGCACAAGTGAATTTAAAAAAATCTATTTTGACTTCTCTGAACTCTTTTCAGTTCTGTGTCCTTCAGTTTTGAATACTAGAATGAAATTATATATTAAATACACAGGTTTCAATGTACAGCCTTTCCAAACCTCACTGGAGAATTACATTCTGATACCCACAAGATACAAGGTATTTCTTCTTGTGCTTCATTTACCAAAGGACTAGAAATAGCTTTATGTCCTATTGCTTTTTATGCACAGAACTACAATTAGCATCACTGCTCACAGTGCTGGGTAACTCTCCATGTCTGTAGGGATGGGCATGCTCAAAATAACACAACATGAAAGAGAGTAAATGCCAGTGCTGGGAAGCCCTTTCTCCACACTGGTGCAAGCTGTCTTTCAGAGACCTTGAGAGTAAATTTCTTCAGATGATGCTTCTTCTGGTTGGGAGAATACTAAATAATGAAAAGTACAGATCATTAAAATAGGCCAATCTGAATCATTAGGTAAAATAAGCACAGACAAAAGTTTATGACAAACCAAATGCAGGATTGAAGCAGAAATGTAAGCCATTCTCACAGGATAGGAAACTTTGTTTTGTGAAACATGTCTCATAAATATTTAGCAGGGTCATACCCAACTTTAACAAGGTTAAGAGGTGGATTCCACGCCTTGGATGGGACAGCCTTGGTTGCCTTAACAGACTGGGAATGAGAGGCTGTAGAGCAGCACTGCAAAATGTGACCTGGGGATCATGGTCTGTGGCAAGCAGAATCTGAATCACCAGTGCCCTGGCAGGCAGGAGGGCCAACCTGTCCTTGGCTTCATCAGGCACAGCATCACCAGCCAGGGAGGGGATTGTCCTGCTCTGCTCTGTACTGGGCTGGCCTCACCTTTAGTGCTGGGGGCAGTTCTGGGTGCCAATGTATAAAAGACTTTAAACTATTAGAGAGCATCTAAAGGAGGGCCACAACGATGGTGAAGGGTCTGGAGGCAAAGCCATATGAGCAGTGGCTGAGGTCAGTTGAGGTCTGTTCAGCCTGGGGGAAACTGCAGGGAGACCTCATTGAAGCCTTCAACATCCCTGTTGGGAAGTGGAGAGGCAGACACTGATCTCTTCACTGTTGTGACGAAACAGCCTGAAATGAGTCAGTGGACATTTAGGTCAGATAAAAGAAAAAAACTTTTTCACCCAGAAGGTACTTGGTCTCTGGAACCAGCTCCCCAGGGAAAGGGTACCAGCACCAGCCTGACAGAGTTCAAGCAGCATTTGGACAAGGCTCTTGGGCACGTATGACTCCTGGGGATGGTGCTGTGCAGGTCCAAGAGGTGGACTCAGGAATCCTGATGGGTCCCTTCCAACTCAGCATACTGTATGATACTATAATCCTATGAGTTACTTGATGGCTTACTACATCATATGATTCTAGTAAGAGAAAAAAAATCTTTGAAACTTCCTTTTATGTTCAGAATCCTTCCTTTTGCTTTATTCTTATTTGAAATGAAAGGATCAGTTATAAACATATCCCAGTTGTTGCAGTTTGCTGTACCCATGGGCTTCACATCACTTAGACCTACTGGAGTAGGAGAAGGAGGCACGTCTTATCACCTTATGATGCTACCAATCTCTACAAATACCTGAAGGGAGATGTAGCCAGGCAGGGGTCAGTTTCTTCTCCCAGCAAGAGGACCAGAGGACACAGTCTTATGCTGTTCCAGGGGAGGTTTAAGTTGGATATTAGGGAGAAGTTATTCATACAGAGAGTGACTGTATACAGAGAGTGGGCACTAGAATGGGCTGCCCAGGGTGGTGGTGAAGTCACCATCCATGGAGGTGTTTAAGGAAAGACTAGATGCGGCTATTGGTGCCATAGTTTAGTTGACAAGGTGGTGTTAGGTCATAAGCTCAAAGGTCTTTTCCAACCTAGTTGATACTGGGATTCTATCTCCTGCTGAAGGCATGTTTTCTTTTTTCTGCCTAGTAACAGCAAAATAAAGAGGGTAAAGTATTTGTTAGGCTTTGATGAACAGCACCATGGTAGCACTGAACAAAGGATGAATTAGAGTGGTGTTTCTACACCTCGGTAACTGACACTGGGTTGACGAGCTAGTACATAACCTACAAACATTTTTCCTATTTTTTTTTTCATTAGAGTTTTTTGAAATTCCATCTTGCTGGTTTTTCTGTCTGTTGCTTGAGGACTTACTGAGTTAATAATTTTTGCTAAACAAAAATAGTTCAAATTACAGATTTATTTATATTTTATTTATATTTTCCCTGATTTCCTCTTAATGAAATCATATACAAAAAAAAAAAAATCCATGAATCTAGCACTTCCTTGAGTCCAGAAAACTACAAGCCATTTTAAAAACCCCTATGTGACACATATAATGTCCCAACTAAAAGTTCCATCCCATCCCAAGTTTGTCCTGTTCTTTGCTATACACCCTTTAAAAAGGGGGCCCTGTGTTTGTGTATGTCTGTGTATACATCTGTATAAAGAAAGACAATTCATGTGATGGAATGAGTACCTCTTGGTAGCAAACTTTATTGTTTCAGATCATATTGATAGTACGTGGTACACTGTTGAATGTAAGGAAAGCATAATTACAGGAAGAAATCTCCATCATCACTGTCATCACTGCATTTTGCCACCTTGGGAATCAGCATGCAAAGAAAAAGGATTACAGTATTCTTTCAAGCTACACCTTTTAAATAGTCTCTGCTTAAGGGAGTCCACAAAACCATCTGCTGCTTACTACAGAGTCTGCAGGGGCAAGACTGCTATAAATCTATAAAGATCTGTTATAAATGCCCTGAGATTTGTCCTGTTATTTACATAGAATTAGACAAATCCTGGGATTTCTACCTCCTTAATTATGCGAAAAGATGGGACCATCATATCAGTGTCATTTAAATTATATCTTTCTGATCCCAAGATCATTGCTGTTCTTGAAAGGAGAGCTAATGCCTTCTCCTACTGCTCCTGAAGGCCCACAATATGGCATATTTGTGACCTATTTGTTAGTTAGAAACAGATTAAGAGAGTGACCCTTTCCTTTGATGTTCCACATCCTCAAAATCTTTACGAAAAGCAGCTTCCAAATTTTAGCTATAAGTCACCTCCTTCTGAGATCATTTTTACACCTTGCAGAACTAAAATGAATTGGATCTAGGCAGGGAGAAGTGGAGCAATGCATAACCAACCAAGCATTTAGGTACTGAAAGCTATATCAAAAAGAAATATTCAGTGGGATACCCTGTGTTCAGAACTGCTCCCTGCTTCAGTGCCTCCAGCTTCTGAAGGATATTCTCTGGAAGAGTGTACATACTGGATGGAATAAAACAATACATAACTGTTGTAGAGTATTTTTCTACAGCCTCCTTCTCAGTGTGTTGAACAGGAATTTGCTGACCTGTCTGGGATCTCAAAAAACACAGATTAGGAAATATTATGTACCTCCCCTGTTCACCATTACATATATAAGCATAAGTGTACTTCTGGAATGGAAAGTGGAAGGATTTGGAGCTAGTAAAGGCTCATGACAGAGGCATTTAAGGGAGAGAATAAGGTAGATATGAGTAAGAGAAAATAAATGAAAGAGGAAACAAATGAAAAGATAACCTGGGATCTTGGAATGGCAGGGAAGCTGACATTTGAGAAAGCATAGATTTAAAGAAAAGAAAGTACAGTCACTTGCCAGAGAGAAGGGAGGCATTTGAAGATAAAAGAAGTAGATGATTCTAAATAATAATGTATGTGATGAGTTTTAAGAGAATGTAAAGTTTCACTGGGAGCAATGAAACATTTATGTTGCATAATCAGATTTCACAGAAACAAATTCAGAGGATGGGAGTAAAAGGAAGTCTGAAGAAAGCTTTTCTTTTCTTTTTTTTTAAGCATACCTACAATCCAATGCAATCCACCTATGCACAACTTACTTGAGATTAAAAATATGAAACATGCTGCTATCATTCTACAAACACTGGAGTTGGATTTTATTGTCCCTATTGTGTCCTTTGTTCCTCCTCAGAGAAGGAACTAAATGAGAAAACACCAGCAAAGTTTTAGCTTGTGAGTTTGATTACCACTAGTTCATGTTTGTGCTAGCTGGTGTCTATTAAAAAATATATGGAGGTCATTGAAATATATTTGCATCAAAAAAAAAACAACTGAAAACTGTCTGCTGAAGTTCATAATGAATGGGTTGTCATTTTTATAACAGAACTTTGAAAATATTTTTTTCTGTTATTGAGAAAAACCCCTTGTCACTAATGTGTGATTCCCCTTACAGAGTTTGTATAATGTGTAAAAGTGTTTTTCAACACAGAAAGAAAAAGGACTTGGCATCCAAGCTTGTTAATAATCTGGATTCAATACAACAGATTTAATCTTTCCATTCCTTTTTCATGAATAACTTATCTGGCTAAAATATAGATTTTTCTCATGGTCCTAATTTCTGTTTTAATTGAATTGCTGAGAATGAAAATTATTAGAGAATGTTGTGTGGTGAGCAGATTTGTTTGGATAATGTGGTTTTAACACCTCTTGTTCTGCCCAAAATACACAATCTTCCATAAAAGGATGTGGTAGTGCATAGGTTCTATAATATATTCTGTAACAATAAACGTTCATTGGGCATTTAGTGATTAATAAATGGGATAGGAGGAAACAAAAGGAAACAATGAAAAGGTAATATAAACAGAATGATTATAAGGAAAATATTTTTACTGTTCCAGTGAAACTTTGGTAATCTGTTTACACAGGTCAGGCAAAACCATACTGTAAGAATCTTTCCTTCTGATATCAGAATTAATGGAATTTGAAATATTTTATATTTAAAATTGAAAATAGGGTGAATACAACACTTATGAAAAGTGGTCAATTAGTAGGACTCAGACTTCAGGCTAATACTAAATACTTCAGGATGTTTTATCTAGATTGACCTGCCATTAAACTTGCAGTTTCCTCTGGAGCAACTGCATAAAGAAATGAGAGCATAATCTGATTTTCCATAAAGTCCTTTACTTAAACATAATTATCAAATATGACACCATTTTTTGTAATGGGGACACTTACCCGCTAGTTACAGAAATTATTCCATATTTTTAATTAGGAAACACATTATGAAAAGTTAATCAGAGTTATGTTGAGAGAAACAATTACTTTGTTTGAATCTGTATTCAGATAAGAATTGAATAGATTCAATGGAAGAGGTTTAAACTTGGCCATCCAAGTTTACTTAAAGCCAAAACACAGCACAGGGTCCTCTCTAGCAAAAAAATATCCCTCTTTTGGTGCTAGATATTTATCTATGCTGGTTTTGAAATATTTATGGGTCCAGAGCAAAAATAAAATTCAAATATTAACTGTAGGGTACTTTAGGAGCAAGATGCTGAAAACAATTTTATATTATTATTTTTCCTTTTCATATTCTATCTTGCAAGATTTTTAATGCAGCATTCTGCTGGGACAATACATTTCTTGCCTCCCAGTGCTTGCCTATGCCCCTTGATTTACCAGTAGAAAGGAGACAACATGAGAGGAATGGAGAAACACTCTCCCCATCAGATGACTGAGCAGCTTCTCCCAAAACACCCCTATATTCAAGAAACAAAAGGTTCAAGGCTGGGAAATAAACTAAGACTTTTAATTTTCCTCCCCCTACCCCCTCTTCAGTGCCCTGACAGCACAGTACTGCCATATAAGATATGTTCTGAACTGTCTTGATGTTTTGAAGCAGGGAACATTCAGATTACTGACTTCACTTTGACTTCACTGTTGTTAGTTTGTGAGATCCTCAGTTTTCTGGGTAGCATTTCTGGATACTTTTTCTGTAAAAGAAGCTACGCAAACTAACCATCAGTGAGTGTCTCCTTAGAAAATAGAAGTCAGTGTTCAAGTCAAAGATTAACACATCTTCCATTTCTGTGAATCTGTTATGATATTAGTATCTTCCTCTTGTTCCTGAGTTTTTAAGTATGAGAATTCTGCTACTTATCAGTATTTAGATCAAGAAGTGTATCAAGATTTAGATCAAGCAGTGTTATACAGACACTGATCTCTGACCTATGGGTGCAAAACAGTGCCTTTAGTTTCCCTAGCGGATGTTGAGGAACCATTAAATAATCACATGCACTAAGTAATGTACGAGGTCTCATTTTTGGTTTATTGTTGCAGAAGATGGGAACTAACAAGCTGTCATTTGGCATTAGTTTTCCTTTTCATTGGATTCCATTCTCCTCTGCTGAAATTAGAGAATATTTCTGACACTCTAGATGTAGCTCTCTGCTGCTATCCTTAAAATGTAGTGGTAGCTTCTACATTTTGAATCCACGAGAAAAAAAATACGACATAAAACTCCATCTATATTCAAACTGATGACAAATCTTGAAATAGACATAGTGCACCTGTGTGCATACATCCATTTTATATGTATATATATATATAAAAATAGGTGTGATTTTCAAGAACAATACCACCACACTATGTTCTGTATTCTAAGTATTTTCTTTATGAATAGTTAGCAGAGTTCTTATACCATCTGAGATACTTCCAACAGTACTGAAATAAAAGACAAAGCTGTCTCTTCAATCTACAAATCTTATTTACAGCTTTCCCTACACAAGCTGCTGTTTATTTTCAGTTAGTGGCACACACTCTAGTGCACTTTGACAAACCTAATCCTGCTTCATCATCTCCAAGCCTCTGGAGATTTCCATGTGCTCTAAGATTAATTACTGGCCTCTTGCTCTTTCCACTTAAAAAATAAATAAATAAATAAATAAATAAATAAAAGCCCCCAAAACCCAACCAAAAAAAACCGCAAAGAGCTAGTACAAGAAGTTCTTTCCTGACAAGCAGAAACAATTAAGTCTAATTTGCTTTGAGTTGATGTGCTACGTCACCTTTTTCCACCACCCTGCTATTTTGGGTCTATGGTAGACCTATGGTTTGGGTCTGTGGCTTGGTCACACAAATTAATAGGCTGGGACAAGTGTGAGAACCAGCCTGTTCATCTCCCTCATCTTTCTAACATCTGTTTCCACAGAGGAAAAAATCAGAACAAGGCTTAAGACCTGTAGGATAAGAGACCCAAATGCTTTGCAATGGACTTGAAATGCATTGGCATACAGAGAAGTTGTTTGGCTACCAAACAACTTTATACACATGTGTGTATAAAGTCTCATCTTCTTCAGACAGCAGGGAGAAAAATAGCAATGGTAAAAATGATCATAAATAGCTGAACTGAAAATCACTTTTTTCTCCATACCTTTGTCTCCAACTACTGAAGTTCTGAAAGTTAAAAGATGCATATGAATAAAAAAATGTTTACAAAGTAAAGACAACTTCTGACAGTGTCAAGTGAGGTACTACACCAGCACTTAAAAGATGTGTACAAACGGAATTAGCAGAATAATTTTTTGCATATAGATAACATATGTTTACTTGTCTAGTACTGTTTTATTAACCTTAACAATAGGAGCTCAAAGTGTCTGCAGTCTAAAAATGAGAATTTTCTAGTATCAGTGTAGCAACTCAGGAACATTTTTCATGAACATTTCGAAAGCCTAAAATATGTATTAATGCAGTTTTGTGACAAATAACCTGTTGGATTTCAGCTGACAGCTTGCCATACGTTAATCATAAATAACTTTAAAATACAGCTATCATAATGTATGAAGAAAAAAAAGGGAGAGATTATAGAGCAACCTTACTGATACACCTCTCCTGCTCCCCCTAGCCTTCCTGATTTTGCTGTGTACTGACCCAATGGCCACTGATTCCTTGTTAATGGAATATTCTACTGTGTTAAAGAGCTTTGTGGGATGCTATTTATCAGTAATGCAAGCAACAATACAAGGCAGAACAGATGAAAGGAAAATAACACTGCCCACTATGAATTGAGTACTATTTAATATATGAAATTCATGAGCCTGAGACATGAAGGCCTACGTCCTGCCTTTTGAAGAGTTATGCTAGAAGTTACTCAAGAGTACATTCACAGGTAAGTATTCAGATGAACAGCAGGCAAACTAATGCATTTTGCTTCCTCCTTTGCTACAATTTTTGAGATTTAAACCTGCACTCATAGCTTGCACTTCACCTAAGATTTTCGCTGTTGGTGTGCAGCCTCCATGAAAAACATGAAAACAGCTGCATGAGCAGGAAGAATAAGATTTAAACAGTTAATCTGAAATGACAGGAAGAACGGGTATTTTTTTCTTAAAACTTCTGAGGGAATACACCATATTTATTTCCAAATTAAAAAAATCTTCCTTTCACCTCAAAACCTCCAGCAAAAAACCAAAAAAACCTCAGCAACATTTCTATCTTCCAAGATTAGTTTAAGTACTATCTTAGAGACTGTTAAGTGTTTTACAGGAAACATTTCAAAGTTTATAAAGTGTGCAGATGTATTTCCAATTCAGTACTGTACTAACCATAGAGTAACATACTGCTACAATCCTGGCAGAAACAGAACCCCTGTGTAGGATGCTGTGTTGAAATTTTTTAAGTTGGAGGGGAAAAAAAAAAATCAATGACCAGCTTGTAACATATGAATTAAGCTTCTTGTTGTGTTATCTGCTCTTAGAAGGAAAGGAATATTAAAGGTGTATTAACAAACCACATATATAGATTAATGTATGTGTACACTACCATCTTAAATACAATATTTATGCTACTGATAAGAAATGCTGATATACAATACAGCAGCAGAAATATACAGCGTTTTAATGCTTCTTCATGAATATAGGTTAACTTCATATCTGGTTTTCTTTCCTTTAGCATCACTACAAAACATAATCTTTTAAACAATGAGATCTGGTTTTAGTATTTCTATAAAAAGAAATGCATTTATTCCTAATGTGATGTATTTATTTCTGAATGACTGAACTGAAGGAAGAGCTACACAACCTGCTTACAACTCAAAAAAAAAAAAAAAAAAAAAAAAAAAAAAAAAAAAAAAAAAAAAAAAAAAAATAANAAAAAAAAAAAAAAAGCAAAGCTAAATGTAGTCTTCAAACCTCACATCCATGTTGTGATACCATGTGAAAAATATAAAATAAATGGGTTTATTGCTCAATTTTTCAATGTCATGCAAGGAACACAGCATGAAGAGCACTAAAACAGCTAAGTTACTCATAAGGACTGCTGGCACATAACATTAAAACCTAAAATATCTATTTAGTGTTGCCATTTCAAAGCAAATACAGCCTCAAAGCCATTTCAGTCAAGGGGGCAAAGGTGATGAGTTAAGTCTTGTTTTCTTTAACAACATTTATTGCAATAAAGACCGAGTAGCATCTTGCCCAGCTTTTGATTTGTGCTGTACTTTGAAGACACTGTTGCTTGTTGAAAAAATAGTCTTTTATGGAATAGTTAGGGGTTTTTTGACGGGATAAAAAGTAATCATTTGTGCCACATTTCATGTATTTACCTTTTCATACAAAGTAATTCTTGTACAAGGTTACTTGGTATTTTGAAAGATACTATTTGGAAAACATTAGTGTTCTTTTAAGTGTGAGATTATTTGGGTGACCATTTTTCATGGTGTAACTGGCAGCATCAAAAGAAGACAGCAATTTATAGGACTTGTGGAGAACAAAGTTTATTTTCACTTTTGTCAGCCTTCATGCTGGCAGCACTGGCTTCCAGAGGATAATAAAACACGATTATATGATAGAAAACACCCAAATCATTCTCCTCTGCAGAAAAGGAGCAGTGACCTGCAATGAACTTAGCAGGTGCCAACAAGACTGACTTCAGAATCAGGTGTACACAGCCTGATGGGGCTGCAGCAGTCAGGATGGAACTCGGGACAAGAAGCATCCCTCCGGCCCAGAGTGCACCCAGAGGTCCATTCTGCCAGGACAGCCAGCTTTTTCAGCATCAGCATCAATGGGCGCCTGCCACCATAATGCCCGACTAGCGCTTACGGTGTTTATACTGACGCTCTAGCCCATTTCACACAGCATGGCCTGTGGCACAAGGAGTGTCTCTTTCAGGCTTCCGAAGATGCCTAGAAGCTCACAATGAGGTTTTCCAGAACACTTTGCACCTCAGTCCTACTGTTTCCACCTACATCCGACGTGCTGTTCCTTCTCTGCAGAGGACTGACTAGGAGAAGGTTAAGAAGAGTTGGGATGGACCCTGTTTTGGCCCAACGTTGTGCCACCGACTGACCCAAGCAACATGTGGGGTCGCTCAGCATGGAACCTGACCGTTCTCCAGGAACAAAATCTGAGATTTGCCATACACAAAGATGACCGACAGTAATATATCGCTCTGCCACCCTGTCACTCTGGGACACCTCTGTCTGTTTAACACCAAGTTGCGCCCCTCAAGGGAGGCGCAGGCCGCCCGGAGAAGTTGTGCGGAGGCCCGGCCGCCGCCCCACCGCGCCGCCCCCCGCCCTCCCGGCCCGGCTCCCGGTGACGTCACCGCCCCGCCCC
>VXBR01010499.1:755514-983014 GCA_013400215.1 Cisticola juncidis
GAGGAGGTGGCGGCGGCGGGAAGCAGCGGCAGGCGGGCGGGCAGCGGCGAAGGCTGCTGCTGGGACCGGGGGAGCCAGCATGACCAGGTAACTGCCCCGCTCCTGACCCATTTTTTCCTCCGCCGCCGCTCCCTCTTTGCCGCCTCTTTAGGCGCGCTTGTGTGTGTGAGCACAAAAGTGTGCGTGTGCGTGTGTGTGCGCGCAGCCCGCACTCATGTCCCTCACACACAACTCTCCCGTGGGTGCCCCGAGCCTTCCCCCCGGCCGCTTCCAGCCCGTTCCCCGCGCCTCCCCGCCGGGTCTCAGCCTGGCGGCGAGGCCTGTTCGGGGAGCGAGGGGAGCTGCGGTGCGGGGACGGGGGATGGGGCAGGGAGAGGGCGATTGATGGATCGGAGTCGACGTTTCCACTGAGTGCCGCTGTACGCGGGCGGGGAGAGGGGAGTACGGTAATTACACACTGTCTGTTTTGGCGAAAAAATTATTACTATTAATTATTTTGTTTATTCTAACGGATTCCGAGAAGGGGGAAGGTAGCAGGGGTGAGAGACCAGGCTTCTGATGCTGGAAACGGGGCTTGGGGGTGAGCGGCCAGTAGGGACCCCAGGCGCCGGTCCGAGCACGGCTCCCTCCTCCTTCTCCTCCTCCTTCTCCTCCTTCTCCTCCTCCTGCTGTCTCTCGGCGGAGCAGGGAGGCACGGAGATGCGAAGCTTTTCACAGGTTAGGCTTTTAATTTCTTTGTTTACTCTCGCAAAGCCACTTGAAAGGAAGCATATCGGGCTGGAAACTCAGTTTTCCGAGTGCTTGCAGAGGGGTTCTTGAATTTGTTCAGCAAACTTAGCAGCTCCCTCTGCGCCGTCTGCCCGTGCAAGGAGGCACTCCTTACTGCTGCAACCCAGACTGGCAGATAAAACAGTTGTTTTCTTGCACTGAGTCCCCTATTTTGCCTTTTATCTATGCCCTCAGTTGGCGACAGAACAGTATTCTTTCCATTTTAAATGATTACCACTCAGCTTTGCATGTGTGGCTTTTGAATGTCTGCTTCTTCTTGTTACTTCTCCAGAACTGCTGTCATGCGTATTTTATTCTTTTGCCTGGCCTTTGTACAGTTACTGTCTCATGTAAGGATGGCAGCTTCTTTACCGTGATTTCGATGTCCATATTCCCAGTTTTGATACACGTAGAAGGGTTAATTTATTTACACAGAATAGTTACGGTTTTATGTGTTCCTTCACTTGTCGCCTGAGACGGCATTACACTGGGGTTAAGTCTGTAAATTCTGATTTACTTTTGAGTTTTCCTATTTGCAGACATGAGTATTTCTGATGACACTTGTATTCTCTTAAACTTGGGATTAATGTGGGAAGCTATGATTATCTTCTCAGCCTTTCAGAGATCGCTTCCAGTGTATCTTTTGTTCAAGCATAAGCAACTTCTCTGTAATGTTGGGACATTATTGGGAATTTCGATACAGAGACGGAAAAATGTATATATCATATTTTTCCTTCCTCTGATATCTGCTAGGGGTTTAAAATGTTGTATCAGTCAATGCATTCTTTTTTTGCCGTAAAAATGTGTAGTAAATGACATAATTTTCTCCTGGACTGGGAGCAATGAATCCTACAATTCTTGTTATGAATGGAGCAACTCTGAAAAAAAAAAAAGATTCTGCCCTGTCCTATGGTCATATGTACTTGCATCTTACTTTAGATGGCAATTTTTTGATTGCTTCTTTAAATTCCCTTCGATGAGATAAGCTATTATTGCTTTTTTAATATGTGAAATTGACAAACTGGTCAGTTTAATAAATTCAGCTGTCAAATTTCACTCAGTCAAAATTGCTAAAAGCTGTGAATATACTGGCATGGGATTTTCAAGGTACTCAGTGTTACACAGAAATGATGGATTTAATGAGAGACTTTTTACATGAGTAGCTTTCCAATTTTAGTTTTGTCACTTGTGTTAATATGGTGGGGTATATTTAGATATCTTTCAACACTGAAATGATGTATAGTTTTTCTGTATCCACTTAAAGCAGTAAAAGCTTTGTCTTAGTAGAAGTCTTCTAAGAAGATACTAAGAAATTCATTACGGTTTGTGTGTGATATGGCAAGCTGTTAGGAATGGTGCGGGGTAAGGAAAACGGTACCTTTGGATTTCTGGGTTTGAGGAATTTGCCCTAGGACCTGCTTTTAAACCCATCAGTCATACTACTTTTAAAACGAGCGCTAAAGAATAGTGTGAATAAGCGTTTTCCTGTGATGGTTATGTAACTCAAACCACCAGCAGTCAGCGAACTCAATGGGTGTTAGTAAATCAGTGCTTAATCTTAGGAGAGGTCATGCAAGAATGTACTTGGGGATGTGGTAAAGAACTAAGTATCTGAAGATTTGAGTCCAGTCAGTGATTCATTTTTAACGTTGCCTTTTGCTTCTGTGTTTGAGGGATGCAGGGACCAAAACTACACAAGCTGAGGAGTAGGAATTCCCCTTCATCTGCTGCTGTGTGTGCTGAGCCACTAGGGGCCTGTATAAACTGCTCTCGTAGAGCAGATACCAGTGCATGGCATATGCTCACTTTCACCAGACATTTTTTACACAGGTGCATAATGTCAAAAGCAAAGTTGCCAGTTATTCATTCCTTACTAGTAAACGAGATTGCACTTTTTTAGGAGGTGTGTACAAATTGCATGTTATTTAGTTTTTATCTTTACCCTGCTTCGTCTGTTTCCCCTAGTCCTGTATTGTGTCCAATGTCCCTGCTTTCTTGATTACTATGGGAGATGGGGATGAACATGGCTCAGGAGGTGCAAATTTTGGGCAAAGTTGGATTTGTGTGTCTTCTACATTTCATATTTTCTGTAAGCTGAGAAAATCAGATTTATTGCCTGTGTGTTTTTTTCTATTAGATTAGTAATGGTACTGTTCCATGCGAGTGTAGGGTTAAAAGATAAACTAAACAGGATTACTACAACGCAGGAACAGACATAGATTGATGGTGTATTTAAACTAGCTTTGTAAGTGTTATGTAAGTTTGAGAGTGTGTCGGCTCCGAGGCTTTGGCTGGAGCGTAGTCAGCATTTATGGGACATGGGCTTGAAGATGCATTATACATTCGTGAGTGTCAGTTTCAGAAATTTAAAATCCACCAGCCACAGCATTCTTAATAAACGTGAAGCAATAAGGTCAAGTATACTTAGTATACTTACACTGTTCCATTGTTGGTTTTCAGTTTTTGAAACTGACAAGGCAGACAATTTGTAAAAGAGCGCAGCTGAAATATTTGCATATTGGATTTCCTTCGAAATGAACTTCCGTTACTAAGCTCTTTGAGAATTCTCATTTGGAAGGATTTTCAAGCTGAATCACAGTAAGGTCATACAATCAAAAAGCAGTTTCCCTGTGGTATGTTAATTTTTTAATAAGCTGTCTTTTAAAATATCAGAGTCTTATGTATCATTCGGTATTGGGCCAGTTCCAGCAAGAGGGTTTTTTGTCAACTTACCGACAACAGTTGTGCAAATATTGACTGAGCTTAATTTTCTGAAATGTCTGTGTTCGCCTAAGGTAAAGTTTTGATGAAATGTAATGATATCTGCTTTAAAGGTTTTCTCAAATGATAAATGTCGGTTCAAAAGTGTTAGTCTTACTGCTTATAAGTAAACCAAGGCGGTGGCTCTGAAATGCAGAGGATAGGCACTGCATTTGTGCTTTGGATATCAAAAGGAGCAATACGGTATGGATGTAAGAATCATTGTATTTAATTTTTGTATACAACTGTGGTGATTTTTTTTAAGCTTTTGTTCTCTAATAAGAGTTGAGAAAAAGTATAGATATTTGCTGGCTTAAGTTCAGTGTCAGTCACATAATGCCTTCTATTGTAACAGGAGCTTACTTTCATTGTAATTCTTTTTAAAAACAGTTGTCATTACTTAGTCAACATACTATATTTTTATGAAAACTCTCAATTTCACATACTCTTTCAGTGTAGTTTATTTGCTTAATCCTTGTATTCTCTGGAAAAGGCTTTAAAAAAAGCCAATTAATGAATGTATGCTGGCAAATTGGCAGCCTAAAGCAAGAATATTTGTTTAAAAATGCATCTTTAAATATTATCAGGAATTTACCAAACAGGAGCAGAGAAGAAGCTTACTTCTTCTGATGATCTGCTGCGGTGAAGGTTGCAGTACAGCTAGAGAAATCTGATGATTTAGAAAAAGGTTACATGAGAGTGCTTTGCCTGTAAATTCCTATCTAACATGCTTCACTTCACTTGTTTTTTTAAGACACTGGGTATTGATAGAACTGTGTTTACTACTGCACAATTTTAACTTATATTTCATAAGCTCAGATGACTTATTGATAATACTTACCTTAAACATAGCATGTTTGTGTCTTCCTATAAGAAGTAGGTAGCTAAAATGCCAGTAAGAGAAATATAGAATAATAGAAACTGTTAGTATGCAAAAAATGAGGTTAAATTGAATAAAATATGTAATGCTTTTTAAGAACTTAGTAATTATCCAGGTTCTTTCAATTCATTCATAAAAGTGACAAGTCAAACAAAATACAGTGAGCTTGTTTTTTAGCTACATCAGCAGGTATACACAGTCTGTACTTCCCTAAGATATTCCCTAAATTTACCTCTTAGGTGTCTTCTGCTAACATGCTGTAGTAGGCTTCTTCATAACCTCAATAGCACAGTTACAGAAAGAGAAAAACAAAAAAAGACAATGTGGTTATCTTGCAGTAGAGTTTCAAAAGAGATAAAGATTTTTTCTAAAATCAACTTTCCTGTTTATACTTGATATCTGATTTCTGGCGGGGATTCTGTATGTTCCTTTTGAATACAAAGAATGGGCAGAAAATGTCCTCAGTCAAGACAAAATGATGGAATTTCAGGCACTTTGATTTATTATATGAGAGGACATGTCCTAATAGCATACTATCATGTCCTGACTTTCTTCATATTTAAGCACAATGCAATTATTTTAGTTTTGCAGTAATCTTTCAGTTAGTGAAGTCACTCCACGGGTATACAAACTGATTTATTATTTGCAGACAGTCAAAATGGATGTCCTGGTTAGTGCCAGTCGAACTGCTCACATATTGTTGTGGTCAGATAATGCACACCTTTTTCCCAAGCAGTATATCAAATGTAGTATGTCAAATTATGCCAGCAAATACATTGCTCTTTCTCTTTCAGTCTTTAGTGTTCTGGAAATTACATATCTGTAAGTCAGAGTTCAGTAAATAGTGTGTAAAATGTGGCTTTTTAGGCTGCAGAATCGGGTGATTCCGAAGAAGAATATAGTCAGTATCAGCCTGACCAAAACAAATGTGGCTTAGGTATAATTTGCAAATAAATATACGTATCTCTGACAAATTTGCCCAATCCCATTTTGATATCAGCATCTCACTTTGGCTTATTCACTGATTTTACCCAAAAATCTAGGGTTTTTTGGTACTTGCTTAGACTCAGTAAGAAAAAATTCAAATGCATTCTGGTAGCAATATCTTAGTCCTTGTGCTCTTCAGAAGATCGCTGTTTGCTGACTTTGAACACTTAAGTCGGCTTGCTTGACAATGTTAATTAAATTTAAAAAAAAAAATCTTAACTGCTTTTGGAACTATTTGTAGGCCATACTCTTTTTACAAAACTTCGCCAAAATAAACTGAATTTTGTGTATAAGAAATAAACTTCTATATCTGCTACCTCATTGTTTTGCTCCCTCTACTTCTCTCTCTCCCTCGCCTTCCTTCTCCTCCCCACTCCTTTCTCTTTTTCCTATAAAAACAGAAAGATAAAACTGTTCTTACTAAAATTCACAAAAAGACAGAATTCTGTACCCTATCCCATTTTTTTCAGCTTCTGTATGCCACCATGAATAGGTTTATGAAGCAGATGCGTGTCACAGTTTCTAACTCAGAGACGTGATTAATTTGTCTGTGTTCTCCTGTATTGCTAAACTTCTGTTAATCACACGTTTAATTTTCTTTTCTTTTTTTTACTTCAGGAAAGGGCTTTCTCCCTCTGTGGAATTTATTGAAGGCAAGGAGGTCTTTTCTGAAAAGGCTGTTTGTAGGACCAAGTATTTTCTGCTTAGGTTTCAATAATGTGACTGTCAGGTGCATAATTTCTTTATCTCTTACGGTGTGTTTTATTAAAATCCAGTTTACAGGTGTACTGTGTATTAACACTGCCTGGAATTTGACTATTTTTTCTCAATAAGTAAACAATTTATTATTTTGAAAGTCATTAATTTGATGAAAAGAACATGCAGTGAGAGATTTCTAAAACACTGATCAGAAAGTAGGACAGGAAGTTTTATTTATTTATTTTTGTTTGTTTAGGATGGTAGTGTATCTTAGAAAGCTGCTTAACCACTGCCCAGTGCAGCTGTCCTTCCCTGAAAGATTAGGTTTCAGGAGCAATGATGGATGTTGAATGCCTGTAGCCAGTTGTGGGGTTTGCTCTAAGGTCAGTGCTACTGATGGAAGACAGGAATTTATGGCCTTAAGTCTCTTCACCAAAGTAACCAGTAGCATTTGTTTAGGGAGAGAAAAAGGCCCACAACAACCAGGTATGTTCAGTGATGAGCTTGTACTGCTGCATAAGCTATTTGTACTAGTGGGAAAGAGTAAATAGACTTGTGAAGAACAAGGATAAATTCAGTAATGAGTGTGCCCTTTTGTTTCACAGAAATACACAGAAACAGCTGCTAAAAGTAAATAGGATGATTGATTTCATTTAGAAATCTTCTATATAATTTTAACCTGTGTTAAAAAGTTTGGAATTGACACTTGACTTTTCATTTCAATTGTTTCAGCTACATTTCAGAACATACTCTCTTTTTTCACCTATTTTTTTTTTCCCCATGGAAGAAATACGTTAGTAGTCTTCAGCAAGCATAACCAAGGCAGCATAGATAGCCATCAGTGATGAAAGGGTAGATGTTTGTCAAAAACTCAAAAAGAGTTGATGACATAAAACATTACCTTGTTTAATTCAGGCATCACAATACGTATGGCTAATAAAGGTGGAGAGTTTAGATACTCTTAGCTGTGTTTTCAGAAGCATTTCAAACTTTATTTTTAGGCTGTCTGCTTTCCTTGAACTTTTGAAGTTTGCTTCTGATATACAGTGAAGAAAGTGTGTAAGAAAGATACACACTTCAAGAAAGTGAATTTTGATTGAGAAAGATGCACAAAATTCCCAGACTGCTTTAGTGTTAAGTTTGCAAACCGTTTTTGAATTGTCTTTGTCAATTTCTGCCTTAATGGTATAAGTGGATTTTTCTTTCAAGCTTAAGAAGGGTTGTCCTAGTAGGCTGAAAGCCTTCAGTGATTGGTGAGAAAGATTTCATTTGACAGCAGCATTATTTGGATCAGATCCATAGTGCTTTTGTGCCTTTGCATAAGTGATAGGACTTCTACCTCGGATAATCCTAGCAGTGGTTAAATTCAAATTCAGACAAGAAAGCTTAATAAAACGTCTGATGAGTTGATTTACAGTATCTCATAAATTAGGGAGTAAGATGCATTTTGGTAAAGAGAAATACTTAGCCTGTAAGAATCACTTTAGAACAATTTTGCATCAAGGAATGGCCTTTTGCCAAATGCCTATGTATTCTACTTACTGGCAGCATGCCATCGACTTTATTTGGAAAACTCTTTGCTTAAGTAATAAATATTCACTATTCACCAATTTATTTCACTATAAATAAAATGTGTATAGTGTTATTAGAATTTTTCTTTAATTTTTGATTTATTTCATAAAGAATGGACTTTTGCTTATTACCATTAAGTGCATCAATGAATCTCAACAAACAGAATTTTCCAAACAGTGAAATTGATCTTACTTTTTTTGATAATTTGGGTATTTTGGGATATTATTTTGGCTTGACATGAAAAGCCTTAAATTTTTCTACTGTACATGACATGTGATAGAAAAATTGTAATATTAACTTAAGGAATTGTTTGTCTTAGTTGATATTAGTAATATTGTAATACAATTTTGTTTTGTTGAAGAAAATTGTATAATCAGTGTAAATGGCCATTGCCGCTTAGTTCAATACGTAGAATTTACACTTCTTTCCCATTTTACGTTTTCAAAAGGTGTCTTAAATGGTCACACGAAGTATCAGCATAGTGACCAGATGAAAATTTTGAATATAATAAGGAAAGCAGAAAATTAAGAGAGTACTTTGTTACTCTAACAGGTGGCAGGGTATGTCTGTAGGAGCAATGACACCTCCATAAGAATCCTCGCATTCCTTGGGGTTAATTTTGCATGATTACAGTGACTCTGGAAAAAAAGAAAGTGTCAGGACTTCAGCAATAGTATTTTGGTTAGCTTAGTTTTGGACAGTGGGGGGCTGAATGTATTAAATAGTGTGTAAATATAAAAAGGAAATGTTTATTCTTCATCTGTTCGATTGTATCTGATAGAACAGGTACATGTCCTTCTTGGGAATATAATCCTTAAAAGGACACTTATTAGGACTGTATCCGTTGCTGATTTATTCATAGGATTGCTTTATTAATCTCATGCAAAAGGGTAATCTTATTCCAAAGGTATTAGAAAGCATGACAATAACTACTGGACTTCATAGAGATGTAGATTTCTATGTCTTCAAGCAATATGAATTTATAGTTTCAATGTACTTTTATTGTGGAGTATATAAACCATGAAAGGTGCAGAGGCCTTAAAACTGTTTTTCCATTTTTTTGCTTATCTCTGCCATAGTCAGGTTAGAGACAGAGATTAATAAGAAAATGAAAATAGATTGTCATAGATGAAAGATTTTTTCCACCATGCTGATGACTTGAGTTGCTGGAAATGCTTATATAGTAACCAGTGTTTAGCAGAGGTATAATCTTAAAAGACAGACAAGCTGCTTTTTCAGCCTTTTTTAGTTGTCATTTTTGTTAGGAGGTGAAGAGCTTGCCATTTT
Organism: Cisticola juncidis; assembly: GCA_013400215.1. NCBI lineage: Eukaryota > Metazoa > Chordata > Aves > Passeriformes > Cisticolidae > Cisticola > Cisticola juncidis. The sequence continues at coordinate 764,468 of VXBR01010499.1, forward strand.
GGTGTGATTTTTTTTCTTTCCTGGATTAACTTCATGTTGCAGATGCGAATCAGAAAATTAGGCAGAGGGTTTTTTCTGCAGCATTTACCTGTTGCTTAGATAATGGTGTTAAGCTCTATTTCATATTTAATGAGACAGAATACTTGAAATCACCAAAGAACTTGGGAACGGCAGGAACCTGAATTCAAAAATAAGAAGTGAAATTTTGCAACCTCAGAATTTTCCACTAAAGCAAAACTATCACACAATCAATGACAATTTCCCAACTGTGACTGGGGATGTCCCTTCCCCGTCTTTTTCTCCAAGTTGTTCTCCATATTGCTTTAACAATTCTACATTTTTATAACCAGCAATCAGTAAAGAGAAATGTGTCTTCCTGATCAAATGCTGATGTGTACTTAATACCAACTCTTCTATACAGTACTTCACTCTCTGGAATGAGTCTTTAGGTGTCTTTAAATGTGACTCTCCATAGCAGTTCTTGGTTCTTATTGTGAGAACATATCTGAGATTGTGAACTCTCAAAAATTGGGAGAGTGGATCACTAAACTGTTTTTTTCTTTTTTTTTTTAAGAAGGTCACTGAAATTACAAGTATTGCATACTTTTATTTGTTATGTTATAAAAAATCCCCTCTGAAACCTATTGTCATTGCAATCTTAAAGGCTTAATTTACGTTTTTTTACTTCTGTCAAGAATTACGGACATGTCCACTTGGATTGATCCCTGATTTCTTCGGCTGTGTATCAGTATCTAGAAAGTAGTCTTTGAGTACAGGCATTGGTGTACTCATGACTCCACATGTATATACCTGTCCACCTCCTGACTTTGTTGAGGTATTTGAATAAGTCCAGGCTATCTGTTTTTTAAAAAGTTCTGTGCTGTTTTTTTATATCTTGGATAGGATACAACAACGTCTTTTCATTCTCTCTGAAATCCTTGCTTTTTCAACCACTTCCCATTTTTCACGGCAGGAAGCTTTCCACATGAAAAGAAGAGAAAGGGACCTGCTTGACAGCTTCTCTTGTCTCCTTGTGTCTAGAGAACTGCATGAGTGTGACAACAAAGAAATGGATCTCTCTGGTGCTATTTTGGTGTTTTTTTGTCTCTAGGTGCAGTGGTAGCAGATTTAGATTTAACTGTGGATGCTGGCTCTCTTCTCTTCAGGTACAGCCTTCCATTTAAGCCTTTGGTGTTACTCAGCTGAATTCAGTTTCTTAAATCCCATCTCTGTCAGAACAAGTCAGTTTTTATTGAAACATGGTCCTGATCACTTCTTCTGAGAAAATAAACTGGGAAAAGACCTTCAAGTTGCTACTTCAGGAATTTCAGGAGCATAGGTTCCAGTACTTTCAAGCTCACTTCAGTGCCAGATTCTCCAAGTGGAATCAGGGCTAGGTATTCTTTTGAAGAACACAAAATAGCTATGTGAATATTTTGAAGCATTAAATGTCATTAATAAACACCATTTCTCAGACATTGTCATGCTCACTATATTTTCTTAGTATACTGTATTTCTTCATTATGTTTAATGTGTTTGAGAATTTTGAGCCAGATTCTCACTATGCTTTTCTCACTGATGTAGTTATTATTCCACCTACTGAGTTTCTGAGGTGTCATGAGTGGGTAACTGTTGTTGTGTTTTTTGATTTATGCATATACATATCTATATAAAACAATTAAGCAGGATTTTGCTTGCTTTGATGCTCTTGCATTTGTTTCGTTTGTATTAGTGTTGGCTTGATAATTGCTCCAGCCAGAGGTATAGATGTGTTACTAGGTTTCTGGTGTTGCCTGGTGTTGTGTGTGTTTAATATTTTAGTAGCTACTGAGGGGAGTGTGGTGTGTGTAGTTCCTCTGTTAGGAATGAAGCCATAGCAGCTGAGAGTTTGTTTTGCTGAGGGTACAGTTAGCCACACTTGTCATAGGTGTTTAATTGTGATTTTTGTTGCCCTTTCTAGTGGTTTGAAGCTAATACTGAACTTTTGTGGCTTGTCTGTATGTATATAAAGTCTGAAGCTTCTTTCGGCATTACAGTTTTGGCTATTTGAACGTGGCTTTCTTTGTGTGTTTCCAAAGTCCTTTTCTTACAAAGACCAGTTTTCAGAAATTCCTATCACTGAGACCTCGTATTTCAGGATGTGTTGTAGATATTGTCAATGTCTGGCCTCCTGTCTGTTTGCAAATAGCTTAAATACTTGGTGACTTAAGATTGTGATTTATCAGTTCTTTGTTTCCTGATGAGCCATTTCCTTTTACCATTGAACATGCTGAAAGGAAGAACTGTCCTTAATCTTCCTCTATGTTTTGCTATAATGATGATGATGATTTTTCTGTTTTTCTTAATGGTGTATGGACTGAAAGAGTGATGGTCCATCTCAACTAGTAATTTTTTACAGTATTTGCTTGAAGGTATCACAGTGCTTCTTAAAAAATGCAAAGCCTTCTTTTGGAGGACTGTGAAAATATTTGTATGTTTAGCAATTCACTTTCAGATTTTTCCTATTGAAACAGTAAGGCAACCTTCTGATGTTTCTTAGGGGACAGTGTAGCTGAAACTTAGCCTTCAAAAGTCTTGTGGCTTCCCTTTACTGAGATTATAGATTTCATGGGTATTTTTCCAGCTGTAAGGTGTGCCTCCATGATAAGTTACAGCTATGTGAGAGGGCTTGGTGTGTGACTAGTAATTAAATAGCTAATAATTGAATAAACATCAGTGAAGTGAGATGATGTTAGATTACTTAGATGGCAGTAAAGAATTGTTTCATCCTCCCAGATGCACTGACTCTTAGGTCTCAAGTGGAATAATCAGGAATAAATCAAATCTATGATCCTCAATTGAGTGTCTGTATGAGGGACTGAGAGTGTATACTGTATGTGTTCCTTTGCATTGTTAGTTTTTACTTGAACTATCAACAGTTTTATAGTTGCGTTTTTAGCACAGCTCAGAGGTAAGACGGCATTGTACACTTGTGCATCACAAATACACTGCCCAGACAGAGAGATTACAAAGATCCACTGAAGGCTAAAAACTAGTCCAGTCAGCTGTACTTCTCAGAGATCCTCTTACTGCTGCAGCGTTGTACATGAGAGAATCCTTGTGTGCATCTTTTGTAGTTTACAGGCTATAATTTAGTCCCTGGTTTGTGTCATTGGCTAATAAAATATGAATAATACAGAAAAAAAGAATGGTTGCAAAACAGTCTTATTTTTCATTCTTCCCTTTTATCTTTCACTTATTCTGTAATTCTGAGAATATTTTTGAAGAAAAAATTGTTTATAGACACATAAATATAGATATATAGACATACAGCTAAAAATAAATCTAGGTGGTGGGAGTCGTGTATCCAGATTCCCTGAAATTACTTCAAAAATGCTAAACATTCACGGCTGCTGACAAAATGACACACCAAATGAGAGAGGGGAGATAATTTTGAAGTGTTAGAAAAAAAATTGTCTTTAGTAGATTAATGAAGGACTATTTTTAATCGAGGTTCCTTGTGGAGGACAATGCTTGTGTGTAAGCAGTCCTTGGTAATAAGAGCTGTGTGCTGTATATGGCTCACTTTATTCATGCACATACTCCCACAGTATTAAATGGATTTAATCACACATCAGGTTAGTGGTTCTTTGTCCTGTTATTCTCTATAGAAAAATTAGAAATATGAAAACATATATGTGAAAACATAAGCAAGGACAAAAAGGATAAATAAAAATGCTTCATTTAAAGTAGCATTCAGCAAAGAAGTTAGGCTGCTCCATACCTGTAACCATATGTTTAGGTAACTTCGCCACTGTGTAACATTACTGAAATCTATTAGAGTATATGTGGTTTAAAAACAAGCATACACACTAAAGTGATTTATTTTTAATTTGAACTCTTAAGTCTGTGGAGTGAAAGGAAGTTAAGAATGCTAATTTTTACTTCACATTATTTTTTCCTCTTCTTCATAATGTTCAAATAAATATTATTATCATAGTTGACAAGAGATGGAGTGGTTTACTGCTTTCCTTGGTTTATGAAAAGTATAAAAGGAATATAATACTCCTTGACACTGTTTTCTTTTCAGTTTGCATGCAGAGCAAGCAAAGCATCTTGGAACTATTGAAATAGACTGTATTTTCATTCGTGTTCATTATGGAACACTGTCATTTTACTGCAGGAAAAATATTGACAAGTAAGAAGTCCATAACAGGTCACATTCCACTGCTGTAAGTATAATTGCTTCAGTCCATAAACACTTTTTTAAATTTTACGTGATACAGGAGTGCTACTATAAAGCATCACCCTGTCAGGAATTTCTCAATATTTCACGAAACCACAATGCAGGGCTGAAACACTGTATACCCAGTCAAGCCAAGAAATTTTTCTAATTGATTCATGCGTCTATTATTTTAGTGAAGTATTTATCTGAATCACCTGAGGTGGTTTTGAGTGGCTATTTGTGGCCTTTTTTCCCCCGTTGATCTTGTTCTGTTTTATAGAATTCTGTAGTTTTGCATTGGGTTGTTCACAGTTTCGTTGAATTAATGATGGAGAAAGAAATTAAGTAAAGTACTTCTGGAACTTCTGTTTGTACTTCAGAGAAATTTTGCAAATTTTGAAAATAGTGAGCAAATTGATGTTTGATGCAAATCTGTGGACTGAAATGTAAATATTAGATGGCATTTAGTTACAAATTATGCTGTATAAGTAATATATTTCCTGTGGATTTGTATGTGATATTTTAATATCTAAGTGCCATACTCCGGTCTTTTATTCTTTAGCTTTGTTTTTAAAGCTCTTTTAGAGTTTCCAGCCTTCTCCCTCAAAAAACTTTTATTCTTCTTACATTGCTGTTCTTCTGTCCTCTCTCGTCTTTTTCTATAAGTTAGTGCCTTTTATAAATTTTTGTTAAGGTAAATGAGCTGAAGACCAAAAGACTTTGGAAGTTGTATCTAAGAGTAAGAAGGTGTCTTTTCTTTTGGTAGTTGGAAGAAAAATTTTAAATGAGTATGATTTTGACAGCTAGCTTTGCAGACGTGGACTGATGTATATGGCATAGGCTTGCTTTGGTTTTAAAGCAGAATTTTATTATACAATCCACTTAGGGGTTAAGGTTCTAGTTTCTTCTCTGTCCCTTTACCAAACTGAAGTCTTTGATCCCTTATACTTTTATAGAATTCAGTGCACAGAGATTTATCAGTAGAGGAATAAACAGTGTGGTACAGAGCAATCAGATGATTTTGTGTACACTTGATAAAAGCTAATACTAATAAATCTCAGAGTGATATGAATCATACAAGGCAAATAAAGATAAAGCTAGGAAATTATTTTTTGGAATTGTAACCAGATGTCTTCTGCTACGTGAGAATAAGATCTGTCTTCAAATTAGTGGTTTTGACTTCTTTCACAGGACAGAGAACCTGATATGTATAGAATCTATTATTTGTTGTTTTCATTTTGGTCTTTTTCCAGATACTAGATTTTTTTAAAAGCAATGTTTTTTGTAGCTAGTTTGTATTAATATTTTCTACCGCAGGTATAGCTGAAGTCACATATTCTTTTGATGTGTGCAGTTATTATTTGAAAATAAACTTCATGAAAGACTATTTCTATTCTGAAATAGATGTGTATTTTACCCAATATACATATATATACTTCCCAATATACATATATGGGATGCAAATTTTTGTTTTAATTTTACATTTTATACAGCTTTTACCCTTTAGTTGCAGAGACTGCTGTTACTAAAAATACTTTACTGTAACTCATGATCAACTTTCTTTTCATCTTTTACTTTATACACTGTTTTACACCAGTAATTTTCCCATTGTTGATTTTTATTTGCGTAAAAAACATGATAACTTTAGCTGCCATTGGTCTTGTGTTTGACATCTTTTTTGTTGTTCTGCTTTTATGACTATGAAAATATGCCATTCCCTGCAGTCAGATTTTGGCAAGGTCTGGAAGGATTTTTCTTAAAACGGTTCTGTGTTCAGGTAAATTAAAGTCACTCTAAGAGCTTTGAGGATTACTGGATCAATGCACATCATTTTACATAACGTTTTCATTTCTGGGTACTGAAATATATTTAGGAGTTGTCTTACAAGGTACCAGCAGGACTTTGTTAAGTATGTGTGTGTTCGTTGTTTAATTTTTATTCCTTAACTGCTGTTTGTATTCAGTGCACATTATAGCTCTCTGAAGACTGAAAATGCTTTTTATTATTGCCTTTTATCTGTCACGCTGTTTGAATGATTTTACTGGACTCTAGTAAAGTAGGAAATTGATACAAATAAATTACAACTTGGATCTATTTCTATTGTCAGCAAGCACTAAAAGAAAAAGAAAATATGGCTTCTATAAAAAGTAGTTATTTAGAAAGTAATATTTGGCAAATTAGTAGATGTAAGTTGTCCTTTCTGTGTAGCTTTCTCTGTAGGGTTGAAATGTTTACAACCATACTTGAGTGATAAAAATGATACGGAACTGAGCCTTTTTTTTTTTTTNTTAGGAAGTGAAAAGCATCATGATTACTCCAAAACAGATGGGTTTCTTTTTCTTTTTAGTCCTGAAGACTCCTGAGTACACATACATGTACACTCAGACAAATGTAGATACACAGAAATGAGAATTTTGTGACTAAGGAGACTGTGTGCATTAGATTTTGTTGCTGTTTCTGAACACCAGAAACATATGATATTTCAAATTTATTGATTTTTTAAACTGTTGAGATTTAGAAAATACTTACATCTCTAGAAGTACTTTTCAGATGCATCCTCATCTAGATTTGGAAGGTTCTGCTGTGCACTGCTGATTATTCTACTTTTATCAGCATTAGGTGATGAACAATGCTTTTCACTGTTGTTCTTATCCCTTACATCCTTCCTTCCCTGCTCTCCTCACAGGTTTTAGTGCAGGAGTGTAGCTGTTGTATTTTTCGGGTAACATTAGTTCTGATGGGTGCTACACCGTGGTAGTGCGTGTGTGATCCTGTGTGGGAGGCGAGATGGCCGGGGAGGCATCATCCAGCTGGACTGTAACCCTCTGAGGGCACAGGTGCTCCCTGATGGGGTACACACTGTGCTGTGCATCCCAGGTGCACAGGAGTGTGGGCTTCTGTATGGGCACCCAGGCTTGGGTAGTTCCGGCCATGCGGGTTCTGTATTTAGATAGGCTAACCAAATGCATTTTTGGCACTCCATCTTACACGACGTAAGAAGCCTGACAATTCCATGGCTGGAAGGAAGAAAAGAGGCATTTGAGCCTCAGCTTCAATATTTCTTAGCAGTGTCCATATACGGGATATAGTTTGCAGGAGGTTTACTTGAAAAATACACCATTTTTTGTCTTTAGTTCTTCAGTGATTTCTGATTTTTTTTAGTTTCTTTAGTGATTACTACATTGCACAGTATAGTAATTTCTAACTCCTAAATCATTTTTTTTACAAATTTAAACCTAAGATTTTTGATATTTAAATTGACTGAAGTTAACAGGAATTAAAACTAGAATTCACAATGAAGTACTAATACTTCTAAACAGAAGTGTTACATGACTGATGTGACACTTAAGATTTCCCCATAAAGAAATTTCTTTGAATCTTTAAATTACATTTCCGGTGGGATAGAAATTTGACAGTCTTCTGTTATCTTTTAAATTTTATTTTTCTTGCCTCTCTGCTTTTTCATATAACTATTAAAAAAAAGAAACTAACTATTAAAAAGAAGAAAACATTTGGAGTTTCATCATAAGTTGATAAAGTTGGTAAATTGATAAATCATTATGTCTTTTTATATTAAATTACAAATAAGATTTGTCTCAAGTGACCCTCCTTTGTATTTATTATAAAGTAAAGTATAAATTTTCTTGCATTTTGCACTGTAATTGTGCAAAAAAATTGAAGTACTTCTGGAGAAAGCTGCTTCTGAACAGTCACTTTTTCACTTTTTTGTTTTTCTTTTTATCCTAAAGCAGAATCTTATATTGCAAAATACATGGTGAATGTGTATTCACATAAATAATAATAAATACTATGGTGCCAATTCAAGACCTGTTATGGTCCTTCTAATTCCATTTCATTGAGGAATGAACATAGAATATTGGAAAACATCCTGAAATGATAGTACTTTTAGGGTTCTTTGGAACAGGCATGTGATGAATCTAAAACTAGTTTTTAACCTCTGCTCGTGCTAAAGTGGATATTAAACAGTGTGGGGATATGTTGCTCCACTGTTACAGTCAGTCTTCAGTCATTTGTGTATGTGTTAAAAATCGGAACTCTTTGGATATGCGCAATCTGTAAGAATGGTCGATAGATCTGACGTGCTAGTTTCTGCACAGGCGTAGATAGTGTCAAATGGGATTCAGAGTACTTTGCCTTGTAAGCTCTCCTGGGAGACTTCCAGTAACATGCCAAACTGAACATAGATTTACTAATACAGAAGTGTTTTTGCTAGGAACCTTGAAAAGGTGAAATAAGAAAATTGATACCAATATCAATTTTGGTAAGCACGTTTGAAGACTTGCTTACTGAAATCAAATTCTTACATTTGAGTTGAACATAGAATTTTTTTAGTAACAATTAATAAACTTGTTATTTTTTCTTATTTTTAGTGAATGGGGCTATTTTTGTAAGAAATGTATTTTGTACCTGCACTGTTTTGCTAACAGCCTTTTCATGTGGCATCATTTGAATACATTAGATCATAATTGAGATGATGTTGGGGACTTGAAGTGTTTGAATAAATGTTGTTTTCATCTACCATGTAGCATTAAATAGTACTAAGAACTGGACATTACCTTGTAATCAATTTTCATTGTTTGACTTGATCTGTTTCCATCACTGATCCCAGACAATAGGTTCCATATATTTTACATGATGCATATTAATTAATCTCATGACTTTTTCTGATTTTTTTCAGCAGTAGAATAAGTGTAACCTCTTGTACAAGGGATGCAGTGACATTCCCAAACCATGTTTAATTAGAGCTCAGCATGCAGTTTAAGATGGCATCTGTTTACATGAAGCATGATTATTGCTGTTTGTGCTCTTTTTTTCTGTTCCTTTAAATTTATTAAAATAGATTAATAAGATTGCCCTAAATAAACAAAAACATAAATGTAGAAAGGATGGGTAATCTATTAAACATTATAATCAGTTTTATTGTTCTGTCTTTCACGTGCAGTTTCATAAAGCACAAGGATATTTAGTGGTTTTTAATGAAGATCTATGTATTGATTTTACCACGGTGTAAAATGTAAGATTTATTGCAGATTCTGTAGATGACAAATATTCCTGCACATCAATGAGTACTTTTACTATCAGCTGATAGAGTAACTTGTTAGTTTGGAATCTTTATGTCCCAAACCTTTCTGCTGCCAGTGCCAAACATAGACCATGCTGTTTTATATAAAGTGATGATGTGTATATCTGACCCTTTGAAGTCTCATGAAGGCTTCTCAGTGTGTCTTCTGCAGTTTGTTAAAAACATCACCGAATTTTCAGCAATCTGTCTGCTTACAGATGACTTTGATCTAGAGACCTACATGTTAAAGCCACCATATCTCATTAACATTCCTAGAACGTCTTGTTCTCATACAAAATTGGCTATAAATTAGGGAGAAAATTACAGTTTAAATGTGATTTAAAGAAAGTTAAGTGGGTGACAGAGGAGAGCCGTAGCAGCGAGAAGGCTGTATGTCAGCCATAAATCATAGTCTTGGGAGAAAGAAACCTAAAATTGTATAAAGAGTAAAAAAAAGCAGAGGGAAGGATTACTTAGGAGGACTGTTGTGGGGGTAAGGAAGAGCTAAGCCATGGCTGTTGTTTCACATAGGCACCAGTGATATAGACAGGAACAATCGGAGGAGCATCAAGGAGGATTACAGAACTATTGGGAGGAGTGGTGAGGGACCAAAGAGCTCAGATAGCAGTCATTCCTTTCAGTTAGAGGGAACATGTCTGAAAGATCCCGTTGAATATAGCAGATCAATAAATGATTACATAACTGGTGCCACAGCCAGAGACTGCTTAGGCTGTGGGACCTACTTTGAGAAGCCTGCTCTGCTGGGAATTTACGGGGTCCATCTGTGGGAGAAGAAGAGCATTTTTGGTCATTGATTTGCCAAGCTGGGGAGGAGAACTTCAAACTCAAGTTGCTGGGGGAGGGGAACTTTAACCCATCCCTTTCCTACCAGTCTGATGCCAGTACCAACGAGAGATGCCCAGAGGCTGGAGAGGGATCACAGATCAGTAGGAGAGCACCTGAAGAGCAGCACAAAGGAATCCTGCACAATCCAGCTGTTAGGTCAGCTTCACCAAGCTCAACTTAAAAGGGGTCTATGGAAATGCACATAGCATGGAGAATGAACAAGAGGACTTAAAGACATGCACACACCTCCAGGGCTGCTTGATAGAGATGTGGTGGGATGGCTCCTATAACTGAAGTGTTGGATTGGAAGAATACAAGCTCTCTGGAAAGCACAGTCAGGGGAGATGATAATGATGTGCTGCTGTCTCCTGTGTCAATGACTACACTAGCTTGAGTGCATGGAGCTCCCTCTGAAGGAGAAGGTGACTGAGAGCTTACCGTTCAAGATTAAGGGGGCAGCAGGGACAAGTGACATTATGGCACTAGAAGCCACCCAACCACAACAACCAAGCAGATGAAGCCCTCCATAGTCACAAATAGCCTCATAATCACAACCTCCAAGCCTGCTGGAAGACTTGAACCACTGTGATGTCTGTTGGAGGGACAATAAAGCAGGACACAAGCAATCCAGGAGGTTCTTGGAGTGTGTTTGTGACAACTGCTTTCTCTAAGTGATAGAGGAACCAACAGGAGGAGGTGCTATGATGGACCTTGTTCTCACTAGAAGGAAGAGCTGGCAGGAAATGAGAAGCTCCAGAGCAGAGTGAGCTGCAGTAACCTTTAAATGGTGGAGTTGAAGATATTTAGGGCAGCTAGAAGGATGCAGTGCAAGCTCGCTAAACTGGGCTTCCAGAGAGAAGACTTTGCCCTCTTCGGGGATCTTCTTGCTTGGTAGAGTCTTGGTAGAGCCATGGGATAAAGTCTTAGAGGGATGAAAGGCCCATGAAAGCTGGTAAATATTCATCTCTTACAAACTCAACATACCAACAAAGAGACAGTTAAGCAAAAATTCCGGGATGCCTGCATCAGTAAAGATGGAATTCCTAGACAAACACAAACAAAAAAAAAACCGTATAGACAGTGGTAGCAAGAACAAGCAGATTGGAAGGAATACAAAGAAGTTTTCCAAGCAGCAGAAGTTTCCAAGGCATCAAGCTAGGAAAGCTAAAGCATTGATGGTAAATCTGCCTAGAGATATAAGGAGCAACAAGAAAAGCTTCTGTGTATATGCCAGTGATAGAAGGAAGACTGTGGAAAATGTAGGCCTTTTATGGAAGAGAAAAATCAAACGGGAGACCTGGTTAGCCTGCACATGGAAAAGGCTGAGGTACTCAACAAATTTTTTTGCAAGTGCTCTAGCTACACCACCCAAGTCACAGAAGGCAAAGGGCAGGGCTGGAAGAATGAAGAGTTGTGTACTGTAGGAGAAAATAAAGTCTGTGGAACCAGATTAGATGCATCTGCATTGAGGAAATTCACACATGCAGTGGCTGAGCCTCTGTGCATCATATTTGAGAAGTCATGGTGGTCTGGTGAAGTTTTTACTGTCTGAAAAAGGAGAAACAACCACCTAATATTAAAAAGGGAAGAAAGGAAGACATGGAGAGCTACTGGCTGGTCAGTCTCATCTCTGTGCTCAACAAGATAATGGAGCATATCCTCCTGGAAACCATGTTAAAGGAGCATGGAAAATAAGGAGGAGATGCATGACAGCTAACATGACTTGGCTTTTTGTGAGGCAAAATGTGCTTGACAAATTTGCAGGCCTGCTCTGAAGGATTACAGCATTGGTGGATAAGGAAAGAGCAACATCAACTGCTGACATGGGCTACCTGTAACTTTGCAATGCATTTGACACTGCTGCACTATATCCTTGTCTCTGAATCAGAAAGATTTGATGCAAGTACCAGTCAGTGGGTAAGGAATTGGCTGTATGGTTGCACTCAAGAGTTGCAGTCAATGGTGCAATGGCTTGAATGGAGACCAGTGACGAGTGGGGTTCCTCAGAGGTCATATAGGAATTGGCACTGTTTAATGTCACTGGTGGTGACATGATTTGTGGACTTGAGTGCATCCTGTGCAAGTTTGCTGACAACATGGCAGAGGGCAGAGATGCTGTTTGGAGGGGACCTTGACTGGCTTGAGCGCTTGCAGACCTCAGGGTTCAGCAAGGCCAAGTGCAAGGTTGTGTGCCTGTGTTGGGACAAAACCAAGCACAAGTACACACTGAATGGAGAACAGGTTGAGAGCAGACCTGAGGAAAAAGACTTGGGAGCGTTGGTTGAGAAGAAGTTTGGTGTGACTGGGCTATGTAGACTTGCAGCCCAGAAGCTCCAACCATATCCTGGGCTGTATCAAAAGAAGAATGAATAGCAAGTTGAGGGTGTTGTGTCTCCCCCACCACTCTTGTGCCCCATCTCTGGAAGTGCTGGAGGCCAGGTTAGATGGAGTTCTGAGCAACCATGTCTAGTGGAAGGTGTTGCTTCCCATGGCAGGGTTGTTGGGACTAGATGATGCCTGAGGTCCCTTCATTCTATATTCAGTGATCCTACGAAGAGCCTGAGAAGAAAGAGACATTTTAAAATTAACTCAGCTGATATTGGAGGGATATTTTGAGTATTTATATGTTCTGCTTGAGATAAAATCCTGTATATTATACTAGAAAGTAAAAAACCCTAGTTATGTTGTCAAATAAAGGCTAAGAAGTTAAGACGGTCTTGGAGCGGGATACACAGTCTCATTTCTTAGTGCAGCTTTTTTTTATGGACCAACTGAAGTAAGTCCTGGAAAAATACATGTCCTGCATTTGACAACTGTAGCATAATTCTACCCAACTTTTTGAAATTTTGGGTTGATTGATGCTGAGACAGAGTATAGTTTAATGCAGTTAAATCTGATTTATGAGAGCTATGTGATCTGATTTAACCAGTTTGTTCAGGAAAAATGTCATCATCAGATGATTGTCTGATTTTAGAACTGCTGTGGGCCACCTGCAGCACCCTCCGTACACTGCAATTTTTATATTATTTTTAATAGCCAGCAGCAGAAAGTGCTTACCATGCAACAGTGACATTTCGTTTGTGTGTTCCATGAGCTCCAGAAGTGTTGGAGAGGAGCTTCTCCTGGTTTACTGTCATACAAGTCATTAAGAATGTTCTCATGTGTATAGAACTTCAGGGAGAAAGCAAGCACTCCTAAAACCTAGTACTTAGTGTAATACTATTCTTGAAGGAAAGTAGGAAGGAAGGAACTTGTTCGTGCCTTCATTTCTCTTGCCAGAGAGTTCCCATGTTTTATGTTGCTTCAGATTTTGCTGAGTAGGCCTTAAACATAAGACTGAGTGGGTTTTTTTGGTTCCTAAGCTGTGTATGTGTATTAAGACAGTGGAAAATTTCAAAGAGTTTGGAGCTCTGCTCTACCCAAGAGAAACCTCATGAAGCAAACACAATCTGTTCTCTTCTGACAGTTTCAGTGGCACTTGCTGCTCTAGCTTAGGCAAGTTGCACGTGTCCTTCATGGTGGAAAGTTTCATTCAGATATTTTGCAGTAGGTGCCATTTGAGAGTAAATGCAAAGCTTTTAATTTTTTTTTTTTTAGCTCTTATCTTTGACTTAATTAAAAAAAAGTCACGTTGAAGTATTACTGCATTGGCTAATGTTTGTATTGTAATTTTCTCTTACTTCTTTAACTACATTGACCTTTCTCAACCAAATTAATTTCAGAAATTAAATTTGTATAACTAAGTTTCACCACGAGTTTACAACATAGACCAGAGTCTGTAAAGATCACAAATCTTTATAAAACTCTCAAATAATGAATAAAGGCCTTACTTTACTTCATGATGATTTACTGTACTATTGCTGGCTTTATTTATGGGTAGTGTAAAATTTTCCAGTTCTGTAGTTTTATTGTTGCAAATATTTGCAATATTGCATATTTGAAATTAATTACAATTATTTGTCAGCTAAGTATCTGGAAACACTGTGCTTTTTCTCATCTGGACTTAGAATCTAAAGTAACAGTGACAGCCAGATGTTTTAAAATTTGCTCTGACCACAGTGGTTAATTGAAAATAAAAATTTTGTCCTGGGAGTAGACTGACAGACTGCTTGACAATGTAAATTCTCTGTGGGCTAGATTAGGCATATGTGGCTTAGTGGGCATGTACTGGGCAACGTGAATGTATTCTGCTTCAAGAAGGACTTAGGGACATAGCCAGTAAAATTAATTGTAACAGAAGTTCTGTGAAGCACGGTTTGGTGGAATTTTAAATCAGACAGTCAATACAAAATAGTATTTTTATATATTTTTTCCTTCAGGATAAGAGACCTCTGTCTGTACTATCATTACTCCATCTCACAGACATAAGAAATGGGCATTTCATAGAGCTACTGCTGTGGAGATGGTTATATTTTGCTATGCAGGCTGAGAGTCCAGTCAAGCTTTTTGGACTATGTGGGCTGGTGCTCTGGAAAACATACTATCATTTTTACTTTTAAAGAAGAAAAACTTGTAATTTCAATGCTCCTACAACTCTTCTGGAAATATTTTTTTGTTAATTATGTCTGTACTACATGTGGAATTTAAGAACATTTTGTACACATTCTGAATCCTAGTGGTTTTTCCTCCCATTATGACACTGGGATGTAAAAGAGGGCGAGAAATTTTGGCAATTTTCTTTCCAGTAGCACTCTTCCAGTTGTGCTTAACTATTTTCACATTAGTTTTGTTAGATGTCCTTTTGCTCATGTCCTGCTGGTTTTCAGTCAACCGTAATTTAAAATGAGGTTTATTGTTGGTTGTGGTGATCACTCTATGCAACAGAAAACTTTCCATTTCCTTTAGGGGAATTGATACCTTTGCAGTGCACCATGTTTCTATCGCAGGACAGATCCATAATTGAACAATCAATCATTTTGCTTTGCTCTTTTGTTGAAATGTAACTGCTGTCTAAACCTACCAAAAGCTGAAAGTGGATTTAATGTTCTATTATTATTGCTGTTATTATTAACATTATAAATGCTGATTAAACATGCCTGAGGATATTGTACTAGATATTACAAGAACATATGAATTTGCAAAAAAGGTTCTATTCTGTGCAATTTTAGGCCTATTATTTTAAGTGGATCTCATTCAGATTCAGTTCACTATGCCCTAATTGTACTAGTTTAATGCAGTGTTCTCAATAAAGTATATTGAGTGGATACTTCTAAAAATGAATACAGTGATGAGAAATGTATCATGGGTACCTAAATATATTACATTACTTGTTAATTGTTTGGGTTTTTGAAATTCAAATCATAACAGTTTCTTCAGTGTTATTTGTCAAGAGATCCTGTAGGTGAAGATGCTTACATTTTTAAAAAATGTAGTAATAAATATTGTTAACCTTTAGGTTGTATTACTTCATAAATCTAAAGCTTCTGTTGGAAAACAAACGAAACTGTAATTATTCTTCTGTGCTATGTGCAGATGCCCTGTAGTGCTTTTGTTGCTGGTTCTTTTCAGTGGGTCTTAAGTTCTCCCTTGTAGAAGTAACCTGAAACTACTTGTGGAGGTGGGAATGCAGCTATTCAGAATTTCCTGGGACAAATTCCAAACACCCTCGACAGTGTGTAGTGCTCTACACAGAGGGAAAATTCAGCTCACTAGCAATAAAAGTGTATTTGTGTGTTGAAGTTTGCTGCAAAGTGATATTTTTATATGCTTCCTTTTCACTGTACTTGCATATGGTGTGACTGCTTTTTACCTGTATATTCAATACAGTTATTGTGCATGGATAAAAGTTGCAAATACAGCAACAGACAGGATATTAAAATAGCCAGCAAGCTTTTAGGTCTTAACCAGTCATTCAGTACTTTGTTTATTAAAGCCAAAAAAGGAATTATGAAGAATTGCAGTCTATTTGTCTTACTTGTGGAGGCAAGTAAAAGATGCTTACTTAACCAAAAACTGAGCAAAAAAGTTGCATTGATTTTTGCAGTGGCTGAAGCAGCAGAACTGTGGCCTCTGAGGCTTTTTTGAGGATTCTTCTGTTTTACACCTCTTGATTTTTGCTAGAAGGTTAAATTTTTCCTCAGAAATCACAATCCTGCAAACCATAGTTGCTCTATTTGTAATCCTGCTACTTTGAGTTGCTTGAGCATGCAGACATTCTTAGATTTTGCCTTTCACTCTTGTCAATAACTTTTTCTGATGCTTATATGATTTAATCTGTGTACCTACCTAGGAGGCTAGACTTGTAAATGCATGATTGTCATTGACTTGTTCCTCAGTTAAAAAAGGTTTAGTGACAATCAGGCATAGAATTTGAGAATACTGAGTCTGTTTTCTCCGTACTACAACACAGACATTTTAAAAAACTGTGTTTCTGTGTAGCCTGTGTAGCATCATTGCAATGCTTGAAGCATGTGAGAGAGGCTGTCTTCTGTGGATGAAAGGTTGGCTGGCCATGTATATATAAAACAGTGTTTTTAATGTGGTTGATCTCTTCTGATAGTTGCAGATGTGGGAAACAGACGTATTGAAAAGTTCTGGAACATTCTTTTCATTCTGTTTCAGTTTTTTCATCTTTAAAGTGGGGATACAATCCAAATAGAGGTGCTTTTCAAGTAAGACTTTCAAGTCACACTTTCAAGTGAGACTTGCAGATACAAGCTGTTGCTTGAGGACAGGACAATGTATTATGAATTCTTTTATTTCAACAAAAGTTGTAGGAGTTCTACCAAGTGTCTGAGCTTTTGCCTTCTAGGATGCAAGGACACTCCCAGAAAAGTTTTTACTTTCTTTCTGACCATAAAATTACTTGGATATTATTTTGTATGGAAAAGGAAATTAAACACAAAAATAAGAAAAAAGTAGGGTGCAAAGTCACTCCTAGATTAGCTTTGAGATACTTCTGTTATCTTTCCTTTCAATCTTGTTCTGTGTCAGTATCATTCTGTGCAGGAATAAATTTGTAAATAGTTGTAATATATGAAGGCTGCATAGAGAGAGTCAGTTAAGTGTGTGCAAAACATGCCAGTGCAAGTCTAATAAAAATAGTTTTGTACAGTTTGTGTAAATACACTGAAGCTCTTTCAAAATGTATTTCAAGAAGACACAGAATTACCTGGTTGAGCTTGTACTCTTGATCTAATATGCAAGTCCCCATATTAATCCTAATATAATATTATCATTCATGTAATAGCGTGTAACGTGATCTTCTTGAGAGTGGTATGGGTGAGCCATGGGTGATATCCTTGTTTCTTGAAAGCTGGAAACTTACTTGTCTCCTTTTTCTAGAAGTTTATTTGACTTAGCATGTATAAATTACTTGCTAATAAAACTCTCATCTGATTCCTATCTGAAGTATCAAGGAGCTGTAATTTTACGAAATTTCACAGTTTCAGTTTAATTGGTAGTATTAGGAGGTCAACAGCAAAGCAGGTTTTGTGTTTCCATATATAAATATTCAATACTTAAAACTTTTCTAAAGCTTAGGTTATGATTATGACCCATAAAAGACACTCATGAATTGTTCAAAGTTACTGCCTAAGCAGTAACTTTGTGTCATCCACAAAAGGGTCATCATGTGATATCCATGTAGCAGAATATTGTGGAACCATATGATAGGTTAAATTTACTATGGGCTTTTGAGCAGATGCCCTCACAATTAGTCTTTTCCTCCAAAAAGTTACTCTAGTATTAATCTATGCTACTGAGCAGCCTCCAACAACTTGACATTTCAGGTAACCATAAAAGCATATGCTGAAGTACTTGACACGTTTATGGGCATTATTGATGATTTGAAATGTTTGCCAGATGTATGTAAATGAATTAGATTGAGATTAGAATGTGTTGCTGAGAGGAAAGACAAGAATCAGGTACCTGCATACCTGAGACAGACTGAAGGCACATAGAAAATTCTCAGACTTTGTATCTTTTAATATCATTTGATGTAAGCAGACTGTTTTGTTGTGTTTGAGTTTTTTAATCCTGATTCCAGAGGAATCCTGTTGGTTTTTTTTGTTTCCCTCTTATTCAGTGGCAATCTATGTAGTAGCAATAGGAGGATTTATGGGTGCATTTTAGGCTTTCCCAGAGTCATACTGTATCCCTGACATCTTCTGTAGCTAGCTGAATTTCAAGGAAAAAAAAGAAAAAAATTGTTTTCCTTTATTGTCTCCTGTGCAACTGTAAATATGTATACATAATTATATGCAGGTTATTATTCACTCTTCTAATTATTATTTAAGATACTGTAAGTAACACAGTATGTGGTGAGAAATGAATAAATGCACTTGTACCTTTCTAGCAGTGGGGAAATACATTTTTATACATTACAATAGTTTAGCTGTGGTGTAGATTTTGAGGTTTATTATGCTAGTAAAGGTTACAGAAACTAGGTGCTGGTGACTAGCTTTTTGTAATCTAAAATGGAGGCAAAAGAAACATGAGGGTTAGAGCTTTCTTAGTACCCTGTCATTGCGGCTTGTGACTGGCTGTGTGTGGTCCTGGAAAAATCCAGTGATACAGACATGTTCTAAGTTATTTTTTCCCCCACTGTTTTACTTTAATAATATGATATGGTAAGACATCCTTCAGTATTGAATTTTGAAAATAACTCTGTGAGTCAGTTTTAGGCTTCTGAGTAAGACCTGAAGAAGTTTAAGGCTTCATAATGTGATTAGCAGACCCTTTTTATTTATAATTCTACTTTTATCACAGTAATTATATTTTGTTGGTCTTTAACATTCATTATATTTTAATATCATGACAAGATGCAGAATTTAAGATGTGGATTTATTTCCTGAAGAATATACGTGCATAAGAAAATGACCAACCGTGTCAAGAAAGCACAGATATCTTGCAGCAGAGAACATAAAATATGGATGCTTTTTCCAATGACAGAGTTATGATAACAATGTGATTATTCTCAGGAATGAGATTTTGATCTCCTACATTATTACTCAAGAGGATAAATATGGAGCTCTGATCTCTCCTGTGCTGTTTATCAGAGACTCAGTGAACATCTTCATTTTTCATATTCTTCAAGATTGAGGTTATACATGAGCTGCTCTCCTCTGCACTACTGTTTGAAAAGTTCTGGCTCCTAATCTTCTGTATTAAAGTTTAACTTAATTTATGGGATGCAGCGTTACTGCATTCTGCAAAAGGTGATAGATCACTATGCTGAATTACTGCAGTAAAGATACATTTTATACAAGAGTACTTGAGGATTTGTTTTGAATCAACAGTATTATACTAAACCTTACAGGGATCAGGGTATTGAAAGTTCTTTAAAAAGTCTGCACTGATTTTGTATGTTTTTATTAGGTTCAGTTTGGAAATTTGTTGTTTTTGTAAAAAAACCTAAATGGAATATTTGCAGCAGATTAATCATATTGGATATGTAACAACAAATTGATAGTTATGATTCAGGGTGTTTTTTTTTACATATTTGTTTAAAAAAATATCTGGACTTGTAGTTCTGGTAAAAGAGTTCAACTCCTGTCAGCATTCATTCATACAAATGTGGCACAAGATTTCAGAGTAATGAAATTGGAGCAGCAGAAATAGGAATACTCTCTTTGTGAGCAAATAGATAGTTTGAACTCAAAGCATTAAATTACATTTTTCAGTTTTCAGACTTCCTCTTCTTTATAGGTTGTTTTCATAAGTTACATTTTCTTATTTTATAAAGAAGTGAGAAAAAATACTATACTTTTTATTCTAACACATAAGTATTAAGGTAGTTTATTTTTAAAATAGTGAATTAAAAAAAATCAGTGTCTTAAAGAAATGACTGTTACTTGACATCCAAAAATTGTCATTAAGAAGATGTAAATTATTTTTCATCAGTTTCTTTTGCTACTGTGCATACAGTCTCAATTTAACATATGAATCTAGGTAAGACATCTGTTGCCTTCTTAGATGTGGCTTTTTGTTGTTGTTGTTGTTCTGCAAGGATTCTTTTTCAATGATCTGTAACAACTCCGATGACAATAAATGGAAGATAAAAATTCAGACTGCTTTGTCTTAAGCCAAGTCCCATGTGCTTATAGGCCAACTGTGATTTAAGGTAAATGGCATTTTGGCCTGTATCATGAATGTCGTAGCCAGCAGGACTGGGGCTCTGGAATTGATTCTCCCCCATATTCGGCACTGGTGAGGCGGAACCTTGAGTCCCGCACTTGGTTTCAGAACGGACACCGAGCTACTGCAATGTTACAGCAAAGGGCAGCAAGGCTTGTGAAAGGTTCAAAAACATGGCTGTTGAGGAATGGCTGAAGGGAAGTAGGTTTGTTTATTCTCAGAAGAGGAGACTTGGGGCTAAAATACCTGAAATGTGATTGTGGATTCATCCACCACACCTGCAGTGAGAAGATGAAGTGGCCTGTATTCCATGCCATCTACATCATGGCCAAATCCTACACTTTCCAACAATATACTTATTATATGTATATATACATGTATACAAGCAAAGAAATAATTTACATAGTCAATGCTTGTCCCTCCAAGGTGTCTGTTGAGTTCATTTAGGCCGTGACTATGGTTTCTATCGTCCTAGATGTCTCCCAGGGCAGGAGGGCTGTTTTGCTGTTGGGTGGTTAAGAGCTGCATCAGGCACTCATGACTGGTGTACCTGGAGCAGTCCATCCTCTCTGTCTGTGGTGGTTATGGCATGCAGTGGCAGTGTCATTCAGCAAGCAATATGACATGCCTGTTCAACACTATCAACCCTTCTCATGCAAAAGTCAAATCCCCTTGAAGTACACGTCATGTTTCCCTGTCCCTCTGTGTTACCCACTAAGAGCACTTAGGTTCTTTAGCAAAAACACAGGTGGGTTTGCCTTAACTGGACTAACCCCATCTTACCTAACACATTTCCCGCATGCACCACCGGGGCTTTATCCTTTCTACAATACATGGAGGTTTTCGCTGGGCACAGCCAGCTCAGCTGGTAGAGCCTCTACTGTTAAATGCAGATGTCAGTGTTTGAAAGTTCCCCCATCATTGCTTTCAATGTGTTTTTTAGCAGACCATTGTACTGCTCAACTTTTCTCAGAGGCTGCTGCATGGCAGGGAATATGAGACACCCACTGTGTTGGTTTTGCATGGCCTGGTTTTTGGTAGCAGTGGGGCATGGAGATGGCTTCTGTGAGAAGCTGTGGAAGCTTCCATATCCAGCAGAGCCAATCCCTGATGGCTCCAAAGATGGACATGCTGCTGGCCAAAGGAGGGCCAATGAGAGAGGCTGGTAAAACCTCTGTGATAATGTATTTAGGAAGGAAATCAAACAAACTGGGCACATTTATTTGAGTTAGAGAAGAGGAAGAGATGAGAACATGGCAACCGAGGTCAGTGGAGAAGGAGGTGGAGGAGGTGCTTCAGGCACCTGAGCCAAGATTCCTCTGCAGGTGGTGGTGATGACCATGGTGAAGCAGCTGTGCCCCTGCAGCCCTCAGGGATCCATGGGGGATGCAGAGATCCACCTGCAGTCCATGCTAGAGCAGATGGATGTCTGGAGGAGGCTGTGATGCAGTAGGAGACCTGGAGGACAGAGATGGCTCCTGCTTCCAGGCTGGAGCAGCCTGTCCCTGGAAGATTGCACTCCATGGAAGAGTAAGCCATGCCACAGCAGTTTTGGGAGTACACTGTTCCCATCTTATGTTGCAATAGTTTCGGCAGGACTGCTGTTCTTGAGATTTGGAGCCACTCTGGAGAATTTCACGGAGAACTGTCACCTGTGGGATAGACCCCACGGTCTCACAGGTGAAGAACTCCTTTCCAAGAGCAGCTGAAGAAAATCTTCAGGTGATGAACTGACCATAACCCCCATGCCCTGTCTTCCTGTGCTGTTGGTGCGAAGGTGGGAGGGGTTGGGGTCAAAAAAAAGTTTTTTTTTTAAAAAGCCATATTTTATTTCTTATTATCTTCTTCCAACTGTGTTAGTAATAAATTCACTTTGTGCTTCTGAGCTGAGCCCATTTTGCCCTTAGAGTATTTCCCCCTGGTTCTTAACTCATGAAGCCTTCATGATTTTTTTTCTCCTGTTTCTACCTGTGGCAAGGGACAGTGAGTGAGCAACTTTCATGGGTGCCTGGCGTTTGTCAAACCACAAGAGCTACCCAGTGCCATGCACTCTGGCCCAGGTGTCTTTGAGGTTATTTTTGAAATGAGTCCCATCATCCATTTAAATTCTTTCTGGGCTGCCATGTCCCAACAGGACGGGTTTTTCCAAGCCCAAGATGGTGTTCCAGGTGGCGGTGTGAGGCCCAGGGTACATCTCCAGCCATTCAGTGGTTCTCTCCACCACTGTAAGCATATTAGTGCTTGCCTTGGCAAGTTTGTGTGAGTGTGATGTAATCATTCTGCCAGGTCTCCCCGTATTTATATTTTGAAATTGTCACCCATACACAGGGGTTTTACCATCTTGGCCTGCTTAATTCTAGTGCATGTTTCACAGGTCTGGATAACCTGGCAGGCAGTGGCCATGGTTAAGTCCACCCCTCAAATCACAAGCCTCTCTGTATGTTACATCTCCTCCCTGATGATCTGAGGCAGCATGGACTCACCAAGCCAGAAATAATTCACCTTAGTGTTGCCAGTCTTACTTAGTTTCATCTTGGCTGCTTGACACACCTGTCCACTGTTGCAAGGCTCTTCAGTAGTGCCACTCCTCGGTGCATGTGCATCTACACGATCTATTTTTATAGCCAGCTTTTCTATCCCAGGTAGTGATGTCTCATCACAGTTCAGCTGCCCAGATGGGTTTGCCTCTGCCCTGACAATTTTTCCATCATTTTAGCCACCTCCATGGAGCATCCATGTAGTCAGTGTAGAGGTGGAGTGTTGGCTCTTTCCTTGTTCAGCAATACCTAAATTCAGCTGGACAGCCTTCAGCTCAACCAGAATTCATCCTCCTTGTCTCTTAACGGTTTCTGCAACTCACTGCATAGGAATCCACACAGCAGCTTTCACCTTTTCAGTTTATTCCTACAATATAGACTGAATGAGTCAGTGATGAGAGTCATTTCCTTTTCAGGTAGGTGATTATATGGTGGGGCCTCCTTATTATGTGATGACTTTTACTCATTCCCCACTTCCTTTGATGATAGTCTGAAATTTTTGCCTTCCGGTCAGATCATGATAATTTCCAAGATCCCCCGGCAGTTGTGATTTCCTGTTTGAGTCAGATGTGTGATCAGTGCAGCCCACCTGTGACATCAGTGGTGTGATGTGTGCAAGGGACTTTCCCTTTGAACATCCAGCCCAACATCGACAGGGTGCCAGAAGAAGTTGTGCTTCAGTGCAAATCACTTCTGAAGCAGCTCACACCTTCCATAAGCTGCCAGCATCTGTTTTCTATTTGGGGTGTAGCAGGTCAGAGATCCTTTGTATCTCCAACTCCAGTACTCCAGCAATTGTTTTTGAGTCTTTTTTGCCAGAGACTCCAAGAAGGACTATGTCTCTGGCTGCCATATAGAGAATGTTCTTCACACCTTGTCCTGTTCTGAGTGGCCCGAGAGCTACTGCATGAATAATCTGCTGTTTAATTTGTTCAGAAGCTTCTTGTTCTCAGGTCCCCACTTGAAATCGTTCTCCCATGTTGCATGATAGAGGGTGTACAGTCTGACTGTAATGTGCAATATACTTCCTCCAAAAAACCCACAGCACCTAAGAAAGCTGTTTCCTTCTTGCTGGTTGATGGGGACAAAGCTGCTGTTCTGTGGACCATGTCTATTGGAATATGATGATGTCTGTCTTGCCATTTTAACTCCTAAAACTGAATTATCTGGGCAGAACCCTTAGGGGGCCTTCAGGAAGAGCTGGATGGTCTTCTCCCATTTCCGAAAAGCTTCCTTGCAGTGTTGCCCCTGTGACGATGTCATCAGTGTACTGCAGCTGTGCTGGAGTCTCACCTGTTCCAGTGCAGTCCGGATCTCTCAAGGCAGATAGTGGCACTGTGTTTCTACCCCTGGGGCAGCTCTACCCACTGGGTTCCAAGTGTGCTGGATGTCCTCCAGTTGCTGCTTTCCTCCCTTAACTCTAGCACTGCCTCTGGCAGTCCGTTCATAATTGCACCCAGTCTGGAAGAGGAACAGGGGAGGATGATTTTCCCCAGCTTTTCACCAACTTTTCCTTCTTCAGGCCTTTTTGAGAATTTTTAATTTCTTGTGTATATTAAGGAAAGAGTGTTCTTATTCCTGTGTCTGCCAGATCTTCTCAGTGCCATCCACACAACGTTTAGAGTTACAAACCAAAAGATTTACAGACTGGAAGATCACCTTAGGAGTTACAAAATAAGCTCAAGGCCCTAGCCATGCCTCATCGTGGCTACTGAAAAAATTTACTGTCTTGACCAGAAACAGGACACAGTCCAGTAGTAGATTTTAATAGTAGATAAGTAATAGTAAGTATGGTAGTTGCTCAAGTAGAAGGGAATAGGTTAGCCTTTCCTTTCATAGTATAAATGTGTAGAAAAGTTGAAGAACTAAGCGGTATTCATTTGTCCAGCTTGGTAAAGGTAAACGTTAAACTTTCCACATCGACTATAAGTGTTACATACTAATCAGTAGAAGACCTGTTGAATTTTGAAACCCATGTCTATTTAATTATCTAAACTGTGGTCTGTTGTGAACAACATGTTTTTGTAATGCTTGTCAGATTCACAGATGGCAGGTGATAGGGTAAATAAGGTAAATAAGGTAAATAAGGTGTTACGTATCTTTGTTTTAAACAAGATGGAAGATGGCAAGCACATCTAAATCACTAAAAAATTAGTACAGTAGCCTGTCTTGGTGGAGGACTGGTCAGGAGGACTTTTTATCAAGAAGACAAATGCATTTTAACACATCTTGTAGTAGATAGAAGTTTAAAGGTTGAAGACCTGGTGATAAACTGATATTTCAGCTATCCTTCCTGAAAAAGATTAGGATGAGTTTGAAAAATGTCAAGTGCAATGTTTACCTGCATTGTTTTAGAATTTCATTAGGAAGAAATAAAATAATGCAAACATTAATGAAACATCCACGTAAGGTTTCTTTGGTCAAAACTTGAAACTGATCTCATTTTCAGATGGGCCTGTGTGGAGAAACAATAATTTTCTGGCAGAACTCAAGCATAAACAAAGAGTGTGCAAAAAGCAGAAGCCAGGAAGACATTATAACTGGAAAAAACATAGAGACACTGTTTAAGCATGCAGACCTAGTAGGAAAGCTGAAACCTATATGGAGTTGAATCTGGTAAGCAATGTCGAACAACAAATCATAGAATTATATAGTAGTTTGGGTTGGAAGGGACCTTAAAGATCAGCTACTCTTCCTACCACAGGCAGGGGTAGCTTGCACTAGAAAGACTCATATAAGTACGCAGTTCTGTGCTAAAATGAAAACTAGAGGCAATGTGAGCTTGCTGCTGAATTGTGAAGGGGCCCTGGTGAGAGAGCATAGAAGACATTTAAGGCAGTGTATGCCTTCGTTACTTCAGTATTTACTAATAAGTGTCGCTTTCAGCAGTCCCCAGGGATCAGAGGGACAGTCTTGAGTGAGGAAGGCGTTTCCACAATGGAAGACAGTTGGGTTAGAAAGTAGTTAAGCAAACTGTTGAGTCCTGCCATTGTCACAAAGTGCAGAGGGAGCTAGCTAATGTCAGTGAAAAGCTACTCCTAATAGTTTCTCAATGATCATGGTAACTGAGAGAGATGTCTTAAGATTCCCTCCCTGTGGTCAGGAAGGGCAGAAAGGAGGAGTAGGAAGAGGCTGCTCAGATCTCAAGTCAGTCCTTAGGAGGGTGATGGACCAGCTGCTCTGGGGTACCATTTCCAGGCACGTGTACAAAAAAAGGTGCTGAGAAGCAGACAGCATGGATTCATGAAAAGCAAGTCTAGCTTGAACAACTGATCCTTTTCTAGCAGGAAGTGACAGACTTGGTAGATAAGAAGAAACCAATGTTCCTCTTAGGCTCAAGGATATTGTCTGCCATGACAGTGAGAAGGCTATTTGCACTGTCTCCAAAAGATCCTCATGGAGAAGCTGAACTCCTCAAGAAGCTGAAGAAGTATGAGCTGGATGAGCAGACACTGAGGTGGATTAACAACTGCTTAAATGACTGGCACCAGAGGATAATAAGCGGTCGCAAAATTTCCTCGGTGGGGTACCTTAGGCTCAATACAGGTTCCAGTCCCATTTACCATCTTCAGTAATAATTAGCATGTTGGGTTACTGTGTCCTCAGTGAGTTTCCTGGTAGTACAAAACTGAGCAGTGACTCATAAACCAGTGGGTTTTGCTGCCATTCAGCAGGTGGCAGGAAAGGGCCAACAAGAACCTCATATAGTTCAAAAATTGGAATTCCAGAGTCTGGTACTTGAGGAAGTGTAACCCCTTGTACCTCCATGTGATGGAGGCTGACTGGCTGGAAACTGGCATTCCTGGGGTCCGGGCTCAGTGGAGACCAAGCTGAGCAAAAGTCAGCAATTTCGCCTTAGCTGCAAAGATGGGTAATAATATTCTGAGCTGCATTAGGAGAAGTGTTGTCATCAGGTCAACAGAAATGATCCTTGCCTTCTTTTCAGCACTGGTGAGGCCACATCAAGAGTACTCTACCCAATTCTGGGCTCCCTAGTACAAACGAGGCATGGACATACTGGGGAGAACCCTTCCATGAGAAAAGGCTGAGAGAGCAGAGACTATTTTGCTGGAGGGCCATCATACCAATGCATATTAATACCTGCAGGATGAGTGCATTAGAGTACAAAGCCAGGTTCTTTTTAGTGGTCCCCAGTGACAGCACCAGAACCTGTGGCTATTGCTGGTGACATACTTCTCTTCATTTTTTAAATCAGATGAATAAGGAAGGCTTTTCCTTTTACATTTTAAATAATTAAATAATATATTTCTTAGTTTCTTTAGCAATCTGATTGCATCCAGTGGCAATAATTCTGGAGAATCAGCTTTACACTGTGTTCTTTTTCATTAAAAAAAACCTGTTTAATCTCTATGAATTGTTTAAAGATTTTTGATTTTTACAAAGAGCTGTAGAAGTCGCATTCAAGTATTTTGTTCTGTAGTAATTTCATTATTTTCTTATGTTCTTTTTTAATGTTACTTATCTCATTTTCTGGTTATTCACTGAAATAGTCATGCTTCCGTGCAGTTCATGACAAGCATCTATATGGCATTCTCTGTCAACTCTTCCCAATCAGCTTGAATTATTAACTATTTTTCAACATACTTGAAATGCATTTCCCTATTCTTTGAAATTCTTTCCCTGTTCCCTAAGAAATTGGGGCAGATTATCTCTGGAATGTTTTCTTTTGTTTGGTTTTTTTTGCAGAAACTTACAGTCATCTCTCAAGTGTTTCAGTTAGTTTGAAATCTGGTTTCCGCTTTACAAACAGTACGGTTTTTTTTTTGGATTAATTTGAGAACCAAAATATCTTTCATCTAGGTGGACTTTGAAAGTAACTTGTAGCCCACTGCATCTTGTCAAATATGTACATACTTGTCATATATCTACAATTCCATGGTAAACATGGCATTGCATGAAGCACATTGGTTGATAAAATATCTTAAAAATTCACAAGTAAAGAATGTACTAAATGTATTAGCTGTTAGTGCAGAGCCTTCACTCATCAAACAGCTTTCAGAAATGAAATTAATTATTTGCTTTGAAAAAGAGTATAACTGTTCCTGGAAGCTGATTTGTGATGTGAACAAATGCTAATGTGTATTTATAATCAAGGTAATTTCTTTTTTCCTCAGCCCCTTTTTTTTTAGTAGAGGACTCACAGAAAATGTTCAGTACTTCCCTATCACATATAACAGCAGTTGCAATTTTGATTAAATCTTTGCTTTCATTTGCCTTCATACTTAATATATATAAGGAAGGACCTTATATACAGAAATTTTCTTTTTGCTCATTTGAATAGCAGTGTTTTTACTGAAGTGTCTGTCCTCACAGTTCACTCACAAAGTCACACAACCAGTAACAAACTCTCACTGTGTTAATGAAATGCATCATAGTGGATAATTTTGCTGCAGCTTTTTTATTTTCTCTCACTGGAAAAAGGAGATATAAACAGGATTTGCATTATGAACCGGTTGCGTACTTTTTTTGATCAGACTTTGTGTGATACTAGAAAGCAGATTCACTAAGGGTCTCCATTACTTACAAAGTTAACTTACTGCAACACTGATTACACATGTTGAGGTATCTGCTTTGGCATATTCAGCTAAGTGGAATTTAGATCATTCCAAAATTTTAAGTTCACCTAATTTTCTATTTTTATGTAAAAGAATATTTTACTTCTACCTTGAACTCCCTTCTCTGAGCTTTTACAGAAAACCCCTTGGCTTTAATAGACACTCAGCCAAAACCTACATTTTAGGGTGGTAGTTCTTAATTTGTAAAGAATCACACCTTTGGTTTGTTTATTTAATTTTGTTTCTGTGTTTTCCCTGTCACATCCTTACCCCTGTGGAGTGTGATTGTTCTGTGTAATGGAATCAAGTTGATGGTTGGCCCTGGCCACTCTCTCATTCCTCTACCCCAGCCATGAATGGAGAGGGAGAATAGTGAAAGTGAGGAAACTTGTCTCTTTAGATAAAGACAGTTTACTAAGTGAAGGAAATGGGAAAAAAGGAAAATAACAATGCAAAGACAATCCCTCACCACCTTCCACAAGTAGTGTGCTTATACCCAGACAGTCTTTGAGTATTAGTTACACCCTAAAAACTCTTCCCTCCATTTTCATTACTGACCATGATGTTATATGTCATGGAGCATCCCTTCAGTCAGTTGGGATCAGCTGTTCTGGCTGTGTTTCCTTCCAGCTACAGATTTTCACAGATAAATCTCTTGTGGTTGTACCTATGTTACAAAGGTCAAGAGAGTACAGACATTCTTGTTGGGGAGACAGACACATAATGGGCCAACTTGGCCATTCAAGCAAGAGCTATTACATCATTGTGATGTTAAGGGATAAATTTAATTCTACAAAATGTGTCATGGTTCTTCTAATTGATTAATTAGAAAAAAGAAAAAAGGAAAAAAAGTCAAAGGTAACATCCCAGTACAGGGGATTTAAGTCGAAGAAGCATATATTTTGATACGTTTAGTAGAAGAGACACTGATTCTGAGATTCAGGACACTGATCTCAACCTTGGATTAGTTGACAGCTATGAGTATGCTTAGAAGCAAAGTGTTTGAAAGGAGCCAAATTGTATATGTGACAGTATTTCATCGATGTACTGTTTTAGAAATGTTTTCTGCTGGTGCCAGATGCATTTAGACTTGTGGAGCTGGCAATTCTGAAGTTGATGAAACCTTTAAGAGGAAGAGAATTTACATTTTGTTTTTTTCAGTCTAACCTTTGACTGCCAGATAATAGCATTTTAGCATGACACTTTGAGTTGGATTTTTGCTGGAAAAGGACAAGCAAAAAGGAGTGTTGGCAGATGTAGTGAGTGAACTTTACTGGTCATATTAGCAGCAAGTAAATGACTGAATAAACTTTTAGCCATATGCTACTTTATGTGAGTAAATATCAGATAGTTAGATAAATTAGAAGAGGTTATGAAGTGTCTAGGCTATACAGGTACCTGAAATGATAGCTGCTATATCCAGACCTGTTACAGAAGTCTGTATCTTAACAGAATACTTAGGGTTTTGGAAGAATTTTTCATTTAAAGAGAAATTCAGGCAGTCAGCTAGCAGGTTTTGTCTTTTCTAACAAAAATTATCTAATCCAGTCCGTTAAGGAGAGGACTACAAATGAAAAGCTTCTTTGACTTTGTGTCAGAAGACATAAAAACTCTGAGAAAGTTTCACTGACAACATTTGACATGTTTCATCTCTGTACTGTAAACAGTAGAATACTCCAGTTATGGAGGCTTTCAAAAGTATCACAGGTTATTGCAGAGCTGTTGCTTTTTTACCTCATCATGAGAAAAAAATGTTGTAAAAAATGTAATAGGACTCTGTCAGTTTAGAATTTAGGCAATGTCATCTGAAAAAAAAAAAAAGAATATATGAAATATTTCTGCTATATAAAATAAAGTGAGCTTAATTGTTACAGGTAATGTTTGAACAAACATGTTTCCAAAGCATATAATTTTAAAAGGGAACAAAATGAAACGTAGATTAGAGCAGTAACATTCCATCTGCTTTCGTTGTGGACAAAAAAACCCAAGTGAAGTGTTACATAATTGATTTGTTCTGGTTCCGTGGGTCATAGAGGGATCAGACCCAATGCTCAGATTTCATGGAGCATTTTACTGCAATCGATCAAGGAACATAGAAATAAGGAGAACCAGCTCTGTGGAGAGCACAGTCCTCAGAGGTTTAGATTAATTACTCATTAAAACAGTTTGGACAGAGTTTTCAAACGAGGTATCTGCTTGTCTAACTGTTGGAGCAGATGACCATTATGAAGACCTTTTAAATGGCTGTTTCTCTGACAAATCAAATCCTGTGCAACCTGAAAAGAATTAAAATTCAAAACTATGAATTATTGCTCTCTACACAGACTTGAAAGTGAAAGAGCTGGTGCTCTTCCTGCCTGCCAGCTCTGTATACAAAGTCACCACATAAGATTTGAGTTTCTGGATAATGTTTCTTGCACTAGGTCTTTCTCTCTGCATAGTTATGCTTAATTAAAATACTTAAACATAGTATGTTTTGAAAGCTGTTCTCAGTATTTTTTAAATTACTGATGACTTTTACAAATACTGTGTGATCATCTAGAATACACTCTTATCCTTCTAGACTAAACAAGAACCAAATTATTTTTGCATTTCAGAGACCATTAGATGTTCTCCTGTTCTGTTAAAAATTGTGACCTGGAGGTGTGCTTCTTTCCTCTCTCGTCTCATAAATGTCTTTCATGTGATCTTCGGAGTATTTTTAATGTGTTTCTTTATTCTATATGATTCCTAAATCCCTCTTCTGAAAATCAAATGTTAGATGTCTTCAAGATATTTGTTTACAGATTTTAATGGCAAATTATTCTTATGAAGCAGTATATAAGCTTTCATGAAAAAAGCTTTTCTCCACTTTCTCCTGTTTATGTTGAGGCAGAAAATTGTCAGAGAAGCATAAAGGAAAAGCCAGCTATTTATGGTATCACTGTGTCCAGTCCAGGGCTAGATGAAATATTTTAATTCAATTTAAAAATTACTTTTCATCTAAAGCACAAAATTCATCAACATCAGAACATGTTTTTGTAATTTCTTTCTAAAAGGATGTTTGACCAAATTTCAAATAGCAAAAGAAAATCTTCTGAGTGTTGGCCATTTAACAGTTTTAAAGTTTTTGATAAACGTCAGAGCACCATAAGGCAAGAAAAATCAGAAAACGAATACTGGCAAGGAAACCATTATTTATGTAAAGTCATATGGTGTGATTCTTGCAGCTGTCCTGTGTAGGGACTGGAGTTGTGTGTGCCTTCCAACTCTGGATATTCAGTGTTTCTATGAAAGGTCTGCTGTTTTCCAGAAAACAACTTAGTCCCATAGTGGAAGTTACAGAAAAAGTTACGGGAACACTGAAGGGAACTGAGGAATGCACTATGGAGTTTAACTGTTAATGGCTTTTTTGGGGCACCAGAGTTAACCTTTAGTATATAAAGTTAGATAGTGTTTCTATTTCTAAAGTAATCAAGGATGTCATAGTATGAGTTCTGATAAAGTTTTGTGAACTTTTTGGCACAGGATTCTAACTATTCATTTGACACCATTTGTGAATTTCCACATTCTTACCATGTCATTTATAAAAATATAAATATTTAGAGTTGTCCAGAAAAAAGAAGTGTAACTCAAAGCTTCATCTTTTAGCTTCAGAGCTGTCCTGGCATGGGTAAGAAAAGTACTCTAAACTGTGGTGGTCACTGAGACTCCAGCTGCTAGTTCCTGGGGCAGAGCTGAGGTTCTAGTATAAACTGCAGAATCTGAGATGTATTCAACCAACAGGAAAAGAGACATGACCACAATTGTTTTGTTTGGGTTTGGAGAATTCTGGAGCTATAATAAAATAAAACAAAACAAAACATATTTGGGCTTCTGCAAATGTCCTGCACAAGATCCTTAGCATTAGATTTAGTAGGTTCATCCTCCATGCCGTTTAAACAGCACATTTGATAACGTTTTTCAAAATTAGAAGCATCAAAGTATAGATTTCATGTGTAAACATGAAAATCACACAAACTACAGATTAAAAAGTGTCATGAGTTTTGCCATAATTGAGTCTTTGTAAAGATCAACAGATCCTCAAACCAACTAAAGCATATTAATAATTTTTTTAAAAAAATACTAAGCAAAGTAACCCCCAGAGTTTTATAAAATTTAAATTATCAAGGATATGCCTTGTATTTATAAATACGTAAATGAAATACAAAAAATAAGTTAGTAATTTCAGATGTGATTCAGAAAACATCCCAGTGTTTCCTGGTCAAATCCTTGACCTGCTGGGACCAGAATGTGACTGGTGCATTTCAGTTCATGGGTCATGTGAGCCAGACCAGAAACACTATATCTCAAAAAAAATGAAATCAAATTAATTTCCAAAACTTGGTTAAGTCTTTTTTCATTAGAAAACAGCAAGGATATGTCTAAAGTAGCATTCTTGTGGTGTGCCATTTATGGTGTTATATGTATGTGTTAAAACTGTCCAGACTTGGTAGAGAGAATGGAAGTCCTAGAATATGTTTGTGTAGTCCTTTAATGGACCCAATCTTGATAGTTCTGCAGTATGTTTTGGGTCCAACTACACTAGACCAAATAGACGGGTTTAGCACTTTAAAGAAGACAGAGGTTCTTCTCTGTCTTTAACAAACCCTCTCCATCAAGGTACAGTAGCTTTTGTGGCAACATAAAAGCATTGTGTGTTATAACCCTAGCATAAAATCTTAGTAATTTAGTATTAGTTCTGCTTGAGTTTTAAAAATTGTCCAAGAGTACCACAGACACAAAACTCATTCCTGCTGTTAGATACCAAGATCAGATTCTACTGGCCATACTTTCTTGTTTACACTAGCTGGAGAATTTAGAAATTTGCCATATTTTAATTTAGAAATCCATTTTCATTAAGCACTCTTTTAATATTTGTAGCAGTATTATTTGCCATGAGCTTTATGCATAATCAATGTTTTAAAGATACCATGGGCTAGAAATAATTATCACAGTTAAGTATATTGTTTTAGCTGAAATCTTTTCATTAAGAAAAACTAATTTTACAAAGATGATGGGGATATGATACAACCTTTCTTTAATGGTTGGGAGGAGGAAAAAGGAGACAAAATGTATAGCTTGTGACCCCGTGAGTTTGAAGCCATCATTCTATATAAATTACACCCTCTCAGACTGCATGGAAGTAGAAGACAGTGAACCATAACAGTGTGCAGTAAACCCTTGCAATAAGCTGATTTACACTTTAAAAGTTATGCCTTTAAGGGGCAAGGCAGGACACATCTGTCTATAAATTATTTACCTTCTTTTACCTGTCTTAGTCACTTAATGACTGTCTTGTTAATTTAGCTTAATTTCTACTTTTTATATAAGTTTTCTAACAGAAGTTGACATAAAAGCCTTTGTGGACAGGCATGATTGGTTCTGTTTCTATGGCAACATGGGTGAATAGAAGAATGATTTCCTTTTGGAACCTTTCCTAAAAGCTGTTTTGTACCCTATAACGATATCTCTAGATTGCCATCCCTTGTCAGAGGTGAACGGAGATCACATCGAGGGTCAGCTTTGTTCCTTGTGTTTATAGATTATCCTCTGCAATCAAAAGACTTCACTGCTCTTCTTTTTCTTTGTGGTGCTGAACCAATTCCCTTCTCCACTATACACTGATGATAGGAAACTCAGCAAGATCTTCATTTTTTCAAAACATAACAAATAAACTAGGACTAGACCTACTATTGCACTATATTAAGAGTGTCTCTGGCAGCTACTTAAAGTTCCCCATTTTTCAGTTATAGATCCATTTGTAAATAATTTACTTTATGCATCTTACTCTCTGGAAAAGCCTGAAATATTAAACAGCAAGTTGAACAGTTCAGTTCAGTGCTTTGATTAAGAAAGAGATAAATCTTACTTGGTATTCTTGATCTTGGTAGATCTTGAGGCTTAGTATACAAATACCTTTTTTTAAAGTGTGAATGACAGCTACATTAATAGTGTAATTTTGCTACATCAGATTATCTAACGGTCATGTTGGGAAAGTTTTTAGTCAAAGTCAAAAAGTTCTTTACACTGTTTTATAAAGCTTTAGTAGTAAAGCTTGCCAATCATAGTTAATAATGATGAGCATGTATGTAATTTCTTGTGCTTCCTATCCATAAAAATAATGAAAGACAGGGTTTATTACTCCAATCTATGTAAAGGATCATGACTGTTAGTAAATAGTGTGTTTGTGAATCTCAGTATCATTCTGTCTTTCTCAACACCTAATTTCAATGTTTTCTGAGAGAGAAATGTATTCTCATTATAAAAGTGATTTTAAAGTTCCTTTCCTCTATATAATGATAGTAATACCTTTGTCCTTTTTGGTCAGGTGTCTTAAATAAAAGTAGCAAGATTTTTCTTTTGTATCTGTGTACCCCTCAGCTCCATATTTGTAATTTTTTGCTTTGTTAACCATTTTTATGCTTATTACTGTAAGTCTTAGAAGTATTAAGTTCTCTGTCAGTAAAGGAGAGAGAACAGTGTCTATCTCTGCAGAGTAAAGGCAGCTGTTACATATCAGACCATCTCCAAGGAAGAAATCCTTTCACTAATGAAAGGCATGGAGATTTTGACTTTAAAATTTCTGTTTCTTTCACAACTCCTGGCTTATTTGCTTGGGGAGGATATATAGTTGTTTCTTTGACTGTATCTCTTTTTATTGTTTAAGTAATTTTGATTTGAAAATTTATACCTATGAGGTTAATTGTTCAATTGAGAAGATTAATTGAGAAAATTAACACTATCAAGAGAGATTAAGAGACTATTTTTTCTAATATCTTTTAGGGATATTGTCTAAAAATTACAGTGGTAAGCAGTGAGCAGAAGACCTAAAAGATACTTTATACTAGCTGTGCTTTGAGGATTTCATGGGAAAATTAATTGATTCAAAAACCGGCCTAGGGCAAGCTGTAAAGTGTATTAAAAAGACTAATAAATGACAACTGTGGTCCTTGTGGTGATATAAGTGTCTCAGTACAGATAAGTGGATGAAAATCTAGAAGCACAAAATAATAATTATAATGGAATTAATTGTTACTGAGATACACAAGTAAATGTAGAACCTGTCAAAGAGAAGTACAGGTAAGAGGTTCATAAGCACAAAAGAAAGATCTGGTTACAGTACTTCTTTCACGCTTTCTTTCCTCCCTCATCATCTCACAGTACTTTTTATGTTTGGTACAAAATAATTTCATGCTTTTGTCTACCTGCATCCAGGTATGTTTTCCTTTGTATTTTTTTCAAGATTTCTTTCCTTTTGCATGGTTGCGTGTTACTCTTGCACCTTCAGCAGAATATATATTTTTATGTACATAGAAATAATATGATTTTTAGTAGTGCAATCAGTTAGTACCAGTTAGTGGGAAGAACTGAACAGGTATCTTTGAATACCTGTGTATTTTAGAAAACAGAAGTCAGAAAGACAGATAATTTTTGCAAACATACTGAAACCATGGAAAGAATGTGTTACTAGATATCACCATCTTACCAGAAGACAGGTGAAAGATTTTTCATTTCAGTGCCTTACTATCTTTTTTTCTTCTGGTACATCTGCAGCATCCATTAACCTAGGTTTTCAGTGGAAAATTTAATAGCTGTGTGCTTAAGTGGAATATGGATATTCCTATGTAGAAGGAAAATAATATGCACACTTGTTATACAAGTAGGATTATGGCAATAAACACCTACTGCTTGGCAGAAACACATATGTTTATCAGATTCAGTTGAGCAATATTTGAAATACAGGGCACGATGAAATTCATGGACATTCTCATATAAAGCTGTCATTGCAGCACTGATAGCAGGTGATAGTTCTACAAGCACATGTCAAATCTGTGCTTATCTGTTTTGACATCTGTTGATGGAAGTTCTCTTTTTCTATTTAAGCTGGACAATAACCTTGATATTCCTTGTGAGCAGTAGAAACCTGCAAATGTTTTAAGAAGGATGCCTCAGCTTGTGATTTATACCTGTCATAGCAAATTAGCAGATGAAAACATCAAAAAGAAACATTGGCACATTTGAAGTAGATCCTCTTGCGACATTAAATCTTTAATTGTTTTGTTTATGGGCTATACCTATTTTGTTGAAGTTCATGGATGTGAAAGAAATCTATTAGAATATTTTTAGTAATAACTATGTTGTTTCCTTTTCACCCAGCTTCGTTCCTGGCCTCTCTCCCTCGCCATAATAATCCTTCAGTAACAGCATTTTCCACAAAGTAGAAGTGATCTTATGGAATACTTACGGGAAAAGAACATTTAGAAACATGACAAGCTTCCCATCTTCTCTTTAGCAAAGTCAGGCATACTTCTTCAGAAGTGAAATGGGGCACCAGTCTGAGGTATAAAGCAGAAGTACTTCCTTTTACTTCAGAATCCATGGTTGACAATATTAAAGCATTTTTCAAGACCAAAAAGTACAACTAGAAGTAATTTAGTCTACCATTTCTCAGTTGAATCAACTATGAATTTTTAAGCCCAAATATGCACCTGCAGCAAGGTGCTACTTTGTTTGGTCTTTTTTAACCAGTATTTTATTATGTTTCTATGGTAATATTACAATGAAAAGTCAGTATAAGTGAATGCATTGGTATGATAATTATTCAATGATTGGGTCTAAGTGACTAATGCTTGCTCTGTCTATCTATCTATCTATCTATCTATCTATCTGTCTTTCTATCTATCTATCTTCCTGGCATCAATTGGCAAGCTGTTCCTTTGAAACAGTGTCTTAAAAAAATGAGATGGGAGCATTAGTTAAAAAGATTATTCCATTATCTTTTAGCAATGAGATGGACCATGTGAAGTAGTCTGGATATTGGGTACAACTGGTAAATGTCTGTGGCAAATGAAAAACTCTTTCTGTAGCATCCCTAACATCAAAGTATGATTTTTATAGGCACCGTAATAAAAAATTATCCTTTCAGGACAATCTTAAGTTCACTTACAATCTCCAAATACAATTACTCATTTAGAACATAGTAGTAATTACTAAATGGTAGTGTAAGTCTTTCCTAATTTGTAGTTGCTTTGCCTTGTTTGAATATAGTGATTATGGTGTTCATTACTGGCAGTGGGTTAGGTGCTGCTATTCATATCATGAAACAAACTGCAGTGTAAGTGTATGCAGGCAAAATTTTAATCTTGAGAAGTCTCTTCAGAGTCAGCAGATAAATCTTTAAGAAAAGTGGTTTTGTCATTTTAGACGCAGCTTGATTTCCTGACAGAATTAGGGTTGTATTTCCATTTGATACAGTCTTTATTGAAATCTATATACTCTGATGTTGTAGAGAAGTGTAGTGTAAAATAAATACGTTGACTTGGTTAGCACTTTTTAATTTTAACATGTTGAGTTGTTTCATGTTCTCCAGTGCTATTCCAAATGCCTGTTCACAATACACTAGTTACCAAATGGCTTATTAATCTAAAAAAGAAATGTGCTGTTAATGATCACAGAAGAATAGGTTTGCTATCTGCTTAGTAATTGATAATCTTTACAATTTTGTATGGTGTCCTATAAAATTAAAATTTTAAGGGCTCTTTTTCCCCCCAAATTTTGAGGTCTTTTGCCATGAAATGCAAAATTTTTAGATATGCAAGTCAAAATGGACCTAAAGTACTCAGTTTTAGGATGAGGATTACCTCTTAATTTTTTACTGCTTTTTATTACTTGTTTACAAACTCTTTTTCTTGATTTGAGCCCATTCATTTAGCGGTATCTTTAGATTTTAACCAGTACATGAGCTCTATTTGCAGTGAATAAAAGTAAGTTTTTATTTCATATTAAAAATCAGTGATGCTTTCTGACTAAAATGTCATAGCATTACATGATTCTAAAGAAAGACTGATAAATCACAATGTATCTAAAAATAGCTAAGCCTGATCTAGGTTACTGAGGGAAAAATTTTTTATGGGTCTTTAGAAACAGTAAAAAGCCTGGAATTTCTTATAGTTCTGTAATCCACTTCTACATAACATGTAATATATGTGTACTATTTTGGCTTCTTGCAAGGTTTTCATTATACTGAGAACCTGTTTTTGAAACCAGTTTCAACTTAACTAGAAGAAACAGCTTCTTGTTAGTATTCACATTCTGTTTTGTCGGTGGAAAACTTCCTGTTAATTCAAGCAGGCTTGATTGGTCCAAATGAAAGAGCTGCTTGTCAACAGTTTCTGAAACAGTAGGTGTGCTGGAGTAGAAAGCTGGAAAATCACGAGTAATTGTTTACAACAACTGTGAAGAGAAGTGTGAATACAGAGAAGTCTTTCTTTAAAAACCTTTGTATTTCATTTGATCAAACAGTGAACTTAGTGTATGATTTTATGCTACTCTTCTCTCATTGGTTATCAACATATGAGAGCTAAAATGCTTTTTTGAGTTTTATATTTGGCTTTTTAGGTATGCAAGGAAATGCTACTGAAATTGTAAATGAAAACCCAAAACTTGCAAATAAAAGGAGAAAAAAGTGCTGAGAGGATAACTGAATGAAGACACTTCTGTTCTGTGGAGACCTCTCAGAAAATGAGAGGAAGAGATTGTCTTCCAAGCCTTGCTTTTATCCCAGGCTGTAAGGCTTTGCAGGATCAATCACCATACCCAGTTGTTCCAGTACCAAACAATTTTCACGTTAACAGGTATTTAACAGGTATTTCATGTGAACTGGCATCAGCATTGCCATAGCAGCCCTATCCTTTCTCCATCCCTACCCTTCTCGGCTGCATTTCCACATCCTCTATGGTTTCTACATTCTAGTAAGAAAACCTATTATTGAGACTTTCTCAATACACAACTTTAGTGGTAAAAGACTAATATTATCCAGGAGATACCTTCCCAGATTACTGCAAAATACAGGCTCTTTTCACATCTCCCAGGTAGTCCTTATCCTTGTGTATTAGTCTTCGGTTCACCCAGCAGTCAAGGTAACATTAGGATGAAGAGAAAATCATACCTGAGCTAAACCGTACTTCCTTCCCTGCATGATTTTATTTCTAAACTAGGAAGCATTACTGGATTCAGTCACAAACAAACTTTCTTCACGCCTGTAACCTGTTTTCAGGCTAAGCTTACTCCTTACCTGTAAGAGGACATTCATTTTGAACATGAATGTGTGACGTCTGAGGACTTTTTCAGAATAATTTATTCACTGACATTTATTCGGGCCTTCATGTTCCAGAACTTGATCTAGACCCATCTGTTTTTCTCAGTTTCTGTTGTGCAACTTAAGAATCATAAAATAGTGTATGACATAGGTGTATGATATAAAATACATTATTGTTTGTGAATTGGTACAACATGCCAATATTGAGTACTGATGAGGAAATTAGTAATTCAGGTACTCAGGAAAGAGTTTGAGTGTCGTGTAGGAAATAAAAGAATGAATTCTTGACAGTAAAAGAGCAGGGCACAAATCTGAACTTACTGCTTTTAAAACATGAGCATAAATTTGTAATTAATAGATTGGTCTGCTGAGGAGGTACCACTGTTTTGCAAAAACAAGGGCAAATACTTGGCTATTATTAAAGCTGAAAGAAGAACAAAGTCTTGATTTATAAAGGAGAGGGGAGTAAGGACAAGAAGACTGATTATGTACTGACACCCTGAACTTAGATCTGAAATCATATGTTAATGTTGTCATCTAAACACAGTCAAAATATGTTGCTTCCATTATATTTTTCTAGTCCCTTTCCATTCTTGTCTCAGGACACCATAAATTATATGACCTACATATTTTCCTTTTAGAAGACCATATCAATCTAGCAGATCATGGGGTTAGAAGCTTTTACTTACTGTTTAGCAAAGGATAATTTGCTAATGGTTTCAGAAAAAAAAGTCACTGTTTTCTTATATATCTAATTAATAAGGAATGTTTTTGTTTCCAGTTCTAGTATAAATTTTTAATGAAGTTAGGAAGTCAGTGGCTGGAATGTATCCAGTCCAGTTAAGTGCCTGCAAATGCCAAGTTTTATTTCTTAAAACAGATTTTCAGTGGTAGATCTTCATAGGTTCATATCTCTGAACTGATTTTCCTGCTCTTGGTGTGACTATTTATGTTACTAATTATGAATTTTCTGTAGACAATGACCTAGGAAGAATGATTCCTGAGAGGATATCTAAGAACTGTACCCAGTTTTCAAAGTATTTTATTTAAGTCTTCGTACTACATTCCTTTTATGTTACTTGCCCTCTTTCTCTATCCTGTCATTGGGGCAAAAGTGTCCTGAATTTGCTAATGAAGTGGAGGGAAGGGAAGAAGGAGGTTTCATGCAAAAGAGAAATTGATGCCTTTAGTAAGTAAGAACTGTTGATAATCTAAGGGATAAACCAGAAGAATGAACAGTTTGTTGTCAGGACAGTGCTACCTTTTTGATACTTTCGTTCATTATCTTTGAATTCTGTTCTCCTGTGCCTGTTCAGAGGATGTTCATAGGCTTTTCTGCCCTTTCCTTTGTGTCTCTGTTGTGATTTAGATGAACTTCAGCTTTTTTGAGGTGATAAAAATGGTTGCTGTGAATAGTGTACTTTTCTGTTGGTGTAATATATTGCTGCATTTATGTCATAGTTTCCAAGTGCATTGCAGAATAACATATTTACCAATATTTAGAATATTTTACTATGCAGCCTCTGCTTTCTGCTATCTGGGAATCTTTGAAGAGATTATCTGCATGGAATCACCATTATTTTATGTGTCACTGTTTGTGTAGCAAGTTCAGAACATCTCAGTAAAGTGCAAAATTTTCTGAAACATGTGATTTTGACAATTCAATTTTTGTTACTTTGGCTTTGATGAAGGTTTATGTATAGAATAACAGAACGGTTTAGGTTGGAAAAGACCTTTAAAGATAGTCTAGTTGCAACCCCCTACCGTGGGCAGGGGCATCTTCCACTAGACCAGGTTGCTCGAAGCGCCATGTAGCCTAGCTCTGAACACTTACGAGGATGGGGCATCCACAACTTCTCTGGGCAACCTGGTTCAGTGCCTCACCACCTTCTGAGTAAAGAATTTCATCCTAACTTCAAAACTGAATCTGCCTGGTCTCTGTTTGAAATCACTGCCCCATGTCCTGTCACTGTCAGAAGTTAGACTGTTGGCTATTCAGCTTCACCAGGTGTTCCCAAACCTGCTCTTTGCTTATAGTGGCAGGGGCTTCAGTGCCCCCACACTCACTCGGAGGATCAGGGACTTGAAAGAGCTGGGAGGCTTGACTGCCAGGTGAAGATTGAGGCAAAGAGGTCACTGGGCACCTCAGCCTTCACTGTATCAGTCATCATTAGTTCAACCTGCTTGTGTATCATGGGATAGGCTCTCCTCAGACTTTCTTTTCTAACCTGTGAATTTGTAGGATACCTTCTGGTTATTCTTCATGTCCCTTGCCAAGTCCTATTGCATATTTTACTTGGCTTTCTCTTAGACATTTTAACCATATCCCTGTAATCTTCCCAGTTCATGTTCCTGCTTCCACTGTTTGTGCATTTCTCACTTACTCCTCAGTTTGAGGATCAAATCCTTACTCAGCCATGCTGGTTTCCAGCCTGCCTTATTCAGTTTCAGAGGACAGAGAGCTCTTGAACTGTTAAGAAAAGTGTTCTTAAAGAGTTGAATTCATTGTGTTTGATGTATGGAACATGTAGTGCTTTGGTTAACATGGCATGGG
Source organism: Cisticola juncidis (assembly GCA_013400215.1). Taxonomy (NCBI): domain Eukaryota; kingdom Metazoa; phylum Chordata; class Aves; order Passeriformes; family Cisticolidae; genus Cisticola; species Cisticola juncidis. The sequence continues at coordinate 806,464 of VXBR01010499.1, forward strand.
AAGACATTGAACCTTAGGGATCAATAGTATTTCAAATGCCTGTGCATTTTGGTGAATCATATTTTCTGATTTTTACTTTTGACTTCCAAGGTAAGAAAGTAGGAAAAAATACAGAAGTAGTTTTGCTGTTTCACCTGAATTGTGGGTTAGAAGTCAAGTCCTATCACATTTTTTCCAAAAGATCCTTGATTAAACTCTATGTGACGTTTTCAGTCTCTTAATGGAAGTCTCCCACATGGAGTGAGAGAGAGAGGTTAGAGAGTGTACCACATAGGACAGGAAAGCAGTAAGGGATACTTGTAGTGAGTTTCTTTGCATGTAAAGCTGTTCTGCCTGAATTTCTACAGGCTCCGTGAATCATCCTTGATTTTGACTGGTAGTAATAGTGATTCATCTTTTGTAGGAAAAAACATATTGTTATGATTGTTGTCATGACTACTGTTGCATTGAAATCAACATGCTTTACTCCCCAGAATATTTCAATTTTACACCACTTTTTAAAAACTTTGTGTTTAGTCTGTTTTGTCCAGTTTTCTAGTGGTGGTTAGCTGCCAACTTACAAAAACACAAAAGCTCAAAATATTAACAAAGTAGAAAAACATGCTAGACAAAGTTGAGGTTGTTGTTAAGGCCTCATCTAGGAGGGCCTTCTTCTTGCTCATTTTTAATCTCTCCACACAGTGCTGATGGTGTAAAACACAGAAGCAATTTAATGTAGTCAATCCCTTGGACTACTTGTGTGCTCAAGGTGAGTCAGAGCATCTAGCGGATGTCATCTTTTTTCTATCACTGCAGTCTCACCACTGTGTTGGCATGGTATTTGGTGGTTCTCCAATCAAATTTCTCCCCTTCCAAGCAAAGGAGGCCTCGTGATAATTATTCACTTTACTCTCCCATTCCTTACTTCTGTAATTAGAGGCCACAGCCTTGTACATGAGTTGTGTGGATCTTTTCCTGTGCATTCATTGAGCTCTTGAACTTTTATATCTATATAAGGTAGACTTTGTTTTTGTTTTGGTCGTTCATTTCCTCAAGTCTTTTGGAGAAAATGTTTAGAGTCAGTGAAACGTTATTGAAACGGTACAGAGTTGAAATTGAGTTATAGTTCTAAAGGCATAAAATGTATTTTCTTTGAAAAACAGTAAAATTACCTGATGTGAAGAACCACCACTGTAAGACTGATAAGCCATTGCAAAGGACGAGGTACTCATGAGAATGGCAGCTTGAATTATAATCTACTTTATCTGGGCAGGGGAAGGGGGAATAAAATAAACTGTGCTGGTCTTCATCCTCGTCTTGTGAGTATTTTCTTTGCTACTCTTTATTTTGTTTGTTGAAAATATTTTTCAAATATTCAAAATTCAAGGGATTTCCTGTATGTTGTTTAGAATGCATCTTTTGTTGGTGATACCTTTTATTTCCAGAATGTTCCCCTGATAATCAAGTTCCTCTCTCTTTTTTCTTACATCTCAATTTACATATGCCCTTCAAAATTTGCAGACTGTTATGTCTTTCAGTTTTTACTTGGCCAACTTAAAAGCAGCATGCCAATATTTAGCTTGGGGATCTCTTCCATAAATTTGTCCTTAGAGATGTGCTTATGGTGCTTCTGCCTTTATTTTACTGTCTCCTAATTTAGGTGCTGATTTTTGTTACTGAACCAAAAGATGTGTTTCTTGTGAAATGTTACTGGGATCTGACCAAGTCTGTGAATCTTTTCAGATGTTGTTTTATTCTACATCTTTTTTTGCCTATACAAATTAAAATTGTACTGTTTCAATTTGTTTTGCTACAGTGTCTGTAAATTATATGTACACTCTCAAAATGGCACATATCTTTCTCCATGCATCCACTGACAACATTATTAGGGCATTCTGGTTTGATTTGATTGCATCTAATATTTTCCTTTATGCATGTAATTTTAATTGTGAGAGTAAATCCACATGTTGCTTTTTATCTCTTAGTTTGGTGTTTATAAAAAACATCTCTTTTGTTACTTTTTTCTGTTACGCTGGTGAGCTGATGTGAATTTCCACACAGATATTTAATCTCCTCTTTTGCAATTTCTGAACATGAGACATGGAGCTAGTGTGAAAAGACTGTTCAGCCATCTCTGCATTTCAATTTTCTACTATTTTCTAAACAATATGCTTTATTATTAGCAATTAATAGTAAAGTATATGAACATAAAGGGATTTTACAGTTAAGTAGACCTGAATGACTCAGTATCCAGTTTGTTTTTAATATGTCTTGTTAGCAATTACACAGCACATAGCTTCTATTAATTTGGCTTTATTAAAAGAATCATGAATATAGGTTAAATGAAGAGTACTTGGGGAAGAATAAATTATAATAGGCCATGGAATCACTTGCCATTAAACAGAATGTCCTGGTATTTTTGCATAGTTCAAATACTTTTGCATTAAGTATAACTTCATTCAAAAACTGATTCAAGATAGTTAATGTGATTTGTTAGATACCAACTGTTAGAGGGGATGGCATTTGATTAAAAAAAGACAAAAACCCCAAAATGTATGCTGGTAATTCCCTGATCTCATTTTGAGAAACTGTCATCATTTTGGGTCATCCATTCAATTCTAGTAAAATATCAATAAGTTTTCATAACTATCCAGCTGGAATTTTGTAAATAATAACCTGTTTGCTTTGTTCTTGAGAACAACATTTTATTAGTGTGTTTTATTGACACTGAAACCAAGCCATGTACCCTGTTTCCAGTTTTGTCCTGCAAGCAAGTGAATGCCCTCTACAGTTTTTGAATGCTAAAAAAATTAAAATAGTATCCTACAAAGACATTTAAAGCAATAGTGCTTCCAAAATAGAAAGAACATAGGTAGTATGTTTGCTGCTAGAGAAACATCTTTCAGTAGGGAAATAAACACAATGCAAAAAAATCTCAGTTAATCTCATTTGTTATTATATTGAGATTAGTTGAATAAAAAGATAAAGGTTCTGCCAGCCTTTTTCTTTTAAGCACCTGTGAGAAAGCTCTCAAGGGTATACTGTATAAATATGAGTTTTGTCAGAAGCATGACTTTAAATATTTCATGAGTTCTGCCTCAAATGCTTCTGCACTGCAAACAACTTCAGTACCTATAATAATCATATTTCAAAATAATTTTTATAAACTTGTTACTGTTTTATCACTTGGCCTGTATTTAAGAAAGCAAAATCACTCCCAAAATGCAGAAAATTTTAAAGCAAGTACCTCTTGGCGAATTATTTGTAAATCGTACTTGCTGTTCTTTCTAATGGACTTTCTGGAGCTTTGAACTGTTTTATTTCATGACTGTAAAATGATTCCGCTTGTCTTCCAGAGCTTTGTACTATGGAAAGGTGACTCTGAACCATGACTACCAGACATAACAGTCTTAGAAACTTTCTAGGACAGCTTTTTAGACTGTAAGGCAACTCGGTGCCTGTGAGTTCCACGTCTGAAGCACTATTCTGCCATACAACCACCTGTGACTCGCAGGACGTGTGAGGCCACAGCTGCAGCACTGTGTTCATTTCTGAGCTCCCCAGTACAGGAAAGATCTGGACATACTGGGAACAGTCTAGAGGATAGCCAGCTCCTCAGCAAGTTAGGCTGAGAGTTGGACAGGCAGTCCAGAAGGCTTGGGGGATCTTGTCCATGTGTACAAACACCTAATGGGAGGGTGTAAAGAAAATGGGGCCAAGCTCTTTCCAGTGGTGTCCAGTGACAGAGCAGTGGGTAATTGTCACCACTGATCCTCTTATACCCACTGTCTACCATCCTGTCATTGTCTGTGAACTGAGACAAGGGGTTCTGTATGAACATAAGGACACATACAGGGTGAGTGTGACTGACCACTGAGGCAGACTGGCCACGGACATCATCCTGGCCAGTCTCTCTTGGTGGCCCTTCTGGATCAGGAGTGTTGGACCAAATGACTTCTAGAGGTCACTTCCAACTTCAACCATTCTGTGGTTGTTTTTACAATTAGAATGTTTAGTTGATAACATCAAACATGATTTGGCTATCTTTTCTCAATCTTCTACAGCCAACAAAATAGTAGTAATAGACATAGGTGATTGTAAAACCAGGCTTTTTGCAGGAAGTCTGGGCGAGTTCATCAGTCAAGTAGTAAATAGTGTTCTCTTGCCTTTCTTATATTTATCTTGTGATAGATCAATTGAGGTAAGTAAGTGCTCTCCGATCCACTTCAAATCAGCATCAATAAGGACTGTGGCAGTTTATGCTGCAGGATAACAAGAAAGGAAGCACTTTTATAGCAATACCATGTTTTCATTCAACCATAGTGGGGTGGCTGTTTTGTAGATTGATGATTGCAGTATTCTGTATTAGCTAAAATTACACCTGGTCTGCTTTGTTTGGGGCAAACTTTTTAAGTGTTCAAATTTTATGCACTTTTTTGCCACACACATGCAAAAAGGAGGTATTTAAAGTGAGAAATAAAGCTTGCCTACTTGACTCTGTGAGCTGGACATTCTAAAAAGAAACTGAACATTGCAAAACTTAAATGGCTAAGAATAAGTGAACAGAGTGTCAGATACAACTATTTCTAAGGTCATAGGACATGCAGTCTCCGATATATGAAAAGCACAGTACTTCCTAGAAAAAATCCAAGTATATGAACTTATTTGTATCTTCCATTCTCAGACAATGGACAGGTATAAAGCGTATGGCTGAGAAGATGGGAAGAATCTCAGCACTTTTTCACCTGGCAACGTTCCTCCTAATGTACCCCAGGATGGTACTAGCCTGCTTTATAGCTGGGGTAAATAATCAGGATTGTTGCTATCAGAATTAACTTGGATTAATAGATTAGAGATATCATGACTGTTGAGAAACTTTCTAGATGTTCTGTGTTTCACATGGTAGTGCATTTGTAGGAACATGCTCTGCTCCCCCCAGTTTAAAAAATATCTCCCTCTCTCTGTATATATATATGTATAGAAGTAAGATAATTTTCCTCACAAATATAGTATTTGCATTTTACTAGCTTAATATTAAGTGATTGATATTACTGTTGTAAAATTCTAAATCTTTTGCCACTGCTGTTGATAAACTACAGGCCATACCTGAAAAGGCAGTGTTCCTTCTTTCACTTTTGTAGTTTCCTCCTTGGGTTTGGGTTGGTTTTTTTTTTCCATTTTTCTTCTTCTGTTCCCTGAAACTCATGACTTTTGTGATTGATCATTATTCTGATCCTTTTGTTTTCAGTAGGTGTTCTAACTTGTCTTTAGTTAAGTGCTGGAGTCTGACTGTTTGCAGTCAAGGATTTTCACATTTATTAGCAAAGGGTTACCTAGCAGGGTGCAGCATGTTTGTACAGAATTCCAGTTTTTACGAAGGTTCTCTCATGGTCTCCTGTAATTTGAAACTTGATACAGATCTGACCCAACACCGATGGCTAGTCTGCAGATGCAGTCTGTAGAAAATAACATCATGGTAGGAGAATGTAGGGAGCTTGAAAAAGACAGTTCATGAATATTACTGTGCTAACATTCACAACATGAATAACCATTATGAAGAACTTGACACATGTGTAGAAAACACAGCCTTTCCAGAAGGCCAGATTAGTCCCTAATAGTTTATTCTCCACGTCTGTCTAATGGCAATGTAAAAATGAGTATTAAATTCATCAGGGAGAGAGGAATCCTTCTGAAGAGAATACTTCTCAGATTTATTATATGTAAGGGCAGTTTTAATAGAACTTTGTCAGATAAACAGTCAAAAATCAAAAAATGGCAGAGGGTAAAAGAACATAGGAGGACGCAGCATCCTAGCATGAGTTTTGCACTTGCTGTGTCACTCCACTGAGATACTCTCACTAGGCATTGTTTAGTAAGTTTACTGAACTACTGATTAAGAAAATCAAACAGCACAAACCTTAAGAAATATCTTGCCGCAATCATGTACAGCAAGAGCAAGAGATAAGTGAATTGGTGTTAGGACATACTTATATTTAAGAAATCTGTCTTAACAGTTTTCAGAATCTAGTGAGAGAGGCTTGGTTTGTATTGGGTCGTTACCCAGTTAAAAATAACCTTTCCAGGTCATGTCATTTTGTTTGCCGCAGTGAAATAAGTTTATTTCAGCAGAATGAGGCCGTTATTAGCTTGGCAGAGTCCACTTGTCAGAATTTTATGGAGCAGAACACCGTTTGGCTTGGAAATTCAATAAATACTGTAATGTGAGAGGAGTTAAACTCCAAGGGCTGAAGGGGCACAGTCTTGGGAATTTGTCACTAATGCATTGTTCGACACTTCTGTTTAGAAAGTATCAGGATAGATGAAGAATGATAATTAAAAATCCTGCAGACATCTCTCTCATGATACTGATGATGTTAAATATATGGACTAAATATAGTTTTTCAGTATTGAAGTAGAATAGCAATAATGTCAAAAGTGAAAATAAATGCTTTAGACTTCCATTTTTACCTACTTTATTTCTCTTACATGCAATTCCTGTAACATTGGGATTAGAAAAGGGAGGGTTTAGCATAGTTAGAGGATATCTACAATTAAATATAATCGAACTATTATTGTTTAAATTATCATGGGAAAGTTTGCTCTGCGACATGTATTTATCTGAAGTGTGGGAGGGTGATTTTCTGTCTCCCGTGGGAGAAGTGTAGGGAAACTAATTGCTCTCCCTGCAAGGTGAAACTATGCAATTCAGTCATGTAATAATTTTAGATGCAGGGATGAGGTAGTCAGCAAAAATGGTTGGGGTGCCCTCAAGCTATCCAGACTTCCTGCTTGTGCTTGGAACACTCATTTGAAACAACTCTTTTAAAGTATTGCCTGTTCTAGCAAAAAGATTACTTCCAGATGGAGTAATTTTAGGTTTCCAGTTCTATACAGTAACATTTATAGACAATGAGCTAATTAACTGTTGAATATATGATGGAATATTGATTATGCAATGTCATTCTGTCAAGTTTGGATGTTGTATAGTAAAGAAATATACACCTGACATAACTGTCTGGACACTGAAATGCTACTTGGAATGCCATGCTTTGTGCTAGATACAAATCAGGTGATGGTGTTGTAGTAATTTTGCCAAGTACTAATACCAGGTAATTTCTAGAAGGTGAAGCAGTCCTATGAGGAAATCAAGTGTTGCACCACAGCACGAAACAGTTGTTAGCATATTCTAAATAACATCAATTATATCTTCTTGAATTTATTATTTTTCAGCTGTTCAATCTGTTTTACTTCGTCATCTACAAATATAATTTTGGAGTCAGTTAAAATTGAAATTACCTGTATCAATTCATAGCAGTTCCTCCCTGTGTAATGTAAGTCCAAAGTGCAAGGAATGTACTATTGTTCATTTGATCAAAGTAGTATTCTCTTCAGTATTACTTGGATAATGCTAATGTGCTGCTTGGTATCACTATGCATGTGGCATATGAGAACAATATAGTATTTTGATTTTTTCTTAAATTTTTATTTTATTTTATTTTTATTTCATTTTATTTCTTTGGAGTGCTTGTGTTTGTTTTTCTTATTTTTTTTCCCTAAACCATTGTAATCTGTGTCTCCTTTTCATTCTAATTAGAATTATCTTCTCTCCACTCCTCCTATTCATGTGATGCTGAAATAGGTGTGTTGTGGTTGATATATTTGTACGTACTATTCGAACAACTATCCAAAAGGTTATAATAACTTGTGAATCTAGTTCCAGACAAGCACTGGAGACTAGTCTGTGAACTTTATCTGACCTAGCACAGGATACATCTCTTTCATTTGCAAATAAGTGTTCTCACATTTACTTTCAAAATAAGAGTATGCCTTGAAGTTAGTTATTCACTGATTTGTACCAGGGTTCCACTAGTCCTAAAATGTGTGTCTAAATGTTGAGACTGCTGATTCATAAGTTTTAATTATACCTTTTTATATGAATAAAATAGTTTTGCAAATGGCTTGCCATATACTCAAACTCCTTTAAAATTGCATGAAATTATTTCGTAGAACAAAAAACCAAACACATTATAATGTCCAGAAAATTGTGTTTGGTTAGTAAATATAACTCTCCTTGGACACAGAAGGAATCATTCACGAGTTAATAATTCCCAGAAGGCATTTCAGGTGGGTAAGATGTGCACATTTATGGTGTATGGACACTGCTTACCAAAAGGATCTGTTCAGTGATATCCTGAAGCAGCAATAAACATACCAGAATAATTGACACAGTTTACAGGCATTTCACAGTTTATATGCTGTCAAATCTATATTAGTTTCTGGCAGATGTGCATACTGGTGACTAAAGATACTTCTTTTTTCCTTTTCATTCAGTCAGTGCACTTAGTGTTACCTTGATGTTTTGTGGGTTATTTGGTTATTAAAATTAGAACTTTTAAATCATAATTTTTAGAATCATATAACTGCAGAAATTTTAATAATGAAGGTTAACCAAAGAAAGGTTTTATGAAGAAAGCATGAATTATATACACCAGAGAATGAAGAAATTATGACATTACGTGCTGGTGGGTTTTAGTGCTATTTACAGAATACTTTCTCTTGGATTTAGAATGAATTTTTCTTTTATCATTTTACTTTTTCAAGCTTATTCAGCACTAGCAGAGACTGTATTTAAATCCAAAGGGCAGATAGAGTTTTATATTCTGATTTGCTTGATCCCTTGCTGCCTTGGCTTCATGTACTACAGTTTTTTGGTTTTTATGGTTTTGGGGGTTTTTTTTGGTTTGGTTTTGGGCTTTTTTTTTCTTTTTGCTTGTTTTGTTTTGTTTTGGTATGTGTTTTTGTTTTTGTTTGGGGGGAGTTGTAATTTTTTGTTTCATTTGGTTATTTTGGTGGGGAGGTCGTTGGAGATATTTTTGTTGCTGGTTTTTTGTGTGTTTGTTTTTGTTTGTTGGTTTGGATTTTGGTTTGGTTTGAGTTTTTTTTTTTTTTATTTTTAAAGTATATTTCAGCTGTCTAGGGAAAAAAAAAAACCAGCTTGCTATCCTAAGCACCTGAACCAATTATGTCCTCAAATTATCTGAATATTTTGTCCAGACAATATTGAATTTGTGCTGATTATCAGTATTACAATAGATTTATGCTTTCAGAAAGAAAATAATAATATTTTTTTAAATACAGGTGTTTCTTGTTGTTGTTTGCAGTGTTCTTACTAATCATTCTGAGATTTTTAGCTCCATCTAAGAGGATGGGCACTAGCTGAGGTTCCTCCTCACATCTGTGAGTGCAAGAGCCACCTCCTTGATTTATTTGTCACTAACAGAGAACTCTGGCTTGTTGTCATCTGTTTTGTCTGGAAGTGGAAGAGGGGTACTATTTGAAGAATAGTATTTCCAGTATTTCTGAGACCTTACAGGTTTTTCAGCCCTCGTGTTTCTTTTGCTTAGATTGTCACCGTATGTAGAAGTGGATCCCACTGCAGCAGTAGTTAAAAGGAATGCAGAGAGCATGGATGTTGGAATTAAACTTCCTTTGTAGGCAGCACAGTAGTAGATGCAGTGCTCTGAAGCTGACTCTGCAGGATATTGTGGAACATCTGCCTGTGGTTCATTGTTCATGGCAGCCTTCTCTGAATGGGCTGAAGCAGGAGGTGCGCTGGCAGAGTTGCTGTTGCTAAGGCTGTGTGATATTAAAGGAGCTGTTGCAGTTCTGATTAGGCACTCCTGATGCATTCTGGAGTGACTTGCAGTCTTCCATACCCACATGATATAAGGTATAAGCAACTAGGAATTTAGATGTTTTTATGCTTAAACACTCATTATTAACCACCAACAGTAAAAACTCTGCCATTAGTTACAATGAAATATTTCAGGTATTTCACCAATTACTCTTTGACTGTCTATTCTGGGCATTTTTGATATTCTGTTGCGTGAACTGATACAACCTCTCAATAAGCTGATTTGTTGTTAGACTTTTTTTTTTTTTTTTTTTTTTTTTTTTTTTTTTTTTTTTGATAATTAGCTATTTTAATTTCTAATTCTTGGAATATATTTTCCTACAGCTTTTCTGCTGTAGTTGAAGAACTTAGATTATGCAAGGTCAGTCATCTGCTGTCACTTAAATTTCAGGGAGTTAGTCATTAAAGTATAGCATAATCTGAAGAAGCAAATGTTTAGGAACCAGGTGTTGGTACACTTTTATTTTACAAGGTTTGTAGACAGACAGATAGACAGTTTGTCCATACATATATATAGAAGTGCATATGTCCTTTAAAATACCAGCTGTTTGAATCTGAGAGTGCTAACATACTTGATTGTCCATGGTAATGCTTTTTCTCCAAACTACTTTCAGAAGATTCTCATGGGTCTTAGGAGCAGCAGGAGGCATTGCTATAGTAGTTTGAAAATGCTCTCCCTAGCCAGAAGAACCAGTTGTTTGAAGTTAGGAGTAAAGTGAGTAAGAGGTAATCCATCTATGTAGACCGAAGCTGATCTTTTTCACTGACTATAAATAAAGAGTAATTCTCACAGTTCACATAAATAACACTTTAATCATCCTTTTGGCTCATTCTAGGAGCTAGCAACAATTACCCACCATTCTGTCTACCAGTAACTTACTGCTTATCTCTGCAAACATAGTATTCAAACTTAAGTTTTACAGCTCTAAAAAGACAGTAATTTTCAGTGTCCTTGTTTGCCTACTGCTAAATTTAACAAACGTTTAAGGAAAACATATTCTGAATGATGAATTAAGGAATTTTACATGGGTTGTAAGACTAATGGCATTGGTTAGGACAAATACCTTTGAGCTTTGTACTCTATCAGTTCTTACTTTGATATAAATGCCACAAAAGATGTCTAAAGAATTACAACAGAAATGGGGATGAGAAGTACGAACTTAAGGGTATGAAACATGCAGACTGAGGGCATACATGAGAAGCATTTGAAAGCATGTTGCTTTTCAAATATGACAGGATGCAGAAGAAAGGTCAATGATTTAGAAGCTTGTAAAGGGTTACTCTCATTAACAACATTAAAATAGATAATATTAGTAAATAATAATTAAAATAATTAGAATAAAGAATACTTTGCTTTGAAAAGGAAGACCACGTTTCATTTTTCTAAATCTGCTAAAACACTTTTCTCGTGTTTGGTTCTCTGAAAGATTTTTAATTGCTATAACACAAGCAGTATTGTTTTGAAGAACCAGGGCTATATTTGTAAAATGTATGTCTATTTGTGTATGTTGGTCGTCCTTTGAAACCACTGATACACATACAAAAGATTTCCTTGGTTAGACTGGTAGTACTCTGCTAGGGGGTCAAAAAGTTGTGATACATGCTGAACTTCATGGCATCAAAACTATTCCTAAAATTAACAGGAATTCTCTTGGCTTTAATTTTCGATGTGATGTGTTAGATTGCATCAGAAATAGTTTAGCTGTTTTGCAATCAAAAGGAATCTTTCATTAACTTCAGATACTCAGTTTGTGTTTCCAAATCCAGATTCTGCATGTGTTTATGCAAATACCAGGATTTGTATTGCTGCACAAAGTTTTGGAATCTATCTCAAAAGGCAGAAATGACAGCCACCTGTAATAGTAAGTTCCAGAAGGCTGAGTACCTCATGTCTTCCTGAGGATCCTCCAGATTGTATTACTCAAATAAGGATTCAGTAATACATGTATTTGTGTATGTGTGTGGGGTTTGGTTGCTAATGGTAGGTTTTTATTCCTTTCCCTGTCCTCAGAAGAGTACTACAATTACTGTGATTATTTCTGTAAAGAGTCCTGAAACTGCTTGGCCGGCTTTCTGTGGCCTCATGATTTGAAACCAGTGAAGTGATTCAGAAATAGGTGTTTTGGACTCAACCTTCCATCTGCTGTAATTTTTAAAATTTTTTAGTAGACCGTGGAGAAATTCTTCTGACCTGTGCATAGTTTCCTGATCAAAAAGTCGAGACCTTATCCTATTTTCCAGTCACCATATTCTATTCATTGAGTGTTACTGTAATTTTTTTTAAGTGCATGGGTTTTGCACTTTGCTTTGCAGATTTTTTTGGTTCATTGTGATTTTTGTTGTTTGTTTTGCTTCATTTCTGTTGGGTTTTTGAGTGTGTATAAAATATATGTAGAAACCAGTATAATTTTTCTACTACGAGGTCTTGCTTTTGGATCAGTTTATTCTCCCAAACAGGGTAGGTCATTAACAGTGAGAAGAAAAACCATTTGATACTGAATATTTAATTTTGATTTTGATTGTTACTTTAGCTTTCTAACTTCAAATTAATTTTTGGATTTGTTAAGTAAAAACTGAGAAAACTAATTAAGCAAATGTTAAGATAATTTTTTTCATTTTTTGAAAACAGCATTGGTACTACATTATCCCAGTTAAGACTGTGACATTAAACCGTTAACTTTATACTTTCTACAAACCAAAAGAAGCCTTTTAAGTTTAAAAGGATAGCACAGTTCTTTTCTGTTTTATGGAGGCAGGAGAAAAACAAAGAAACTAGCTACTTACCAGGCTAACATACTGACTTTAAGCAAGTAATTTTGAACTTCTGGCATTTATAAATTATTGTGTTGTATGGGAAAATATGTATATGAAAGATCTCTCTGTTTTCTCTGATACAGCTACTTGAACCATCTGAAAAGACTGCACTGTGATTGGTTTGCAAAATACAAGAGAAATACTTTACATATTTTTCTCTCAGCCTTGTTTTTGTGATTGATTGATAGGTTGACAGATGGTGTGTCAGACCACTTTCTTCCTAGTTTTCCAACAAACTAGGTCTTGGTTTTGATTTTTAGTTCTATTCAAGTAGACTACCATTTAGACTGTTCTGGTGTTGAGATGTTTAAGATGACATTTTTAAGGAAGCTAGTACTACTTACAAGGTAGTTAGCAATAACTACAGGGGCAAACACATTTAAAATCACTTGGAGCAGCCCACTGTATTTATGTAATTTTGTCAGTTTTAGTCTGGTCAGATTTCTACTTTCATGGAGGAGTTTCATGTTTGTAGTTAGTATTTGCTGCCATGAGCAAAACCTGATAACCCAGGTTTTTATACTGGTGTATATGTGACCATTTCTTTTCTGGAATGAAATAGAAAACAGCTTATTAAGAATCTGTTTTCTGCTTGGGAAAGAAGCTGGCAACAGTAGATAAATAATCAAATCTTCTGTGGGTGCAGGCAAATGGCATGAACTGAAAATTCATTTCTATGACTATAATGAAATTTTTGCAGTTTACTATCAACTTAATATGAAAACATTATTTAAAAATTGTTTATATTGGGAATTAATTAGTTTTCTGACACTAATTCTGACACTAGAACTGATTAACATATCAGGTATTGGGGTTTTGGGGAGCATGGTTTTGTTAGTTCCAGGACAAGTAATTGAAATCGGCCAGCCAACTGAATTCCGTGCTTTTCTTTTAGAGTATAGATTTATTCAATGGATTTTGCATTCAGAATTTTTCTACCTGTATTCTTTAGATAAGATCTTGGATTTTGGAGAGCGAGGATGGTGTTTTAGTCTTTTGCCTATTAATGCTAATATAATCGAGCAAGATTAAAAGAAACTCTTAAGACACCAGCTTTCTTTTGGTTCTCTGATTTAAAATTCTAAGTGTTTCTGTGTTCTTCACAGCCTCTGTGTTCTTCACAGTCTAGTTGATTTCCAAGGCATTGAAATTTACTTCAGGTAATTTTTGCTGCAGTGTTACTGCTTTAACAAATAACACAATCAGAGAAATGTCCAAATGTATCAAAATTTATATGTCTGTTCTAATAAAGATATACTGATACCCGTAAAAAATACTTAAATATTTTCTTTCTAACTTACAACTATTAACAACTGATATATGTTTGATATTATTTTGGAATGTATCAGTAAAACATAATACTACAAAGTTGAAGGAGCAGCCTTTGGAATTTTACAGATAATGGTATTGCTTCATGCTCTCTATATTCATATGACCCTTTCAAAATTTAGAAATACTTTGCAGTTTTAGATTGCTTTATTTTTGTGCCAGTTTAGAAATAAGAATGGATTTCTGCTTCTTACAGATCTTTAATGTCCAAGGTCCATGATCTGAATAATGACCTTTATAGAATGAAAGACAAGTGTAGAACTTTGCTTCCATGCCAGACATTTCAAATGAGACCTCTCACTCTGATACAAGGGATAGTGATACTTATTTCTTACAGTAGCTCTAACTGATAAAGTTTAACAAGTTTTTCCTCTTTCCAGGAAGAGAATAGTTACATGACCTTAGGTCACTTGTGTGGTTTTGGAGTCCTTTCCTGGCTTAGTAGCAAACAGATTATTTATTTAAAAAAGGGAACATGTCTAAGCAGTTTTTTTTTTCACTGAAGAGAGAACCTATGTGCTTTCACACTCAGCCTGTAGAAAGAAGTGTACAAAGCAATTCAGAAGGATTGTAAGATTAAATAAACTGGGATTACAGCTATTATTAAGTTGAGGCCTCTCAGAGTTTTTAAGCAACATATTTATTAATTATCCTAAAAATATACTTATCTATTATATAAAAAAGAAATAATTGCATATCTACCTTTCAGTTTTACACTAACATCTTTGAAATAATTGTTATATATAAACTAAACAGTACATAGGTTTATGTACACATCATTTTAATTTTTTGGGTATCCCATCTGCTGTCTTGTAATTTTCTGCTGATAAAAGTCTGACAGTTTAGGTTCTTTGAAATGAGAACATAGTGTAAGTACTCTGGAGAATCCTCCAGAAAGAATTGCTAACAAAAGCAGGTGCTTTGAGTAAGAGGTAGTATTTACCAGATTCAGTCCACTGCACTTTTCATTGTTTGAAAGACATGTAATATATCTTTTAAATGTGGCTTTACGTCTGTTTGGTTTTTTTGGTAGTGTTTTGGATTTTTCTTTTTTAATCATGTCAGTAGTAAATAGTAAATATTGTGAACTGCAAATAGTTTCTCTGAGACAAGGGTGAGCTCTGTCAGCAGGTCATGGTTTGTCATTCACACTTTAAGTAACTGAATAATAAAACAGTGATTTTACTCTGAATGTTGATGTAAAAAAAATACAAGTGTCTGATACAAGTGTCTTCCCTGAACTTTTTTTTAAATTTTATTTTGATGATTTATGGATGTATAAGAAAATATTTCTACATGTCCATAGAAATACACCTATGCAGCTAGATGTGTCTCTGTGCAAAAATACAGATTCACTACGTAGATACTCCAGGCATTACAAAAAGTTTGATTTAGTGTGTGACTTAAAAGAGACATGCTGAAATCACCTTAAGGAAAAAATAAACCTTCCTTTTCAGTTCATGGTTTATTAGAAAGGCAATTGAATTGGGCTGCGTGCACCGTAACAGGAGAAAGTCTTGCTGAGAGATACATTTTTTTGCCTAATAAAAGGTCTTATAGAGTGTCAGGAGAAAAAAACCCAACAAACCAGGAGTCATTCAAATAGGTTCTGTTGTCAGTCTGATTATTAGGCAGTCTGATAATTCCTACTTTTTGCAGATGTGTTGTATGTATGCAGATGTCTGTGGTGAAGACTGACATCCTGTTGTAAAGTTGATATCCAGTGTTTTCAGGATGTGGAAGTAAGAATTCTCTTACAGATCCACTTTCAAAGGAAGTTTACTAGTGTTTTACTACTCAGTAGAATGTCCCCTTGACCTTGCTTAAAGGTGAGGTGGTTTTTTTTGTTTTTTTTTTTAATTAATGGAAAGATCTGCAAACATCCCTTACAGATTAGAGAACCATCCTTTGAGAAAATGGAGAGATCAATCCATTTACCTCAGCTACTTAAACATGAAGATGTGTTTAAATGTTTACTGACCTTTCTGTAACTAAGTGTAACTAATTGGGTGTCTTAGATTCAGTCAGGATTAGGGTCCTATATTGTGTCTGTGATGCTGAGTCAGGAAAGAACCCTTTTCAGGAGTATTTATGCATGCAGAGTTTGCTCATGATTGCAGATCATTAGTAAGACATAATTCACTTCCATGGAAAACTGCAAAGTGATAGCCTAGGAACAGACACAGCTGGATGTGTTCACAGTTGGATATTCCTACAGAAAAGTAGCAATATCTTTCTGTGTGCTCATATTTTACTGTCTAACATAGGTGTTACTTCCAACATATATTCACAGAGCTCCAGTCTCTGTTTTCTAAAATAAATTTTCAAATGTGCCTAATTTCTAAGGGATTTCAGTGTCTAAGTCTTCTTGGATCTCACTGTGAGGAAAACATAGAAAACCCTGAGGCTGACAGCAATGGTTATTAAGTTAGAAGTCTACTGAAGAGAAAATATGAAGAAGAACAGTGTGGCAGCAGATTATTTTTTATTTTTCTTCGGTAACTAAACAGTAGCAGAAAATAGAAAAGATGATAGAATTGTTTCAGACATTTAAATATGTCTGAATTTAATTATATCAAATACCAATAAATTCTATGTGAGAATCAGAATTGCAGAAATTATTGTAATCATTTTGATTATGATACTTTGCTTTAAAGTTTAATGAGTTTTGAATGAAATTCTACAGTTCTACATTTGTCAGTTGTGTGCAGTGATCGGGTTTAACATTTACAGATTGATCTTAAGTTTTAAGACTGGGTATGAGCATAAGTTTTTTGTATTTTTTATTTCTTTAGGAACTTAAGGAAGTCTTATTTTTACCTGTTGGAAGAAGTTTGAAAAAAAAACATTTATTTGAAATCATTTGAGAAGTATTTGCATTTCGGTTAGCATTTATTTGTTGCTGGATACCAAATTCAATGGTATCCATTGAATGGTATCCAGATTAAATGACTGCTTTGACTCCTGTGTAGATGTACTTGTTCAAGATCTCAAGTACAGAAATAAAGGAAACTTTATTGATAAAAATGAAACAAAAAATGATGATGCAATATAGGAAAAAATGGATTACACCAACACATTGCAGTACATTCCCGAATCCACAGATAAGGTGTAAAACAAACTCTATGTGGATAATTCAAGCCATTCTCCAAAATAAATTGTAATTTTTGGTACTTCAGTAAACAAGTGTACCTCTTTGTCCTAGATCCCAAGTAGTCTCGGACACAAAGACTGGTGTAAGTTTGGTCTGGAAATTTGGATCTTCCATTACAACATTTCAAATTAAAATGTCTGATGTGGAAATGTGCTTATGGTAGTACAGTAGTTGTGACATGGCTAAATTAATGTATCAGGCTGCTTATTTTCTGGCCTAAAGATTATGCCTAAATGGTAAAAAAAAGAAAAAAAAAAAGAGTTGTGTTGATTAAAATGTAAAAATAGTGATTCACATTTATTTGATATTTAAGGACACTGACTTGCAAAAAATAAAATTAATTCTTGAATCAAACTGTTTTGTTTGTGGTTTCAGAGTGTTTGAAATAGGAGAATGCAACAATGACATAATTTGTGAAAGTACTCCTGGTTTCCACAGTGCTAATAACTAGGAAATGACTGTGAAGTAAATTTTACAAAGAGTAAGGTAAGAGTCTGGTACTGTAGACTTCAAAAGACATGACAGACTCATCTACAGGTACTTGAACAAGACCACCTTAATGGAGTCTAGATTTTTTATTTTTAGATAAAAAACACCCTACTTTCTCCCTCCTCTTGTCCTTTAGCCTGTGACTTGCCTGTTTCTGTTCAAACAAGCATCATTAAACTTGTGTTGGCAGCAGTGGGGGATCTGTTGTATGCAGAGATCTGTTGTATGTCCATTCCTTGGACTAAAAAATTATGGTTTTGGATATTCAGGGGTTAGAGATTGCATGGGGTACATCCCTGCATTTTCTCATTTAATCCAGTTGTTTCTGTTATTCTAATTTATAAATAATAAATAAAATTGTAATTCTTGTGTATCTTCTAGTATCTTCATTGAGCAAACAATTCAAAGTAATATATGAGCTCAACAGCTGAATAAGTTTCTTTAGTAGAAAACCTCTTTTAAAATTGAGGGCTTGCTGTAGTATGCAGAGCACTAAGGAAAGGAAATAAAGTTTTTTCTTCTGATTTCTAACCCTTGCAGTCAAGAGCACTTTCCCTAGCCATTCATTTGCTGTTAAACTTCATAAAAATGAGTCACTTTTCTTGGCAGAAGGTGGTTTTAACAGCATTATGATACACATAAGAGACAGTCTGAAACATGAGCCCAAACTTGGACATACCACCAACATATTTTTGGCCCTTTTACATAAGCTGCTGAAGTTATGCAGAATATCCATAATGTGTACCTCTCTTTACAGTCTTTTTTTCTTTTGCAGTGAAGAATTAGGATTGTAAAATGTTTTGAAAAATGTTTCTGTTTACTAACAACAAGGTCCCAAAGTCAGTCACATCTGTATACTTCAAATGAGGCTTTTCAAGATATTGAAAAATTGGTTACAGCTGACTGCACACCCTGACAGTTGAAAATAAAACTCTCATACCAGTCATAACTAGCAATTCAATTTAACTTATGCACAGTGAGAGCAACAAAATGTAGTTTCTTTCCGAAGAGGCGACAGTGCAGTAAGAACTTCTACAGCTGCCTTTCATGCACTGATAATTTAAAAAAAAAATCAAAACAAAATCCCTAACTGGAAAAATACACCCTCCCTTTATAATTACCTATTTCAAAGCTGTAATCGAGCATTTCATTATAAAAATGCTAATCAATCCAGAACAATGCTCCTGGGACAGCACACACACCCAGAGACATATCAGTTATAATAAAAACGCTGCAGAAACTTTACTGGATTTATAATAGTTGCTCATGCATTTCTGTTGTGAAAGATGAAACTCCCACAGGTGCATTGCAGTGTTTCAAGTAGAACATCAGGCTCATCTTCTAGCATTTAAATGGTGCTGAAAAATAGTACTTTGTTATCAGTATAAATAACCAGAATACACTCATCTAAAACAAACAAAAAGTTTTCATTCATCTAACCAGATTTTCAGTTAAAACTAATGATTGTGAGTAAATGAAGCCAAAACTGGAATTGTCTTTCTAGGCTATGTTAGGTTTTGTTTTTACATTGTTTAATATATCATTATTTACAGCGCCCTCTAAAATTTGTTGCAGAGATTTTATCTCTGTGAGACAGTGCTAACACCCCAGGGGAATGTTTGACCATTGAGTGTGCACTGCAAGTTACAGCCCTCATTCATAGTTTAATGTGTACAGCCTTGGATTTCCAGAAAAGACTGTCAGTCACAACCTTGTGTTTCACGTGGAATTTGACTGTCACATGGATGACATTTTTCTGGGGAACGAAAAGCATAAACCTTTTTCTGCCTGTGTTTGGAAAACAATACTGTGGTAACATGGATGTTAATGATGCTGTAGACAGTCAGTAAGATTATACGGCGCATTTCCTCCAAGAATTTTAAGTAGTTTTGTTTCATGTTCTAAAAAGGGAATTAATGTAAGCTGAGTCTTTAAAAGTCTTGAAATACTTCAATGTGACTGTCTGAAGGCTTGAAGTTACTGTGTACTTCTGTAATGTCAGTCTGTGGTATTTTGTACTGAACATGGGGTAAAATTCTGAAGTGTTTTTTGAAAGCCACCTATATGAACTTTTTAATATTTCATTAGATCAATATTTTCTCAGTTGGATTAGTAATGAAACTAGTTCTCTACTTCATTAGTTCACTAGTTTAATTTCATCATATACTAAATATAAAGTATTGTATAGCTGAAGGTTAAACTCTTCATTTAGTTTGAATCTCATAGCAATGTGTTTACTGATTACAACTTTCCATCTAGAAATACTAGAAATGAGGAAAAGATGAAGTGAAAGCAGAGGGAAAATGCAGAAGTCCTGGAAGCCTTAGTGTATGAGGCACATGTCTGAAAGACAGCGAGGTTATCTCTTCCACTTCTGTCTTTTCATAAAAATTTGAGCTCTGCCAATCTGTTCTTTTTTTTGTTATTGTGTGTGCATGTGGGTGTACACAATTGTGTATTTGTGTATATTCTTAAACATTTGCTTTACTGGATGTTAAATGTATTGTTTTATTTTATATGTGTATTTTTTTATCCCTTCTGATGCTGAGATTATGAAAGATATTCAAAATCTGAATGACAGGAAGCTGTAATCTAAGACACAATCTTCTGTGTTTTCTCATCTATGTATTTTTTATGAAAGGTGACAAACCTAACTAGGACAATAACCTTCTTTTTGTGTCATATCTTTAGTCCATTTCTTTTTTATGACTTTTTACTGTTCATTTAGAAGACAAACGATGAGTAGTGCCTGCAATTGGTTATTTCACCAATTTAATCTTCTGTAATATTTCTTTCTTTGATTTTTCTTGCTCATTTATGAAAGAAGAGACAACAGATTGCTTGTTTCAGAAACTGTGACATGTTCCTAAGCAATGAAAGAGATAATTGAGCATATATATGAACCAATGGTATGCAGCAAGTTCTTTAGCAGGATGAAACTGCTCCAGTGTATGGGTAGAAAAACAATTTTTGCTAAATATGGCATCACTGTGTGACATTGTGGCATGCCCTATCTCGTCACAATGTACTGCTGGAATATATGGTGTATAAGTTGCTGGGATATTTCCACAGCTGTGTACAGTAGAGTTCAGATTTATTTTTGCTCATACCCTTTATGAAAATAATTCATTTGGGTGGTAGCACATACTCTCTCTTTGTTACTGAGAACTGACAAAAAGATGCTTCGGAAGAAGGTTACACAATGTCAGTATGCAGTTAACAATTAGGTTAGAAATCACCAGCTTGTTGCTAAGGTCAGCATATTTGTAAGAATAAACTCACAGTTTAATATCATCAACTCAAAAAAGATGAGTGCTTGGGAAGCTGTCGCAGGACTTAGATTTGAAATGTTCTTGCTGAAATGTTTCCTGAGACGAGCATAAACCCAGTGAAGAATATATGGAAAATACATAATGCATTTTAATCTATTCTACTACTCTGTAACAGAGTTGTAAGAGGATGAACCACAGGCCTAAGAGGGATTTTTTTTATTATCATGTTCTTGTAGCTAAGACATATGAGTGTCAAGTTGCCTGGGCAAAACATTGTGAATGAAAGCTCTGGGTATGGGAGCTGCACCACTTCAAAGTGCAGAGAAAATCTTAAAGTCAAAAATTAGAAGGGAGTGCATGTGTACTGGTTAATGCTTTGTACAGTCTCCAGTTGTTAGGTTGTCTAATGTTCAGTAATAGGTTTCACAGTGGAAATCTTTCGTTGATCTCAGTTGGCTTTCACCAGATTAAATACAAGAGGATTAAACTTTCTGCTTCCCACTTCCCATTTGAAGAGGATTGAGGAAGAGGTTCTGTGAAGCACCTGAAATGCCACTTCAAGTGGCCCTACTAAGCCACTCATTTCTTCTGATTACAGATCAATCTGTAGTAGTTAATGAGGTCTGTAAGGAAAACATGCTATGAACCGTGCTTTCTGGCTGATGACTTTATCATTTCCTTTAGTATCAAACTGGCTTGTCAACATTATGACATTAGTTTGGTGTCTAGAAGTGTACTGTTCACTTGGTACTTTCCTTAATAAGGAAATTTCAACAATAAAATATCTGTAGGTTGTTGTTGCCTTTTAACTCTCTTTTTCAGAGTTTATGACTTTATTTTTACTTCTGAGTGTAGTAAAACAATGCATTATATTATAAAAAGACACTTTTTAGTTGTTGTATTTTATGTGAAAGAAGACAACCATGCACAAGTATGCCATATCTTAGTATGGGAAATGCATAGTGCTTCTATTGCTTCAGGAAGTTTTTGTCTTTCATTACTAAAAAATTTTATAATGCCAACTACTTTTGAAAAATAACCATTTCAGCTCTCGATCTCTTCTTCTAATACAATTGTATTGCCATCAGCAACATCATAATAAAGTGCAGTCAGGCTAAACTAGCTGCAGCTGGATTGCTGTCCTGTGTGTACTGCAAATTCACTGTCTCAGTCATGCTTCAATCTGATTAGCCAGCAAGTAATAGTTTTGAAACAAAACCATAAAGTAAAAAGCAAAAAGAAAAGCTATAAAAGAAGAAATTACAGAGAATAGAGGAAAAAAAACATTGTAATACTGAAGTTAGATTTGACTTAGCTTCAAACTTGCAAATATATTTCTTTTGTTTTAGTATCTGCAATAGTTGGTATGCTTCAACCATCCCTGATCCTAAAGATGAGTAATAACCTGAATTTTTTGTAATATCCCCGATGAAAAAGACACAGGAAGGGCAAAAATCTCTTGGAAATAAGATGGCAGTTTAGATACAAGCAATGTTAATGTGTGTGTCATGTGTATAGCAGTGGAGCTGTAGAATCATGTTGCTAGGTCGTCCACATGCTCCGAGAAGAAGCAAGCCACAGACAGACAGGTGCCATCTCTGACAGTAACTGGTCTCAAAACTCAGCTGCTTGTGGCAGAGTCTAGCTGCTCTTGGTAGTTGTGCTCTTTTGTAAGACTGCTGGGAGCATGTGCTTGAAAGCTAGTTTTGGAGACCCTTTTCCTGGGAGTGTCCAATGTGTATGTGGTATGTGACACAGTGGCTCTAAGAATGGTTTTTTACGTGGCTTACATTCTCATAGGTTTAGCCTCTTCTAGGAGATGATAAACACAGAGCTCCAGTGTAGTTCAAGTAATGTAGTGGCCAAAGGAAACTAACAAACTGTATATGGAAAACACTTTAGTACTAACGATATGTTCTTGCACTTTTTCTTGTTTTGAGGCAAACAAGTAAAAAATCAGTCTGTAAATGTTTTTGCATAAACATAGTCACTGTATTGTTCTTAAACCAGATTTCAGAGGAAACAATTAATAGAATCATAGGATCTAGAACAACTTACGTTGGAAAAAACATTTAAGATTTAGTCCAGCTGTTACTGTTACACTAAGTCCATCACTAAACCATGTTCCTAATCACTATGTCTGCATGTCTGGGCTGGCAACTCAACCAGCTTCCTAAGGAAGACTGTTCCAATCCTTAGCCACCTGTGCAGAGAAGAAATTTTTCCTAGTATCCATTCTAAAACTCTCTTTGCACAACCCAAGCCAGTTTACTCTTGCTCTTTTGAGAAGAGCCTGATCCCCCACCTGGTTACATCCCCCTGTCAGCCAGTTGTAGAGAGTGATAAGGTCTGCCCTGAGCTTGCCTTTTTCCAGGTTAAACACCCCCAGCTCCCTCAGCTGCTGCTCACAGGACTTGTGCTCCAGACCCTTCCCCAGCTCCATTGCCCTTCTCTGATCTCCCTCCAGCCCCTCAATGTCCTTCCTGAATTGAGGGGCCCAGAACAGAACACAGGATTGGAGGTGCGGCCTCACCAGAGCTGGGTACAGGGTCCCTGCCCTGGTCCTGCTGGCCACATCATTGCTGGTACAGGCCAGGATGCCCTTGCCCTTCTTGGCCACCTGGGCACAGCCTGGCTCATGTTCAGTCACTGTCACAGCACCCCCAGGTCCTTTCCCCTGGGCAGCTTTCCAGGCACTCTGCCCCAGCCTGTGGCACTGCCTGGGGTTGTTGTGAGCCAAGGGCAGGGCCAGCACTGGGCCTTGTTGAACCTCACACCACTGGCCTTGGCCCATGATCCAGCCTGTCCAGATCCCCCTGCAGAGCCTTCCTGCCCTCCTGCAGGTCTACAGTCAACAACTGCACCCAACTTTGTATTGTCTATTAACTTACTAAGGTGTAAGCCCCTCATGCAAATCCTCAGTAAAGATATCCAGTAGTATTGGATATCTATAGTATTGCCCAGTATTGATCCCTGGAGGACATCACTAGTGAGTGACCCGGTGGTTCTAGGCACCTTAGTATGGGTTTCACCTTTTTTCCTTCTGTGGCTGAAGAAAGAGTAAAATGATGTCAAGTCAAGATGCTTAACTTTAACTCTTTTTTCTGTCTTTTTTCTTTTTTTTTCTTTTTTTTTCCTTTTTTTTTGGTAAGCTGCTATTCTTTTTTTCATTTTTCTGTCTCTCTGTCTATGTTTCTGTCTTGGATGTTTGTTTTGTTTCCTTTTTTTGTCTTTTTTGTTTGCTTGGTTTGGGTTTCTTGGGGGGGAGATTTTGTTTGTTTGGATTTTGTTTGGAGTTTTTTGTAGGTCTGTTGATTTTTATTTTATCAAGTCAGAATAGAGTTTGCTTTCTTTAATTGCTCATATGGGCAAAGTCAGAGCAGGGTTAGTGTATGCAAGTAATTCACAATACCCCAGTTAGGACCGGGGTATTGGCAGAGTTTGTGTTTTTTCAGGCAAGAAGTCAGTCTTGGTGGAAGATGTTTCATTTGCCTGCTTAATATCTGTGGCTTTGTAACATTTATTTACTTTAATTTAAATTACTTCCATAGATTCTCAACAATACATAGCTTTAATAGTCCCAGATAGATAACGTGGTATACTTTTCTCATCTAGCAAGACTATTTCCAGCTCAGCAGCACTTCAGCCATTGCCAGCACAAAGTTTTTTTCTTGTGCCATTATTTGGAGGCACAAAGTTAAGAAGTTAGGCAATGTTCTAATGAATTGTTTCTGTGTGACATATAAGAAAAATTCTTATGATCTGCAGAAGTGGCTAAGATGGCAGAAGTTTGTAAGCATTGCGACACCTGTCAGCTTATAATTGGTATTTTAATTCATGATATAAAGTGGAACTGAAGCTGTATTAACATCAAGGTTTTCTCTGTATGGTTTACAATTCCATTTGAACGTAAATCTTTCTGTAAGCAAAACCGGAAACCTTTAAACAACTTTCTGTATGAGAAAAAGATTCCAGTGATGTGATTGCATGGTACTTTGCTATTGTTGAGTTGAATAATTCACTAAACAATTGAATCAATTTCTCCAGTTACCAAAAAATCTGCTCTGTTTTTCATGGTAAAAGAAGAATCTTTTCTGAAGTCTAAAATAGAATTATAATGTATAATCAGATTGATATATTAAATTGTTTTATATGGGCAAAATTCCACCTAGTATTGCAACTCATGCTTTTATAGTGATGTAGTTCAAATGCTTGCATGACATCAGAAACCTGCTGTTTTAGGATGGGTGCTCACTCATAGTGGAATAACTATAACAGAGAAATTCAGCAATGGTAGACAAGCATTAGGGTGTATTGTTATCCAGAGGCTGAACCTTTAGCACAGCTGTTCTTCAAATATCTGTAATCATGTGTTTGTATTTTGGATTTTTTAAAAATAAAAGCATAATGAAACGTGGAACTTTTCCAGCAGGTCAACTGTGAAAACATTTAACATGTTTAATCAATAAACGAGCAAACAAAATGTGGCACTTCTGCTTCTGTCAGTTGTCCTCATTGCTTTGGAAAATACACTTAATTCTCTTAAAAGACATTGTTTTACCCAGAGGTATTTCTGAGTTGATTTTGATTAAGAGCTTATGAGAATTAATTTTATGCATTATTTTCTATTCTTTCTAGTAATGATTCAGCTGTCAGTTGTGTTTTTGCAGCCAAGATTTTTCCATAAAATTTATTTTCTTTTTTAAGAAGGGGTCATGATTGATATGCAAATAGAGCAAGTACTTGTACCTTTTCCATTACTAGTTGTAGTAACATCTTAAATTCATTTTTTTGTTTCTTCTCTTGCATTTCCATGGTATTAGAAATGGAAATTGGTGTAATTAAGGATTGTGGGTGTGATGAATGAAATGTAGAAACAGAATTTCAGCAAAATCGTCTGTTTTAATCTTTGCTTCCATGTATTCTTAGAGAAACACCATTGTTTGGTTGGTTTTTTTATTATAAGGTATATCCAGTTACTTTCCTAAGGGGAAGTATAGGTGGTTTCTATGGGAATTCCTTTAAACAAACCAGAGATGACCAGGAACTAAAATCCTATCTCTATAAACAATTTCAAACTGGAAAAGTTGAACCAGAAGTCCTGTTTGTAACACACATTAACTCTCATACCTCCGTAATCCCTTTCGTCCAAAATTTTGTAAGTTACAGTTTGCTTAGTTATTTTTGTCAGTGTGGCTCCTTGCATCTGAGTTCTTTTTTGTCCATATTAAGTCTTTTCTGACAGCTCTTTCTTGCTGAGCTGAATTTTTTGTTAGCAAGCATTTAAGTGCACATTCAGGCATGGAATGACAAGTTGATAAAAGAAAAAATCAAGTGTTTACTTTTTTGTTTGTTTGTTTCTGAAATTTACTCCCAGGTATGCTTTTCCTATAACTGTCTTGGAGCAGGAGCCATCTTGTGAGTAGCGTGATAGCACCTAAAAGATTATTTTTGCTACCAAAGTAAACAGACAGCAGGGAGGCACTCTGGTGTTCAGATGTTTCATTCACCTAGTTGGTCCTTTTGAGGATACTTGGTACACGTGTCCATGCCCTGGTACTATCATCTGTGCTTCTGCTGAGGAGAATTCTTTTTTGTCTCTGCATTGAACACTCTGGAGAGCTGCACATCTGCACTTTTACTGATCCTATTAATAGATACCACTTATCAGGGAAAATCTATCCTCTTACTTACTTGTGTGTTATTGTTAGATGCATTACCTGGTTTCATAGATAGCTCTTTTAGCGATATTGGAAGAGTAATTTTTTCATCATTTAATACACCAGTTATACAGCATTTAAGCTAAAATAAAAACAGATTTTATTAAAGCTTCTTAAACAGATATTTTTTCCAAAGAACTGTTGACCTCTCTGTGGTTATTGTGAACTTCTGCCAAGGAGAACCCCCATCTTTCTGCCCTGGTGCAGCGTGAATGTTGTAATAGGGACTGCTAAGAGAATACCTCACCCAGGATTAATTCTGCAAGGCAAATATTGGTCCTCTGATGACAAGGCTAGTGTAACTTGGTGCTAAAAAGGCTGTTTGTGTTTGTTTTTTTTGGAAAATGCTGTTGTTGTGTGGTCTTTGGTACCACACTCAGGATGTAACAAACCATCATCGGGAGGAAATAGATAAGGAGGGAAACTGCACTATATTTAAGACTTACTAATGCTTTAGATGATTCTTTCACTTTGGAACGACTAAGGTGGCTTAATGGGGAAGCTGATAGTTGTCTTGATAATATCATTTAGTCCTTTTAAGGAATTGCATCTTCGTGTTACTTTTCACACATAAGCCAAGTACAGACCTATATACTGTGTGATATGATATTGGTGTTGGTACAGTTGTCAGTCAGTAGCAGTGTCTGAAGGTTTGTTTTCCTTGTGGGTGAAGCTAAGGCAGACTTTTGTGGAAGACCTTGATAGCACCTGAATGTCTCCTGGTTTTCCTTTCTCTACATTACCAGCCCATCACCTGCATGCCTCCATTAACAGTGTGAACTTTTTAACTTGAACTTGAAAGGAAAACCACTCAACCACTATCTTTATTCTAGTGCTTATGTTTCCTTGACCTAAAATATTAGAAGTTTGCTTGAAGTCCGAAGCAGGTAAAGAGGGAGAACGAGCAATAAGCAAAGTGTCTTCTGGAAACGTTGGTGTCTCTCAGGTTAGCTAAAGTCATGACTCCCAGAAACATGAATGAAATGGAATACTGAGGTCTTTCATTTTATGACCTGAGTGATATTGAATATTACCTTCAAAACAGACAAAATGAGTGCAGTATTCCCAAGTGGTTGCATGTGCATTTAGAATGAATGAAATGAGGTTTCACTAAAAAAAAAAAAGGAAAAGAAAAAAGCTCTTTTTTCTTTTCAACCTTTCTTTGCAAGGTTTTGTAATACATTCCATTTGCAGGCAGCTTTCAGAGGATAAGTGCAAATTCACGTATCAGGATCATAAAGTTTTAAAATTCTGCTTTTCCCCAAGCAGACAGTAATATTTTTCCTGTTAGCCACCACATTTAATATTTTGATGGGAGTACTTGAAATGTATGAAAATAAGGTGCCCCTGTGCCACATTAACAAATGGTTGTGTAAAGAACAAGTACCTTTGTGGTCACCATTTTTCCCCTTCTCTGCTGCCCTTATTAATCAGTATTGTTTCCTCTCTGCTTCTACCCCTGAAAGGAGTAACGAAATGCTTTGTACCCACCACATTTCACTGCTCACCTTCACACATCAGCTGTCACGGTTGTTTACTAATGAAAAGATAGTTTTGTTCTTAAGTGAGCTGCCTTTGGAGATAGCTCAGGGCTCCCCTGTAACTCCTGCATTCCAGAAGAAGCAAAGTAAACATCACCTCTTCCTTCCAAGTGTATTTCATACATCTCCATCTTTGTGATAGTATTGGAATCATTATACAGCAGTTGGCTCTGATACGCTTGCACGGACACAAATTGAGTCCGACAGGACTGGTGTCTCATGGACTTTGCTGTCATTTGAAATGCTGGCATGAAGATGGTAGCAGTGAAAGGGAGAGCTGGTGCCTTTAGCATTTTGCCTATGAAGATTTCTTAGGCTTGTGTTTTCTGATAGCAGTAGCTGATTCAAAAGATGATTTTACAGCAGAGATCCATGACATAGCATAGATTTCTACCAGCTGATTATGCCTTCCTTGAGAAAATTCTTGTGGGCATTTCCCTGTACTGAAAATGGGCTCTTTTGCCACCCACAAAACTGTAAGATCTGTTTAGTAATTAGTTATACTTTCTTCTTCGCCCTCTTGGTTTTCATCTTTACTACATGGAAGCTACTTGTGCTGTAATGAGGAAGTTAGAATGAAGCTTAACAAGTAAGTTTATTTAATAAGTTAATAACTTAACTTATATGTTGCACATCCTTCCAAAAGTGTAATTGCATTTCACCTTATTTTAGTGCCAATGTCCAGCTGCTTAGGGAAATCTCTAGTATTTCCTGTCTGAGGAGAACAATATCTTTATGTTTCATGATTTCTAATAGCGTGCCTTATTTGGACAAGGATAAGACTGTTTTTTTCAAGTCAGGTACTTGAGCTGTAGTTCTGCCAGTGTATAATATTCAATTATGCATTCTAATAAATGAGATGGATTGATTTGAGATCCCAGTCCTTTTTTCAATGCCAGATTTCTGTTTTTCTACTAGGCATAATTCAGATATGTGCAGGAAATCACAACAGGAATTTTAACCTTTGAAAGCTGCTGAACTATGCAATGTGTTAATAATATGTTCTGAAGTAGATTTTGCACTGTTATTCTTGCCAGATGCCAGGGTATCAACTCCCTGTTTGCATGTGGATTTGTTGTGGATATCTAAGCTGCTTTGATTACCTTCTCACAATATGCATTCCAGTGATGTCTTAAACCTCATCAACAATACTAGTTTCTTTGGTTCAGAACATGCTGTTGCTCTGACTAAAGATTCAGGATGTGACAGTTGCTTGATTATGTGGTAACGGTACACTAAGAAATGTGTTGTAACACTGCTAACATATACTGTGTCTTGGATCTTCTTTTATATACCAATAGCCTGAAATTAATTATGTTTCTTTCACTTTCTTCCTTACCCTCTTGTCTTTTAAATTGTTTTGCCTCATTTGTGAATGTGTAAAAAAAAAAGAAAAGAAAAACTATGGCCTATTTTTGCTAATTATATTTTTATCTTTTCACAGGCTCTGAAAATACTTCATCTGAAATTTCAGACTGGACAGACTCGCAGTGGCTTCTAAGCCAGTGAGAACAAGGCTGCCAAAGCATGCTGGTGCCAAGCTGTCGGATGATGCACGTAGTCAGGCCAATGGTGGTGCTCCTGTGCTTGCTACTCTATGCTGATGCTGAAAGTAAGCTTATTATTCGTTTATGCTTGAGTCGTGGCCATCATGAATAATTTTGTTTTCAGCTGGTGGTTACTAAAATTCTAAGAATGAGTTTCCTTTTGGGTGATTCTTCAAAAACTTCGAGGTCCTCTGTAATCACTATCAGTATTTGAAAAGGATTGTTTATGCTACTCTCTTACTGTTGCTCTTCTTAATGCTTCTTTTCTTAAGCATGGGGTGGTTCATGCTAAAGCAGATGGTGGACGCTTCTAGATGGTGGAGGCCACTGTCACAAAGTTACACAGTCCAAACAAAGACCAACCTTGCTTACCAGACATCGGTCAAATACCGTAAAGATACCTGTCGTTCTTTGAATATTTCTGTCTTAATTGGATTAAAAAAAAAAGAAATCCCCCTCCCAATTAATATCCAGTCCAATTAAAATTCCTGTCCCTTTGTAAGTGCTGCAACAGCTGTTCTAATGTATTATTTCCGACAGCTGTCACTGAGTACAGTATCCAAACAAATCAAGCAGAACTGACAACTTAGTGGCTGGCCTAAACAATTCGGTGAGGAAAGGCACCTATATTTACTTGCACTGAGGGGAAGGAAACTGCTGGAGTTTGGTCCATTAGGTTATCTATTAATGGGAAGATAATATCTTCTTTTTAATTAGGAAATCATTAGGTCTGCCTTGTTTACATGTGTTCCTTCTCCCAGCTGTCCTTTGGCTTCTTGCAGAAGTAATGTGCAAACAAGAAATGCCATTTGCTTTCCACCTGTTGATATGCAGGTTTACTGCAAGCTGACTGTTAACATTCACTTCGTTGAGGGATATTTTCTTACTTTTCCACTAGTTCCTGTCTCTATGCAGGCACATGACCAATCAATAACTTTGTTTCAACTCTGTCTTTAGAAGACTTCTGTGGTTTTTCACACGTCTGTTAAATTAAGTGGAAACGCAGAGTAATAGAATCAGCTTTGGTAAGGCTGGATGAATCAGTTCTCCATAAATGCATACAGAAGAATTCCTTATCACCCTCTCTTACCACCTGCACTTCAGGTATACAGAGTCACAGCAGTAAAAGAGATACATTTTTTTTTCTGTTTCATGGTTAATAAGATTTTCCTCTTTTAAGTTCAGTTATGTGAAAGTGAAATAAATGGAGGAAAAAAGGACAAAACATACATGTTTGTTGTGTACTGACAGCTGAGATTCTTTGGCACCTTCCCAGTTAGATAATGACCAGCTGGGATGATTGTGTCTAAGGTGAAGCCAAGGACATTTTAACACTTTAGCAGCAAATAATTAATTGGGAAGTGGGCCCATATGTCGGACAGTTCTGCAGTTAGAATATTCTGCGTATTTTAAAAGTTGTAAGAAGCACAAAGATCAGCTTTTTTACGACAGTTTTTCTCAGAATGAGATTATGAGTCTCAAGTATTTAATATGCACCAGCTTTTAAGTTGTTAAATAATTATATACATGTATACAAATGGTATACCTTATATGGTATTAATTAAATTGTGTGTCATACATGTATTTATGTGACCACTTTATACTACATGTATACTGTGAGTGTAAACTAATGTTCTTCTACCAATTTCTTTGAGTGTCATGGTATAGTCACGTTTTCATCTTAAACGTGTCTTTGGGAGACACATTGAATCTCTACAGATAAAGTTATTTTGTAGCTTGGGTGAGGTAGGGCAGCAGCTGTGAGCCTTTTGTACGCAGACACACAAAGATGTGTCTTTGTCCACGATCAGCCCTGCTTACCTGAAGAAAAGTGCCTGCTGTGCTGGAGTTGCTCTGCCCTCTGCTCCTGCAGAAACTCTTGGTCCTGTTTTGTCTTGCTCTTTCTAGAAGGGTTGCAGACACTGCTTTGACCTAGTGCTTTTCTTGAAATTATTCACAAAGAGTGGCAGGCCCATGTTACTTCATTTTAATGAGGAGAGGACACAGAAGATGAGACAAAGGGAACAAAAAAATTGTTTTTTCTCTGTCACCCTGTAAAGGCTTTGCTTTCTCCTTTTTTTTATTGCCATTATTTTCCTGTTGCTAACATCAAGGCACTGCAGAAGAGAAGGTATATCTAAACATTGACACTACATTATACACTTTCTAAAGTAGTTGCATGGGTAAGGGTACTGAACAGGTTTCCAATGGTAGTCCTTAATACTTTTCAGTTTCCATACAACCTTCACAGTTGAGAGAGGGAGGGAATGAGATACCTTTATTTCTCTCCATCATTGTGAAAGACTCCACACTCTGAAATGTGTTGACTTGGGCTAATAAATGTACTGTGTCAACAAGTATGTGTGAAGAGTGGATTTGATTCTTACTCTTAATCCAGAAACTGAATTTACACTTGACTGAGAAAAGCAAGCAAAATTGAAAGGTGGCAAAACTACCTTTGCTGTTTTTACCTTTTGGTGTTAGTAATATGATGTGATATTTATAAATACAAGAAGTGAAAAATCTCAAGAATTGTGAGTATCTTTTAGATCTCTTCTTTTATGTTTGGTATTTGTAGGTTCAGGGCGCATTAAGGAGTAAAGCACATTTTCACTGAGGAATGAAATATTTGTTCATTAGTCTTTACTGGGGAACAGCAACCTGCTAGTTCATAGTGTTTTTCATTGGGAGGGCTGTTCTTGGTGTTGATGGCAATGCTTCACCATTATCTTCTGAGATATTAGTAATATAGCTGTGTTTGTCATCATAGAAGTAGTAAGTTTTTTCATGTTTATTTAAACGAACTGACAGAACAGTAACTACTTTATGCAGGTTAATCTGTTTAATAGCAAGATGCAGATATGTTTCAGAGACTCCTACCTAACATACTTCTTTTAAAACTATTAAATATGGTACCTAATTATGTGTTTCTGACCTTGCCAAGGATCGCTGAGCTCACTTAACCACTGAGCTCAAAGAAATATAGGAAATATAAAATCTTTCTATAAGTGTTATTCCTGGTCATTCCTAGTATTCCAGTTTCTGAAAAATAAGAGTTTAATTTGTATTAATAGAATCAAATATTTTTCTGCAGATAGTCCGCATCCTGCTTTTTTAGTAATTTTGATTCTTGTGCATTCTGTTCCTTTTCTACACTGAGAAAGGCCTGACCACCAACATTTCAGAATTCTCTGCTGCGTTGCAGTAACTTTGTTTGTTTAGTGCTCTTGCTTCATTTTTGGTTACATAGGTTCTGCTCTGACATTTTTCTTTTGTTACTTCTTTGGAGATGCTGTTTTAAAAGAGAAGCTACAATTCTCTCTTCCTTCAGAAGAAGTGTTTGCAGGTCACTGTAAGAAGGCAAACAGAAATACTTATTAAAACAATACATTTGTTATATATAGCTTCTATTCCAAATTGGTTGAAATGTGAATGGTGCTTAGCTTGTTCTTTGGCTTCTAATACATGTTGTGACAGTTGCCATCATGCAGGTAACGAGTTTTCCATCATACCATCATCTCTAGGCCAGGATCAGTTCTGACAGGACAGTGATTACTTAGAACAGATGTTGGAGTAATTGAGACAAATTCTTGTTTAATACAATGTAAAGACAGTAATTTAGTATTGGTGAAACAATTTTTTCTTTTATATTTTTTTTTTTCACTTCTTTTTAACTTTTATTTTTTTAGAACGTGTATTTTCCTTGTTGATACTAGTGCTTCTCTTTATAAACTTCTTACGTTCTTCAGCTAGCTGAAACACACTCATGCAGTCCATGCTGAGGTTTTTTTTCTCTCTAAGCATGTAACACTAAACTACCCAGCAGATCTTTCGAAGTAATTAAATTACAAAGAGCAGTTGTGTTATTGTAGGTCTTACAAGTGGACAGACTTGGATCATAGTAAAAACCTAGTACTGTTCTAGAGTAAGTTCATAAACACTGTATGGGGCAGTGAAGCCCAATCTGGGAATTATTTACTTTTTTGTAGGTGTACCTTTGATAATTAGGACTGAACTATTTTCAGAGTAAATTAGCTTTACATTCAAACTCCAACATCTTTGAACAGGTAATTTCAATTAATTGCTTTCAAGTATTGACAGTGTCAAGAAAAATTCAAAGATAAAATCTTTCTGTTCTTTTTTGGTAATTTTTTACAGTATTATTCGTCTTTATATTAGTGCTGATAGTATGCACTGTGTGTAAGATACAGCCCTTTGTTTATATAGCCTTTTTTTTTTTTAAGAGTGGTGATGTATTCAAAAGAGTTGAACTGTAAACTGGGGATTTTTGAGGGGTAAGGGAGGTAGCTTCCAATTTTCTTTTATATTATTTCTTTTTTTAATTTTTTTTTTCCAGGAGTTTTAATATGCTCCCTTCAGTTTAACCTCAGGACATTTTTCAGTTGATATGATGAAAATTAGTACATACTGTTGCAAGAAGGATTTTGTATTGGGCTTGTTAAATATGATATTACATTAGTCAAGTAAATCACCCATCAGTTAAAGTTTTGATTTTAGGGGAAAGTGGGACAAAGTTACACCAAACCATTCTAGATGCATTAATTTTGCTCTACAGCAGAGTGGAGGCTTTGGAATAAATGTGATAGTTGAGACTAAGAGTTAGGGAAAATGAAAATATTATGTGATTATTCCAGACACACTGACTTCACTGCAGAAACTACAGGTAATAAAGCTCTTTGCATGAGCCACAGTTTATCCAACTCTTGTTTTTCAAATCCTTACATTGATGCAAATTTGAATAGTTTAGTTCCAGCAGTAGCTATAACTACCACCATATCTGTTTAACCTGGTGTCTGTTATCAAATATTAACAGCAAAACTGTGAGCTGCCTGAGGAATACAATTTTTCAGCTTAATAATTTTCAAGAATGTGTTTTTGTTATTTCTAAATCTGTACATAAGAAAACATTTTGAAATGTAACATGAAGAAAAGATTTGTGTGTATTTTGTAAAGTGTAGATTCTGAATTAAATCATCAGGGTTTTGAACTTCAGAACAAATTGAAGAAAATTACAGAATGGTTCTTCTGAACATTTTTCTGTCTGTATGTCTACTGCTCTGAAGATTGTTACTGTGTCTCTTTCAGAGCTGTGGTTACTTCAGGTAGCTGTAAGCCCCTACCTCCCTAAAGCAGAGCACTGAACAGGCAACTTTGCCTTTATCTTTTTAATTTTTTTGAACATGTATAAAACCAGAATCAGAAAATCCAGGGTGTCCAGTCTTCCCAGACACCCAAAAATCTAGATATGGGAACTGTATTTCAATGGCCTTCAGAGTTGGACAAACCCACATAATTTAGATTAATGTTATCTGTTAACAGCTAGTGTTTTTGAAGAAACTACAGTATGGGTAGTTATCTCAGTGTGTTTAATTCCCTGCAGCATCAGTAATGACCACTGGCAGATAAAGGAATGTGAGTCATTAATATTCCTGTGTCAGAACTGGCAGTGAATTCCAGTGTGTCTGCTAGATTGCTTAAGAACATGTCTGCATACTTCAGAAGTTTACTAGAGGTACATATCATAATCTCAATATAGGAAGATCTTAGGGAAGAAAGAAGGAAAACAGTGGTACAGAAGATTTTTTTTTTAGGTCATAGTCACACAGCACAACTGCTGTGGTGTTTTACAGTATTTTTATCCCCTGTCTGAAGCTTAACCTTCACTGGCTGGAATGGAGATAAAATGTTGAGTAGCAGCATCTGTTTCAGTTGTGAATTTCTGACAACATCTTTAGAAAATTATAAATATCTAAACGTGTGTAAAAGGGTCACCATTCACCTTTGTCCACCTTAGCTTTCAGTAAACCCCCTCCCTCCAAAATAACATATGTATAGGATGATTCTGGCTTATGCAGTGTCTGTTTGAAGCCATATTTGTTCAAAATAATTAGGCAAATATTTTTTAAGTCTTTCAAATTGTGAATATACAAAAAATTTTGAACAAATTTGTGATGGTACAAATTTATTTGAAAATCCCTAATTTATTTTGACCGCTGCCTTCTAAAGGAAGTTATGTGGAGAATAAAGTTACACCTTGACTGAATTGCTATAAAATAGGTTTAAACATAAAGTTGTATACAAATTGCTACTGTGTCTTCCACTGAATTAAAGAAAACTGTAAGGTACATTGTTATGAAAAACTGAGTGTAGAATTTTGTCTGTTGATTAGAAACTCCATTTTATATAATTGAGAATATATTGATAAAAGACAATAAAAATTGGAATTACTCATAAATACAAAATTGAAAATGTGTGGCATATAGTCATTTCAGTTTACAGGAAATTCTGGGACATGACTATAAACACTTTGGACATAGTCTTACTGTGCAAAGTAGTAGCAAAGAACAGAATTTCACAATGCATAACATGTACTCGAATTCCTACAAAACAAATTGTGTTTCTCAACTACGCTGCTGTCAGGAAGATAATCCAATAGAAGTTTAAAATTTGTTCTGTTGGGATATAAATTCTTGATCTATATGTCTTTGTGAAATCTAAGTGGGTAGAGTTTTGTTCTAGTTACTACTAAGGAAGCAATTTTTAATTTACTTTGTACAGCTATCTGTGCCTTGTACTTCAGGACCAGTGTGTGGATGGGAGAGAGCTTCCATTGCTGTTGATTTTATTTTAATACATACAGTTGTGAGGAAGGAGGCAGAAACAAAAAGAGAAAGTGGTAAGAAATTTGTTTTGGCAGTGAGCATTAATTAGGTATGGGCATTTCCAGGAAAGTTCCACCTATGTCATTGTTTTCATCCAAGAATATCATATACACTTCAATGTGTAAAATAATAGTAGAGAATATGGGCAGGTGATAGCTGGACTGAAAAAATTTACTAGGAGTAATTTGATCTCCTAGTAAAAAAGCATACATTTTACTATCAACAAAGTGCATGGTATCTCTAAATGTAAGGATTTCGAAAACAAATGGGTGGGGGTTGTGTGAAAAATTTCTTGTGTTAAGATGAGGTTGTAGGGTCTAACATCTTTTGATTGAAAAGCAGAGGTAGAATGAATGTGAATAAAAAGGCAAATTAACCCGACAGATAAGGGCATAATGAGGCCAGTAATGCATTGAAGTTTGTCACTGGTTGCTGAAAAATTGGAGGAAATGCAAGGAGGAGAAAAACACAGATTCAGGACTAGGAAAATATTTATATCAATTTCAGTAATAAATTTCTTATAAAACTGAAGGTTTATTTCAGCTGATAGATACGTATTTTCTTCTTAGAATGTAGCAATTGAAATAGAGAGCTCTGCTCAATAAATTTGAGTTGAGTGGTAATTAGTGGCTGATTGTGGTCAATTACGTTGTATCTATTGAAACAATGTGCTGAAATGTCGGTCTGCTGCTATATTTCTGAATATTCTCAGATTCAGATTTGATACATTTTGTGGGCAGTACACAAGGTGCTAGACTCATTACAGAAGTGACAAAGAAAATCCATTTATTTGTTTATTTGTTTTAATGTAAAAACCTAGGTTTAAACCTGTGAGTAATTCTATCTGAGGAATAAGGAAGAGGAGGAAATCATTGGAAATGGTATAAACCTTAGTGCATCTGTATCTTGCAGTTATCTAAAATACTTTCAATGACAGGTGAAATGGTCCAGAGGATGGGACAGCTGCCATGTGAGAAGAGACTGAGGAGGCTGAGACTCTTTCATTTTCAAGGACGATTGGCAGAAGTGGGTTTTGGGGATTATGGCTAAGGTCTGCAAAATTACAGGGGCAGAGGAGAGAAGGAAAACAGAATGGATATCCACCTCCTCAATAATAATAGAACTGTGGAGTTCGGGGATTTTAGTAGAAGAGATATTAAAAGCAGGTAAAAAATGGAAATTGCTGTTCGTTTTTGAGGAGCCAGACATTATTTATAGTTGTAAAGAGCTTTAAAAATCCATGTTCAAGAGGTCCATAAATTAATACTAAAAGAGCAAACAGCAATGACATTGATAATGTAGTTACATGTATGAAGGGAATGGACCTCAAAAATTGCCCAGGCTAATATTCCCGTATATGGATGGCATGTTCTCTTGACATGGAGACATGATAGCAGACAACAAGACTTAGTGTGTCCTAGTAAGGCATTTGCTGTAGTCTTCCACTCAGAAATACATATGGTTTCAACAGGCATTGTGCATTGTGTTCATTGACACTACCGTTTCCAGAAA
Source organism: Cisticola juncidis (assembly GCA_013400215.1). NCBI lineage: Eukaryota > Metazoa > Chordata > Aves > Passeriformes > Cisticolidae > Cisticola > Cisticola juncidis. The sequence goes on from VXBR01010499.1 coordinate 844,198, forward strand.
ATCTGATTTGGAGATTCTTGTACCAGACTATATCACAAATATATCACAATTTTGATATATCTCAAAATTAGGAAGTGAAATTAGAGGCTACAGCAAACATTTACGCAAATACAGTTTGTTATTTTGGAAAACTACGATATTCGTGTTACCAGTAGCAGAGCTCACATGTATGCCAGCTCTGTATGTGTTTTTGTGGGTGCATCTGATGCTTTGGGGCAGGAGACTTTGGGCAAGGAGATTTGCTTTGGGTAAGGGTTAGTTAGTTTATGGGGTGTGTTATGAATCTTTAGAATTCACACGTGAAGTACATTAGTGGAAAATCCTGATCACCTTTTGTTCCTCTTTTATAAACTTTCATCTTCATACATAGTCTTAATGTGAAGAAGTGTAATGTGTTCACTGACCTTTTTCAGTATCTGTGGTCTGATGAAAGTGACTTAAAGGTTGTAGCATCTAAAGATGTATGTATTCTAAAATCTGGAGGTAAACTACAACTCAGAAAGGTCCCACAGCATCTTAGGAAAATGACACTGTATCTACTCTTAAGTCCAGGTTTTGAAATCAAATGGATATAGATTCCCTTAAAAATATTAACAATATATAGTTCCTTTTCAAATTAAATGTCTCTTAAGAAATTAATTTAGATGCCTTTAAAATAATTTGGCAATACACTAATTAAAGATCAATTTGTTACTAAAGGTATTTGTTACAATTTTAAGGTAACTAAACATGATTCTGTTGGATTGATTATTTACGTTCTACACAGCAGCTCTGTGTTATTTTTTATCAAGAATGACAGACTTCTAAAAGCATTATAATGAAATGAAGTGCTTTGGAGACTCTTAAGTGTATGTGTTTGAATAACATGAGTATGTTAAAAATAGCTTTTAGATTTACATGAAAACTGTGAGGGTTTTTCCCATGGCAGAAAGTCTCTAGAAAACTTTTCTCAGCTGTACACCATTTGACTGAAGCTAAGTACCCACACAGAGCAGGAGATCCTTTGGTGTCTTGAGAACTTTATGACAATTCATGATTGATCTCAGTTTAGGTAGGTTATGTATAAACAGTTCTGAGGAACCTGATCCTTAATCTTTCTGGATTTTTTGTGCATCAAATACAGGATACAAAAAAATACAAAAAGGAACATTTCTTCTCAAAGCTGTATAACTTACAGTTATTGCTAAATACTAATAAATGCATTTCCAGTACTCTTTCAATATTCTGCTTCTCTTTTTCCTTCTGAATAAATGCAAATATTTGAATGGAGGCTAGACAGGATTTTTGCTATACTTGGCTGTGAATTTGCTTATTTTATTCTGAAATGCAGAATTTGAATAGAATTTGTGGGTATTATTTGTGGGTATATATATATATAATATGAAAATATTAGAACTTCTAGCCAAGTTATTCTCAGATCCCCAAGCGCAGCAAGATTTGTTTACCTTTTCCATAACCAGAAAAATCCACTTTTTGTCTAGAATGCCCCAAAAATTGTTTTCTCTTCAGTAGGGTATAGACTGGTATTTTTGTATGGGTTCTTCACTAAAATGTGCATTTAAGTGAGAATTTATAGATGCCTTTGTTAATATACACTCATTTCTGCCACTGAGCAGATCTTCTAGGTCTTTAGCATCTGATTTTTTTTGTATGTGTGCATCTTTTTTCTTATCTTGAGTGCATTGCTCGGTCTTATTGCAAAATGCATTTTAACCTTGGGGGGAAAGATGCACTGCTCTCAGAGCCTGAAGATCAAGAGTTTGTATTTCTTTGATGTTAATAGATCTGTCATGTCTTTTCATTTTACAAAGAAAGCATTTTGAAGGATCAAAAGTGAGAATAAAAAAGGCTCTCTTATGTAGGAGGACCAAATCTACACTTCTCAGTTTTTAGTGTGTCAACATGTGGCCCTTGCAATCTTATATCAAGACAATTTATTTTAATTCCATGTTAGTATTTTCTTTCTGGTGTATTGCTGTATACTTCTTAGGTTGTGAACAGAGTATAAGACTGCAACTGCAGATCGTGAGAACTCATTGATCTATAGATACTTTGAAACAGTAAGGACTCCTGTCTCACTGTGCATAGATTAGTCTCAAAAATCGTGTTTGTTAGACATCTTACTGTAAGCAAGAGATGGGTTTATACTTAGACTGTCAGATTCAAAGGAATATTGCATCTTACTTTTTTTCACCATAGTCATCCAGGTACCCTATCCAAAGGTGACTTTTCAGGAGATACGTTAATAATCCTTATTTGTAGTGCCCAATCATGTATATTCAGACATTACAGGTAAATTTTAATAAATTTTCAGATTTTTTTTTTTTAAAAGAAATTACAGAGGTAGTCAAGCACTTTTTGCCATTTGGGAGAATATTGCTAGGAAATGAAGGGCAGGTAATGCACAATTACAAAGAAAGCTGTTGTCTTTGACCATATAGTATTGCTACAGGCACTGTGATCTCAATGGTATTCCAAAGACTAATTCTTTTAGAAGGCTACTGAATTTTGTTTCCAAGAACTGATTCAAAAAAATAAGATAATATATTTCATTTAATAAGGTAATATTTCATTTATTATTCTGATTCAATTATACTCCAATGTTTTAATATTGAAGTTTTAGAAAAGAACTTAAGCTCTGTGAAAAATATTTAATTGATACTGATTTCTGATTGCAACACTAATGTTTTCTTTAAGATAAATAAACTATGCTACTGTTGATTCTGGAGGGAATTTGTATTCCTTTAATAATTTCTTTTCTCTTTAGAATGCAGACATGGTCCAGAAAAGACATTTAACATAGAAATGATGTAAAGGTGAAGAAGAAATGAAATCACAAATACCATTTAACTGTAAATTGGATTTTAGGGTAATTTAAATCTCATCACTGGAGTATTTATCTCTAAATGCTCCTAATTTAAAAGCTTTTAAAGGAGTGTGAAAAATTTCTCTAATAATTAATGCATTTTCCTTCTTCTGCCAAAATACCCTAAGTTGCACAAAATCAGCAGAATCCATGGTCTAAAAATATTGTTTATTCTCCAGTAGTCATTTTTTTGTTTATCACATTCCGAGTACCCTGCTCCAAATCCTGGGAGTTTTAGGGCAACAGTTGTTATACCTGCTCTGCTAGGTGAGTTACCTCTTACAGTTTGTGGCCCAGTTTTCTTCAGGCAGAGCTGGAGTGCATTCTGACTGGACTTGAGGGAGATGCTTTCTGCTTTGAGAAGATGTGCTTTTGGCTGTGAGGAAGTATTCTTCTGCTGGTCTGAGTGAAATGCAGAAGGATTGCTGTGCACCTGCAAAGACCAGCAGCATACCAGTCCTGAACTTCACCACTCTGTGTTCTTTGGCACCAGAGGATGCCTGATTTTTCAGCTGTGCATCTCCATGGGCCTCACCCTCTTAGTGAAACAATTCATATTTCCTGTGTTCTTCATTTATCATTTGTGTCTCTTCCTATGCATTTGTTTTCCCCTTCAGCTCTCTTTATTCTTCCTCATGCTAGCTTCCCCACTCATCTCTTAAAGTCAAATATATGCACCAGTTTTTATAAGCATCCTTGGAATCTGGTCCAGAAATGTTGCCAGTTGTGCATCACTAAGTAGAAACAAAGGAGGAGCACCCATGTGGAAATAATAGACTGAAAATTCATCAGAGAAATTTCATGTAAGTTGTGGAAGCTCATTAGAGGTCAATGAAGTCGTACTGTAACCTAATGTTTAAACAGAACCAACTTTGCTATCTTCATACTCATGTCAAATGGACATGTTTTCTCACTTTATTTCTGATTTTTGATATTTGACTTCACCAAACTGTTTCCAAAAATCACTAAAATCCTTTCAATAGTATCTGCATTATACGATCAGACAAGAGTCAGACAGACAAGACTTATTATCTGCTGATCTTTCAGTACTTTCAGTGAAGAAAAGGTAATCTCTAATTAATGACATAAAAAGGAAGTCAAACTCTAATTCTTTATCTGTCTAGACTATACAGACCTTCTCAAAAGGGACTGCAATTGTGCTTGGGTATTCTGCTTTTTTAAAAATGACATTCAATCTCTGCAAAGAATTTCAAGAATTTTCATTTTACTAAATTGTACCATAGTACTCCAATTTACTAGACTGTGGGATTCGCAGAGTTGTTATTCTGGCAAAGAGTGTGAGTTTTTTTCTTTTCTGCATACTTTTATTTTAATGCAACCTCTATGTTTCATTGATTCTGCTGCAGTTTTTCTTATACTGAAGTAGCACTGCCTTCACAGCAACTACCTGTAAGAATAACAAAGTTCCCAGGATCCTATCCTAAAAATTGGGAGTTTTGAAAAAACCCTGTTTTTTGGATTGTAGTCTTGCTGTAGTGCTTTATCTTAATTAGTCACAGTAATTAAATCAATAAGTGATTGGCACTTACCCCTTACTAACAAAGAGTAAAGCTTACTGCTTTCTTTCTTGATTCCCCAAGAATTGCTATTTCAGTTTTTCATGCAGCTCTTCATTTGTGGCATTTGTGCTGTCAAGAGGCATGAAGTCAGTGCACAGCACTGTAACTCTGCAGCAGAAACAGCACTGGGAAGGGGTTAACCTAGCCATTGATTGTACTTTCATACACACTGCATCTTACGTGTGTCACCTCAGTGAAAAATGAAAGAGAATAACAAGCTGAGTATAGCTAATTAATACTGGACAATGAACCATGTAAGTCGAGTTCGTTGTAGAGTTCTGACTTTTTTAACAATTAGTTTTTATTGCTTGTGGTTTTTGTAGGATTTCTTTTGTGGATGTGTATTTCAATAAAAATATTTTGGGTAAAGGATGGTTAATATTTTGCTTTAATGATACAATATTGTACATTGATCTATCCTTAATCTCAGTTGTAATGTTAAGTCTGCATGCCAAATTAAAAAATGCAAATTTGTTTCTAGTAATTTCATCAGCTAGTACTTCAGTAACTAATACTGGATCAGCTAATACTAAATGAGCTAGTATTGCTTAAACTACTCATGCTGATCAGCTAGAACTGAATCGAAATACAGATCTTTTTAAAACTACATAATTGGCAGTGGCTGATTTCTTAGGCTTATGTGATAGCTGGCAATTTCATTTCAAGCAAAATATCTAAGTACTGGTAAAAATTCCTTTTCAGAAGAGTTAAGAGTTAAGAAGCACTCTGACAGGCTGCCCAGGGAAGTGGTTAAGTCATCATCCTTGGGAATAATTAAAAAATGTGTAGTGGTGCTTAGGAGTATCTTATATGGTGGACTTGGCAGTGTTGGATTAATTGTTGGTCTCTCTGTTCTTAAGTGTCTTTTCCAACCTAGATGATTCTATGATTCTGTCCTGGAGTGCTATGTAAAGCACTTCTTTCTAAAAGTCCACCAAGTGTTCCATTAATCTGTATCTGATCATTCATAGAAACCTTTTTATTTTTTTTGCTAGTATATACAAGGAATTCACTTCTATATACTCGAGACTGACATTTGCACTTGGATTCATTAGGAAAATAAAATGAAAAGAGGGAATGTCTTACATTTGTGTCCCTATATAAGGTATTTTATCAAAACTGTTCACGGGATAATGATTCAAAGGACGTAGGCAGGATGGAGACATGGGCTTACTGGAACCTCATGAAGCTGAAGAGAGGATAGGGGCAAGCCTTGCATGTGGGAAGGAAAATCCCTGGCACACCAGACACTGACCAGCTGAGAAAACAGCCTGGCAGAAAAGTTCAGGGAGTTGTGGTTGACCAAAAGCTGACCACAAATCAGTGATGTGTCCTGGTGGTAAGGAAGGCTGACATTTTTCAGGAGTGAGGTGATCCTTCTTTCCCTCAAACTGGTTCAGGTGCATCTGCACTGCTGGATTTAGTGTTAGGCTCCTCAGCAGAAGACAAATGGGGATGTACTGGAGTGAGTCCATTGAAGGCCCCCAAAGGCAGTGCTGGGGCTGTAACATTGTCATACAAAAAGAAATTGAGAGCTGGGACAGCTTGGCTGAATACAAGAAAGCTGAGACAGATTTTATGAGTATATAAATGTATCTGATGGTAGAGGGTGAAGATGTGGAAGCTATGCTCTTCTCAGAGAGCTGTAGCTGACAGCCCAAGAGGCCCATGAAGCTCTCTTAAAGCATAAGACATTTTTATAATTGTTACTGGTGCTGCTGCTGTTGTTATTACTGCTGTTATTTCAAGACTGAGCACTGGAATAGGTCAAAAGTGTTTGTGGTCTTCATTTCTGGAGATACTTAAAATTGAAAAAAGCATAACTCTGGAAAAGCTTCTGTAGCTGACCCAGGTCTCAGTCAGGTTCTGGGCTATTCTCAAGGTTTGACCGCCAGCTTCAGTGAATCCATGGTTTTGTGAAAATTGGTAGGTGAAATTTGATGTGCCCCTAACAATTTTTATGTTGTATTTCAACTGTTGACTGTGGAAGTAAAGTATTATTAAGCCTACTAGTTTTATGAAAACAGGTACAATAATTTGGTACCCTTTACTATCAAAACCACTATAATTCTATAATACAACAAAGAATGAGAGAAAAAATGGCAGTTTAATAATGGATTAGACTTCTTCTGCATTAAAAAGTGATCACAGTATTCACAATGGAAAGCAAACCCAAAAACTGAAGATGTTAACTCAGGTAAATTCAATCATGAAAAAAGAAAGCAAGTAGGAGACATAGGTAACATACAAAACTAGAGTCTGCCCTTTCAAATTCAACATGCTGCAGTTTAATGCTAGTTACAGCAAAGAACTGTGTGATTGAGGGCCAAGAAACCTAGTATTTATTTTGAGTGAAGATATAATCTCTTTTTTCATAAATATACCTTTAGTTGTCTATATAATAAATGTTTTTTAGTATGTGGGTGAAATCCTGCACAAATGAAATCAGCTGGAAGAATCCTGTTTAAATTACAGCGTGCAGTACTTGGCGTCTTCCTCTAAATTTACACTGTGTGAAACACTCCATCAGAGTTCCAGAGGCAGTAAGTAAATAATTGGCAAATTAACTTTAAAATAAAAGTTACAAAAGTTAGCTAGATATAATTTAAAAAATAAGACTATTGCACATGCTCAGTACACACTAATACTAAGTTTTTACTAGGTTATTGGAAGTCCATTGAATGAAAATGCCTACTGTGTGAACAGTGCCTTTACTGGTTTACTTTCTCAAGTATCTGTGTTGAACACCTACAGATAAAAAAATTGGTATCACTTACTCAACTTCAGTAAATATACCATGAGTTCATTTGGAGTTGTTCTATTTGTGGGAGGGAGGAGGGGAGCAGAGGGTTGGAGTGTATATTTTCCTACTGAATGTCAGGCAAAACAAATTTTCGTTTCAAACCACGTTTGTTTTCAGTCCTGGATTTTCATTACTGTTAGTGCATTTATTTTTTTTTTAGTTTCCTGACTTACTAATGGAGTTTGTAACAGGAACAGGTAGTATTTAAGGATGAGTGACAATACTGAATTATTTTAGTTGCACTGCATTCTGAAAAAAAAGTTTAAAATGAGTTGAAGGAAAACTCTTAAGTTTCTATATCTTATGTTTGTATGTATCAAGAAGCATAATCAGCAGGGGTGAAGGGAGATTATTCTCATATTGTACTCCATTTTTGCAAAACCCCACTAAGAGTACTGTGTCCAACTCAGTGACTCCCAACATTAGAGAATGTAGATCTGTTGGAGTGAGTCCAGAGGAGAGCCACAGTGGTAGTCAGAGGGCTAGGACAGCTCTCTTACAAAGACAGACTGAAGAGCAGTTGGGGCTGTTCAGCCTGGAGTAGAGAAGGTTTTGGGGACGTTTGAGCGCTTTCTGGTAGCTAAGGGAGGCCTACAGAGGGGCTGGAAAGTGAGCTTTTACAAGTGCATGTAGTGCCAGGACAAGGAGTAATGGCTTTCAGCTGAAAGACCGTGGCTGTAAATTAGACCTGGGGGACAAATTCTTTACAGTGATGGTGAGGAGGCACTGGAAGAAGGTTGCCCAGAGAAGCTGTGGATGTTGCATCCTTAGCAGTGTTCAGGGCCAGGCTGGATGCGTTTGTGAACAGCCTGGTCTGATGGAAGGTGTGCCTGCCCATGACAGGGAAGTTGGAACTTGATGATCTCTGAGGTTCCTTCCAACCCAAGTCATACTATGGTTCTCTGTAGATGTCACATTTATGTAATTATCAGTCATAAAATACTTATCTTTGTTCATCTGTTCACTCATAGATCTAATTCCTAGATTGTTTTCATAATTGAGTGAGAAGCCAAGTGGTGACTGAAGCTTTGCAGTACAAGGCATTGCCACTTTCACTGGTTGGAAATAATTAAAATACATCGCAATTCATCTTGGCCATTAATGGGTGACCTCTAGTGTGCAGTGAAGCCATGTAATTTAATAATTCTGTTTGTGCAGAGACAAACTAATTATAAGAAACAGAATTTAAGTACAGCAAAGTGATAAGGAAACTGCTTAATGATGGTGAAAACAGTTATAAAATGGAAAAAAAACTAAAAAACCACATTCTTTTGATTCCTCTAGGCTGGGTATTTTACTGTGCCATAAGGAAATTTCAGGCTGATCACAAAGAAATGTGACTATTTGTGCTTTCTTTTTGAGTGGCAGAATTCCATAGGTGGAAATGCTGTGCTACGAAACTGAAATTGTTCTCTTGCGTTTAATTATTCATCAGTGAAATGTCACACACACACCACACACAAAAGAAAAAAAAAGAAGAATGTAGTTTAGATTAATTGAAAGGACAGATTGGATAACAAAAGATTTGAAGGCCATGACTATCCTTCTGGTGAAAATAGTAGTCCTGTGGTGTTCCGTGCAATACAAAATCATCTTTGAATAGGAACTGAAATTTAATGGTACGAAGTTTCCAAATAATGATTAATCAGCTACTGCTGCTGCTACCTCAGCCTTTTACTTAAATAAAAAAGAAAAAGTGAGATGCATTTTTCTGTTCATCTGGTATAGAAACTGATGTATATCCAGAGTACAAAAGAAAGTGTTTCTCTAAAATTTTTATAATTAAAAACAAAGAGTGATTTGAACTAGAATTCTTGATAGGAGTGAAGAATACTTGTGGTAAATAAATTAGTTTCAAGGATTAAGATAAGCTCAAAAGGTATAAAAAAGTCTCAGAAATGGATAGTTACAACCAAATTGTCAGATTAAGTTAGAAATGCAAATTTTACAAATGCATGTAAGATTAATGTGGAGAAATTAATACATTTTATATCTATTGCAACCTTTTTTTGAAATGTAGCTTACTTACTCTGAGGTATATATGCAAATGTTGTGCATGTTAATTACCATTGGGTATTTAGAAAAGGAGCTTAAATGAAGAACAAATGTAATATTTTACTGAGGAGTACTAAAGGAGTGCTGAAATCATATTTATTAGGTTAATGTCTACGCAACATCTTTATAATTTAGGAATTCTTTTCCTTTAGAAAAGGGAAGGCTTTTGACAGCTTGGAAGACATTTTACTTTTCGAGTGGATATGTATTTAATACAGTTTTTATTTCTATGGAAGCACGTAGATGTTCTTATGCCATTTGAATTCACAGGAATCTTAGAAATATGTGTGGTATCAATTACTCTCCTGCTATGCAATAGTGTAACTCAATACAGCCTAGTTTGTGTCTATGTTAGTAACAACAGAAACCACCAGATTTCACGCAGGTTTATTTTCTACTTTACTTCATAGAACAGCAATCTTAGTATAGATGGTATTCTAGAATAACTTTCTTCAGAGCTTTTTATTTATTTAATATTCAAAGTATGTAAATTCTGGGTGTTTTTGAAAAGCATTTTTCTTACACTAATATAAAGATGTCTTATCACAATAATAGTTAGAAATCATGAAGTGAAATATATTTTCTGTTGAAATACTTTTGCTTATTATTCATGTTACCCTCCTGGTATCCGCTTCAGCTGCTTTTCTAAGCAAAGAATGGGATTAAATGAATTATAAATGAGGCATTGTGATTTAAATCTAATCTGAATGTTGAAGATGCTTCAAAAAAAGTATTCAGCAAATAAACATGTGATCAGCAAATCAGTGATATAACTTGAGAAATGTAGCAATATTGTAGCATCCTATCTTTCAGTCACATCAAAGTTTATACACTTCCTATTGTTTTCAGGTTTATTCAGAAGTTTGATACAACTTCTACCTTTTTTCCTTTTTTTTATTTTCTTGGCATTAGAACAAATGTCTTAGAAAGAGCTTTCTCTCTTTCAAAATATGGGTTCTCTAACAAATACGGGTTAGTAAACCCCCAAGTGCAGCTGTTCAGCATCTGTCTTATAGGCACAGAGCTATTCCGCTGTGTTTCATAAAGAAACTGAGGGATACATTTCTAGCTTGTCTTAATTTCATTTTGTTAGACATACACTGATTGACCTATGGATTGAACATAAAACCATTGTTCCAACTTAATAAATAAATTAAATTATAGATATTCTGAGAGGCCTAAGTAATGCAAGAACATGGCAAAATAATAACTTCAAATAATACTATAGTAAGTGAAACTTTGGTGTGAAATAAGATGTTATTTCTATACTGTTTATTTAGCAACCTGTGTTATATTTTAGGCATACAGTAATAAATTTTAAATAATAATGCATTTTTAGATTTAAAATACTGCATTTGCATGATAAAATGTCTTATAATTGTAATGATACAACATTCTTGATAGAGACTATATTTTATAGAAATGATACATTTTAATTTCATTAAATAAATTACTATCAAGTCATGCAAACACTTCTAATAGTGGCAATAGCGTGACTTCTCTTGATAGCATTTCTCTTCTCTCAGCCTGGAGCATAATCTTTTGTGCATTCAGTCATTCTTTCTCTTTCGCTTCTGTGCCAGCTCCCCCCTACCTTTAGCAGAGTGTCTCTTTGTCTGAGTCCTCACATAAGTGATTTTCCTCCTTTTGCCATATTGTGGAGTATGTATGTCAGTGCTACAAGACATCACAGAGTGAAAAGGAGGTCAACCAGTGGTTATGCCAGATGATGCAAGCAACATTTTCTTTCTGTCCTCCATCATCTGTATTACTTCCTTGTATTTGAGATATGACAGCTGTAACTGTCTTCACTTACTCAGTTTATTTATCTTTCTGGTTTTGCCCTGTAATATGGGTTTGGACCAGTGGCAGCTGGAGGAGTGACCTTGGTGGCCGGAATTCCCCAGTAGTGGCATACATTCCTTAGTTTCATGGTTTTGGACACTAACCCAGACTGGCGTGAAATAACTATAATTATAATTAAGAAAATTATACACCCTGTGGCTCAAGCTCCTTTATTTCTGCTCCTTTATTTTCAGCTGGGTTACCAATCTGTAAAATCCTGTTGGTCAAGATGCCCTTAGAGATAAAGTAAGGTCCAGAAAAATTGGAAAAAGCACTTAGCAGGGATGCAAGACTTACGTAGATCATCTGGCAATTGCTCCTTTCTCAGGTCATTTCTAAAGGCTGCCAGTATCAACAGCAAATTAATGAGGCAAAGCAAAAATTTTACCCAGTAGAGACTCCTATAACACTTAGAACAGAACTACATTAAGTAGAGATTTAAACTATCCTTATATATCAGGAAAAAAAAAAAACTGGCACAGAGAGAAACCAGGATTTATTCTATGAGTTTTATTTATGAAATTGACACAGGTTCTTTTGATAAAAAAGACAACCTGACACTTACATGTATTGGTTTATGTCTTCTAAAACTTTCTTCTCTTTTTATTATTGTTTACACCTTTTTCCATATAAAAGCTTTTGTTTGTTTGCTTGCTTGGTGTTTGGGTCTTTTTTGGGGGATGAGAGTGAGCATTTACCTTGTAAGGTCTATATTTCTATAAAAGAGTCTCATACTAATAAGTATTCAAAGAGGGGATTTTCTAAAGTATCTGAAAGGTGGATGCCCAGTTCCCATTGATTTTTACCAGGCACTAGGATTTTAAAATTGCATAGACATTGATCAGGTAAATTAAAATCATTAATAGAATCACTAGCTGAACATGAAATAAAATGAGTATCTGTTCTATTTGGATTTTATGCTCTAGTTTATCATGGGGCATCTTTCCATTTCTCATAGTTTTGAAAAGGCAGATGTTCTGCAAATGGAATCTCAAAAGGATGTTTGTAGGACATGAATGTGGAATTGGTGCATATTATGCTGTAGAGGGGTAAAATCAGCCTATTTCAGCATTGGAATAAATCTCTTACAGAGCTCTAAACCATTGAATTTTGTCTTGAATTAGTTTTTGAAATGAATCATTTGATAACTCATATTACTTCCAAAGTATATGGTATGGGTTAATGCATAGCTTACACTTAGTTTTGTTCAGTTCATACCACAATTGTTATTTTAACCTTGTAGATGCAGCCAGTAAAACATTGCAAAAGGGGGAAATGAAGGGAAAAAAGGGCACTTTGCAGTTTTCTCTATCACATTACATCTGCATAAAAAAATTTAATCAGCACTATTGAATGATTAATGAAAAGGAGAGTGGCAGCCACCCACCCAGAAACTCATCTGCCTTTGAAAAGATTTAATTTAGGTGTTGGTAGCTCTCTGTTATAGTTCCTGATTTTCCTGACATTGCATCGTTCTACTGGCCCTTCCCTCTGAAGCATTTTTACACATTTATTTTTTTGCTTCTTAAGATGTGCTAAATCCTAAATGTTTGCATGGTTCTAGTTGAAAGATACCCAGAAGGGTCCTAAGGGATGAACAGCTACTTAAGACGGTAAATAGATTATTGTCCTGAAAATGGTAAATTGATAAGTTGGTTTCCTTTGAGAGTTAGTTGTTTATGCCAATTGGGCTGTGCCTTATAACTCAGCTTATCATTTGAATAAACCTTCTTCTTCTTTTGTGTTTACCCACTAGTCTCTTTGTTCTCCTTTCCAAAGTACTTATCAGTAGCAGTTAGCCCTTATTTTTGTAGGCTTATTGAGTCTTCTTTGAAACACACAATCTCTTTTTCTTACCATGGTATGCTTTATCTCTGTGTTTTCCATGTGGAGTGCACTCTGCTGCACATGGATAACTGAAATCGGTGTAAGCTTTAGGATGTAATATTGTCAAAGAATACAATTTTTTTTTTATGTCATTAGCATTAGTTCGTCTCCAATTCTGTGAGGAAAGTGTATACATACTCTTACCAGAAACTTTTTAGCCTTTGAAATAGCTGCATTTCTTTGGCTTTTCATAATTTCATAATTAATTTTTTTATGCAAATAATACACACCCTTTGCAGTTGTCTTTAAGCTCTTATCTTGTACTTTTTACAGTGGTGACTTCTCTTATTTCAGTTGTTTCAGTACTCTAGATTCATTTTTTTTAACGTAGCATTTAGATCCTTTTCTATAATGGCAACAACTTTCATCATAGCAAATGGCCATCCCTTTTAGCTTTGTATCACCATTTTAGCACATATCATTAGCTAATTCTTTTCTCTGCAGCCAAGTGAATAATTAGAATTCTTAAAGTCCCAAAGTTGATTCTGCAAGAACAATATTAGAAATTCATGTATCTTTATAGCTAGGGTTTTTTCAGCTTAGTTCAGGATAGTTTGTTAATTGTTTTATGTTTCATAAAATAATCACAGTTTGTTTTTATTTTAACCATTTATTTCCCATTTCATGGTGCTCTGCTTAAGAATACAGTGCCTCAATACAAAATATCAGTTGGATCATTTTCCCCTGTATCTAAGAAAATCAAGTATTTTATCTAAGAGAGTAGATTTATTTAACATAGTCGAGTTTTTATCAATCACTATTCTGATTTATCCTGGTTGCATTTTTTCTTTCTGTCTTTGTCTATTATTTTTGTCAAAGCTCAACTGTAACACGTATGTGTTTATACACATATAAATTGTGTTTATGTACATATACATATAGCATGGAAAATACAATGACATGGAGGTTTTTTTCTTATTTGGCCAACAATTGCATTAAATAGAATCCTTTATTTGGATCCTCCTAGCAACATTGTCATAATGGCTTTTGTTATAGTACAGATAATCACATTATCTTGGTGTCATTGTGATATGATATAGTGTAGGAATATCTTTACTTCTTGCCATCTACTTGTTAAATATTATTCTGATACAAGATGTTACAAACTAAGGCTCTTGGTCAGTAGGAAACTTTTGGCATGGCTTTAAAAAATGTACTTAACTTGCAAGATGTAACAACCAGATGAATATAATCTGTTGCTTAAATTCAGATCTGAGGAGTCCTGCTGAATTCAGTTAAATTAAAATGTGTTTCATGTTAAATGTCTTTTTAAATGCATCACAGAATTATGCTGATATACTATACAATAGCTGGAATTCTGTGAACAATCTCTAGAATTTATTAATGCTTGTCTAGTGCATGTAAAGATTAGCTTAGCTTCTTCATTAATAGCATACACATGTATTCGGAAGATATTTCAGTGCCTTATTTCATTAATGATTAGGGAAAGAAAAGGGCCACTGTTGTCCAGATGGAGATAATAGTGCTGTCTACAAAATGGAATACTTGCTCATAAAAAGGAAAACAGTATATATTGTTTTTTATCTGGATTTTAATTTTGTAAACATGAAATGAACTTTGAGTCTCAGTAAATTTAATTGCTGTGCTTATGTGTGGTGCTTAACCTTGGCTGGTTGATGGGTGCCCACCGAGCTGCTCTGTCACTCCACCTTCTCAAAGGGGCAAAAGATGAGTACAGTCAGGACTTGGAAGAAAAGTGTAAGAGACATTCACTTAGTTTGAAGCACTGCTGTAAGGTTTATGCTGATATGGAGTCAGGATTTATGGCTGCTGTGTCAGGGGAGATTCAGGTTAGTCCTCCAGGCATGTTATTAGGGAAAGGTTCTTCCCCCAGAGGGAGGGTGAGCACTGGAACAGGGTCCCCAAGGCAGTGATCACAGCCACAAGCCCGACAGAGTTCAAGGAGTGTTTGGGCAATGCTTTCAGGTGCATGATGGGACTGTTGGGATGTCCTGTGCAGGGCCAGAACTTAGACTCAGTGATCTTCATGGACCCCTTCATGGATATTCTGTGATTCTCTGGTACTACTATAAAATCTGAATTTATGGAGAGTTTGTAGAATTGAAAGTCTCTTGGGTTGTGTTGAAGTGATAAGCATATCTACTCCCTTCAGTTTCCTTTCTCTTCATTGTCAAAGAATTGCACAATCCAGGATTGTTTGGGTTAAAGTAAATCTTCAGATATGATCTAGTCCAATCCCTTCTGCCATGGGAAAAGGTACCTTCAACTAAATCAGTTTTCTCAGAGCCCAATCTGGCTTGGCCTCAAACACTTCCAGGTATGGAGCATCTACAGCTTCTCTGGGCAGTATGGTACAATATCTCACCACCCTTATGGTGGCTTCCACTTAGTGTCATTGTCTTTGGATGTGGTCTTGTAGCCAGTTTCTTAGTCTTCTGATAGTACATCTGTGAAGCACATATTCTGCCAATTTTGTGGTTAGGATGTTGTGAGGGACTGTGCCAAAGGTCTTACAGAAGTCTGCATAGATCATGAGTTGCTCCCCCCTTGTCCCACTGATAGTTATTGTAAGTAAATTAGTCTGGCAGCATTTGCACTTGGTATAACCTTGTCTGTTTCCAGTTATCTCCCTGCCTTCATCTGTCTTGCTACATCTTCCAGGACAACCTTTTTTATAATTTCACTGGGCATGGAGGTGAGACGAATGGGCCAGTCCATGATGTTTCTCTTTTCCCAGTCACGGAATTCACTTTACTGCCACAACTTTTCAAATATCGTCTTGGGTGGCTTGGCATCTCTGTCTGCCATTCTGTCCCCCAGGATCCTAGGATGTGTCTGTCTGGGTCCCATAAATTGCTCAATTCTTCTAAAGTGAACTTTTTCTCACACCATTTTCTTTATTCTTGCATCTACCATTCAGGCCTCTTAAAAGCCCTAGAAATAATAAAAGTAACCTTTTTGTAACCGGACTTCATTTTCCTTCTGAAACAATGCACTTTTTTTTTTTTTTTCAAATAAAGAATTTAAAATTTTCCCTAAGAATTTCTATATTCTTTCAAAGAATTCAGAGTGAAGTGTTCAATCCCAGCTTCTTTTTCTGTTCTTCATTCTGTTGCGTTTTTTAAAATTCAGAGAACAATATTAAAACTCAGCTTATATATACCAAGAACTTCTTTTCTTGTGATATAAAATTAGTTTCTGTCTAAACTGTCATTAAAATTGCAGTATCTGCTTTGCGATTTATTTACGCATTTTATTTTTTTCAGTGTCAGCTAAAGTGCATTGTTCTATTTGAAAAACTTGGTCGCTGTTTAAAATTTTACAATCAGAAAAACCAGTTGAGGACAAAAATGGTTAGAGAAGTCCACTAGGAATTTTTGCAGGAAGGGTTTCTATCATACTTGCCTTTTTAAGATAAAGAGGCCTCTTACAGTTTTTTTTTTCAGGTGAAAGCTGGGACCACTTACAGTATGGAAGTCAAGTATTACATCTCCACCTTTTTTCTCTCTCTTCTGTTTTAAAGGCTGGAAGGCTTTTTTTAACTTCTCTTACTTCCTGGTAACCTCCTGCATGAGGTTAATCTTAATAGTAATAGATGGTATTGGGTTCTAGTCAGATTGGTATTTGCAAATTGTGTTCTTGTACTTTATTAAATGTTTGATTGTACTTACTTTAGGAGATGTAATTGCAAAAAAAATGCACCAACAGTATTTGATACCACTTCAAATGTGTTCTCACATTTAACAGCCATTTCCTTCATATGAAAAATAATCAGAAAATAACTTACATCAGTGGACCAAATAGTGCATGTTATCCATGAGCTATCAGTATGCCCTCCTGGCACAGCAGGGTGCATTAGGAAGAGCAATGCCATCAGGTCAGGAGAGGTGATCCTGTCCCTCTGCTCAGCCCTGGTGAAGCCTCACCTGGAGTGATGTGTCCTGTTTGGGTTCCTCAGTGCAGCAGAGACATGGAGCTGCTGGAGCAGGTCCAGTGGAGAGCAGCAAAGGTGTTTAAGGGACTGGAGCATCTCTCTTACGAGGAAAGGCTGAGGGAGCTCGTCCTGTTCAGCCTGGGGAAAAGGTGACTTAGAGGGGACCTCATCAGTGTCTATCAGAATCTGAAGGGAGAGTGTCAGAGGATAGAGCCAGGCTCTGCTGGGTGGTGCTGAGCACTAGGATAAGAGGCAATGGGCAGAAAATGATGCACAGGAATTTCTACCTGAAAATGAGGAAGAACTTCTTTACTGTGCCTGTGACAGTGCACTGGAACAGATTGCCCAAAGAGATAGTGAAGTTTCTCTACTGGCAATATTCAGGAATTTTCTGAATGGAATCCTGTGCTCTGGGATGATACCAATTGAACCTGAAGGTTTGACCAGATGACCCTAATGGCAGCCTCTTCCAACTGTACCCCTTCTTTGATTCTGTGATTAGCTTTACTCTATTACTTACTTGCATTGTGGTCTGCAAATTCAGGAATGACAAGCTTTTAACTCTTACGTGTCACATGAAGTATAGCAACCTTGTCCAACGGTAGTCTTAATTTTATATCAAAACAGTGCCTCTTTGTATCTTCCTCTTTTCATTCCTTCTTTGTAAGAGGACAAGCTGGCTGTCATAAAAAAGTTTAATCTTGAAGATGGAGCGAAGTGAATCTTAAGTGTACTCTCCAGAGTTTTTGTAATAAATAAGGGAGGTCTTTTATGTTGGGGAATAGATTCTGAAAACTATTTTCTACTTTTTTTTTTAAGGGTATGCCATAATATTTTTGAGAAATAAAGATCCAGGAAGCACTTCATGTTGTATTACTTGAAATGTTGAATTGCAGGTATTCTCTTTCCTTGATTTAAAATCTTCCAAAATTCTTTAAAAATAGTTTTTAAAAAATCCATTCTCTGAAAATCTCAACCAAAGGTAAAGCTATTATTCTAGTAAATGTCATGAAATATTTTAGCAAACTGATTTAATTTCTTTTCTTCAAATCAGATTTTGGAAATTGCCTCTTTTGCTTTTATGTGTGTGTATATTTGTTTGTGAGTATGTGTCTCTGTAAATTTTGACATCCTGAAAAACAAAAATGCAATTTAGTGTTTATAAAAATGTGCAGTCCTCAAACCCCTCTCTGATTGTAGAAATGTAACTTAAACCAAGCTTCTGGTGCTTCTATCTTGCTTGTATAGAGAGAAAGATTACTATTTTAGAAGGTTAAATATTGCTTAACCTCCTTCTTCTAGTTTTTGATAAGAAATTTAAGAAAGAATTAATCAAAATATCCGAAATATCAACTTCATGTAAGCATGTACATGGTACAAGTAAAATTTCGAGTTTCCAGAGTTTGGAGTTTCACTGTTGTGGTAGCATTTGGTTACTACTAAGTCCTTTTGGTGTAAAATCCGTTCTGCAGCCTGTATTATCCCTTTTTTATACCTATGTAATTCCTCTTTTGTAAATTAAAAAAACCCAAACCAATCCAAACTGAAACCAAGATTCAGGACAGCACTACTTTGTGTTTGAAACACCCCTTGCACAAAGTACAAAGTTTTTGTCCTGATGTTTTTTATGGAGAGGTTTTTTGTGTTTATTTAGCTTCAAAGCCCTTCCTATTCTGATAAGGAATATATCAGAGGATACAGGTTATCAGGCTTATGAAAAGGATTTTTAATTTGTACATGCACTGTTTCCATATCACAATGGGAATGTTTTCCACCTTCTTCTTATTGAATGTATTTTTATTTTTTTATTTTATTTTCCCAGCTATAGAAAATTTTTGCTCTGTAAATTTCAGATATAGGTGTAACATTTAAATGCTCAGTCTGGTAAGTGCTGCAGAGGTTGTTTTGAAGTATTTGGAATAAAGGAAACTAAAATCAAAGTCAAGAGGAATAACTAGTCCTAGAGTTTGCTTACAATATACAATTCTTTTTTTTCTGATTTAGCAACGTGGTTTTCCAGTGTTGAAAAGTTAGTATTTATGGCAGTCTTCAAACGTGCACACTAATTTTCCACAGAGTAAAGAAAAATTCTCAGATTGAAAACCCTTTTTGTGAATGATTTGAATGAAGTTATCATTCATGAGGGCTCTTTGACATTTTGCTGCAGTTGCTAACCCTTGGATCAAAACACAGTCTAAATATGAAGTATGGTTTAAAATGTAAAGTACTTTTTGAACACCTTTCTAGGTAAACCAGTGAATAAGTGATTAAAACAAATATGAAAATTCTAATCAAAGTACTAGGGACTATTGAGAATATTGCAAATTTTATTTTAAATAATACAATAATACAATAATTATTATTTACAGTAATTATTATTTACTGCTGGACAATCTGATGCTGTGAGTACTTCCATGAAGAGAGAGAAACATTTTATAACTGATAAAACTTTGTTAGTGTTTTAAAGGTCTCAGCCTCATTGTAAATGAGGCTTTAGTTCACCTAAAATCACTCATGTAGTTGTATCAGTTTTGATTAGATAGAACAAGGAGAGGAACAAGAGACTTGAAATCACAACTGCAGTATTCCTTCACAATTCTCATATTTCTGCCTACATTTACCAGCTACAAGCCGTTTTCTTCCAGAACTGATTTCTCATATATTTGAGGAAAGATCATGGCATTAGACAAAAAAGGATCTGTTTATGGAGCCAAGGAAAGAGCCGATATTCTGTCTCCATGCATCTATCACCATTCAATTCCAACTTATTAGAGGGATCTTAAAATGTCTACAAGTCATCTAGTGCCCAGTGCCTTAAATGCTGCCCAGATGTTTGAGGTCCTAAGGGACTTTTGACCAGGCTCATATACTCCAAAGCATCTGCTTATGAAGTTCCATAGTATTTCTAAATTTGTAGTGTTATAATTTTGCTTTGGACAGAAGAGTGTTATAGGTAGTTCTGCTTTCCCCTTAAGGCACCACACATCTCAGCTGAAGTTAGCTAATCTTTTAACACTGACTACTCAACCCCAGTAGTGTCACTGGGGCAATGGGAAGTGTCTTTTGTTGGGATGTAGGAAAAGCCTGTATTAGGGAGCAGCTACTGTTTTCAGAAAAAGCCAGGTAAACTTTGGGTGGTAGAAAATGAGCTGTAAGATACTTTTCTCATGAGAACTCATGTGACTGTATATCATCAGCTGCAGAGCAGCTGTAAATTTCTGCCATCTTGTTGGTCTGAAGGAAAAAAAAACAAGTTTTTGCTGTTTCTAGGATCAGGATATGCTGCTTTATAACCTTTTGATATATTTCAGCAGGTCATTTGGGGTTAGATCTGAACATATATGGAGATGAAGTGACTGAGCATCCAAGTCAACAAAAAGTGTGGGGAGAATTAACTGCCTATTTTTTTACATGAAGTGTATGAGCTGTTAACACAAATCTGACTGACTGAGAAATACATTAATATATCCTGGAAACGGTGAAGAGTTTTTCTCTCTCTAATGGTATATTTTTTATAAATATACCAGTTTTCCAATCCTTTCCCCTTTTTTGTTTCCTTTAAGATACCAATTCTTTTATTTTATGTGCATATGTGAGATTTCTCAGTTGAAGGTAAGTAATGATTACCTACCACTGCTTGGCATATCTGTGTGTTTTTCCCAATGCCCAAGGTTAGAACAGGTTCAGTGAAAGACCTCCTTCTTGTAATAAAGACTAAGACTTATCTGGTAAGCATGTTTAAGATTTGGAGACGTAAGGAGTGGCTGGAGAGTCGTCCATGACTCTTTTAATCACATCAAAAAACCCAAGATACCTCAAACAGATGAACTATTCAAGAAGTAATGGCTATGTAGACTATATTTTTGAAGGAGGAACACGAAGCTTGATTATTCTTTTGATGAAACTGGCTGTAGGTAAACGTATGAGTGGAACATGTTTTATCACTGTATTGGTTACGTTAAGCATTAGTTGCAAGTTGATGTGAGTATGTAGATAATTAAATTACTTTTTCATGTTGCTAGGAAGAAGAGGATAATTTTTTTTTCTTGAGAAATCTTGTCTGTTTTCATAAACTTCCATTTTTATTAGTTCTTGTGTTACATTTGCATGTGATAATGAAGGCAGAGTCATATAAAACAAAAATTCTGACCAGAATAATAATACCTTGCTATAACCATCTCAAGACTTTACTGATAAAACACTCTTCACATATATATGAAGAGAAATGTGTTAATTTTTGGTACCTGAGGTTCACTTTTCTTTCATAAGTAGCCTGTTAGACGCATAGTAAGGAAAACCAGTAGCACTCTTAAAGAATAATTTGATTCACTAGTAATTCAATTCCCTTTTAAAAATTTTCATATCTACTTACAAAAGGATCTTTTTGTGCCTTCTTTAAATGAGTGTATTTTTAAGAGCTGTGTTATTGGGAAGAGCTGTGTTGAAATTCTTGACTTGCATATGTTTCTGTCTATGGCTATGAGAGAGGTTAAGAAAGAGGGAGAAAGCTTGTGGACAGTTCTAGTTGGATGTAGTAGGTTTGCATATAAAGATTGGACCATGCATTTGTACGGAGGGGCTTATTTATTTATTGCAAGTTCTACGTGCAATTTCTTAGTGTTTGGAGTTTGTTTTATTTTTTGGTTTTTGTTTGTTTTGGTTGGTTGGTTAGTTGGTTGGTTTGAGGGTTTTTGGGTTCATTTTGGTTTCTGAGGTTCTTTTTTGGGTTCATTTTGGTTTTTGAGGTTCTTTTTTGTTTGGGGGTTTTTTTGTGGTTCTTGGAGTTTTTGTTGGGTTTTGTTTGTTTTTTAGTTTTGTTTTTTTAATTTAGTAAGCAGCATGGCAAAGACATAAAGAAGCTAAGGAAGTAAAGCATCATTTGACTTTTTACCACAGAAACTAGTGACGTTTCTATCAGAAACAGCATCAGAAGTTTTCAAAGCCCATTTAATCATGCATGGTAATACTCAAGTTTAATTAGAAAATAAAGGTGAGGATTGTTGGTAAAATAATAAAATACCACTTTTTTTAGCTAAGTGTGTAGTGTTTCACTGATGCTTACTGTAAGTTCAAGAGTGCAGTAATGTTTAATAGATAACTTTAAAAAATGACATGTATAGTATATGGAATTATGTAACATTTTTGCATATTGGAATTTAAGCCTAAGACTTTGCAAGGATTTGTAGTGTGTTATTAAACTCTAGTTAATTCATAAATACTGTTTTACTTCTTGAATTTTGAATAGCCTGTGATATTCTTAACAGAACCTCAGCTAAATCATACCAGCTGTGGACAGTGATTAATGCAGTGAGCAAGGGAAGCTCAGCCTGCATGAAGGGAGAGCATAACAAGGACAAAGCAGACACACTGTGGATTGTAATGAAGCTGGATTCCCATGAGGGGTAGCATCATAATATTACTTTTCTCTCTTTTTTTTTTTTTTTTTTAATTAGATATTGGCCATTGACTGTTTATTTTCTAGATTATGTCTACTTATTCTCAGGTGGGCTAACTAACTTACTTGAAAAGGCAGTGCACTTAACAGAGATTGCAGATAAAGGCTAAAATTAACATTAGGTTCCTACTTTAAAAGTGAAGTTCATGTTTCACATTTCCTTTTACTGGCATGCAGTATTGCTTACAGAGGGCTCAGGTGCTCTTCATTAAAATCACACATTCTTGATCATATCTTCCTACAGTTTTTAATTGTGGTGGGGTGCTGAATTTATCCCATCCTGGCTTGATCCTGAATTTTTTTAAGTAAAATATAAACCAAGTAAGTGTTCTGTCCAGTAAAATATGATCACAGAAATGGTAAAAGCTCATTCCTATTATCAGCCAGTAATCAAGTAATGTTATCATGAATCAGCATGAATTAATATGTTCATAGCAATTCTGTTATTCTTTGTAGAACAATGATAGTCTGTGTTGCATGAATAGAAGTTACAGCTGTGAATACTCACAGGAGAAATGCATGGTACCAAGAAGTCGCTGACTTTCTCTATTTGAACTGTAACCCTCACTCTGTTTTTATTTTAGTGAAATTTACTGTAAGTTGCTATCTCTTCTATCCATTGGTGGTAAATGTGAAAATAAAATAAAACCAAAACAAAAAACTCTAACAAAACCCTCCAGTGGTAGGAATGAGTTAACCAAGACATTCTGCAGTAAATAAACCATGAAGATATTAAGAGTTGTGTAATATACATAAGTGTTCAATATAAGTATTGAAATGGTGCACCAAAACTAAAGTAGTTAATGTGGTTTTACGTGAACTACAGTTAACTGAAATGAATTAGAATTGAAGAAACATAAAAATAAGTTTGGTGTAGTAAGCATCCTTCTTTTTATAAAGCTAAATCAAGCCTGACTTTCTACATTTTATCATAAATCAAATTTACTTTTCATCCTACTCAGTAGGATGGCTGGACTGGATGCTCTGAAGTGTATCTTCCAACCTTGATGATTCTGTGATTCTGTCCTAAGATTTGCTTGTCAGAAATCCTAGCTGAACCTCCCCATTGCACACGACTTTCTCTGAGAGAACCTCTGCAGCTGCAAACAGCGCTTAGGAGGGGTGATTTTTGGCTAAAAATTTGATAATATAGACATACAGTTTTATTTTCATTGCACTCCACGCCAAATCTTAACTTTTTTTCATTTCAACTCCTCTTAGCTTACATCAGACTTCCCAAGGCAATTTTTGTTTGAGACCATTAAGCACTAATGTTTTTCTTCCTGAAGTCTTCCAGCACTGAAAATTAATTTTGCCTGTATATTATTTATTTTACCATGACAACTACTACTGTCATTATACTCTGGTGGGATTAATACTCCTTCTGACTGAAATGCCATGTTTCAATTTTAGACTATTTTAATGCCTCAGGAAGGTGTTCTGCAAAAATTGGTTCACATTGCATTTTAGTTCATCTCTGGTTGCATAGGTGTCAGAAATGGCTAATGAAGATAGTTGGTTTCTTCATGGAAATAAATCACATTAAGTCACCTACTGGAATGATCTGCTGATTTTATACAGATAACTGTCAGCAACTGTGAGACAATGGTAATGTTCACCTCCTACTTACATGGCTGGATCTGAATTTAGAGAAATGACACACTGTCATTTTCTGAGCATCCCAATAGTTGTCTAGCTCAGCATGTCTCAGATTAGTTACTCTCTGCCTTTGTTTTATAACACAGTTACACGTATATTGGAGTACCAGTAGATGTATTGTTAATTGAAAATAGTATTTCAAAATATTGTAAATTTACTCTGTTTCACTTGCAAAACTGCTTCCTAGGCGAGTTGTTTTTTTCACTGTAAGATACAAATGATTTTCCAAATATCAAAAGTGTGCACAATCAATATCAATTGCAAAACAAAATGGAATTGTCTTTTAACTGTTTAATCTAGGCACATACATATCTTCGGTCAGAATGTTTTTTTTATTTATTAATAGATGATAGTAGAAGTGGAGTTTTATGTCCAGGGATATGATGATTTTAAAATACAGCTGAAGTTGAAGGGCATTTGATTCCTCTGTAATAGGAACTGTCTACATCTTAAAATGGGTTTTTCTAATACATCTGAACTATGGAAATAAAAAGGGAAATGAAATAGGAAACTATGCAGTAGAGTACACGTTGAACTAGGTTTTGTTCTTCTTCAAGTGGGTATTGTTTTCTTAGCTCTAAATATATGGCTCATAAAAGTGGCCCAAGGGAGCCAAACCTTTTATGTGTTTTAATAAGCTAAGTGCTTTATAAAAGAACCATTAATGGTTTTATTTTAATTCTAATTGGATATTAAGAATTACTGACTCTAAATCACATGTAGCTTATTACAGGTTTGGGTTCACAAGTAGAGAGGAGTGGAATAGAGTTTATGCTCACAAGAGTAGTTGTGGGGTTTACATTTTTTCTAATTTCTGCATAGCATTTCATCACATTTTGAAACACACAGGCTTAACTTCAAAACATACATCAGACTGTCATTCTCCAAGGAAGCAGGGAGCTCTGCGACGATAAGGAAGCGCAGATGAGGAATAACACAGGGCATGACTGAGGCCAGAGGTGGCTTCACATCCTCAGGATCATGTTTAACAGATAATTTTCAGTTCCCTTGATAGTTGCTGTGATTTTGATTAGTGTCATATAAGCAGATAAAGAGGTGTCAGTGATGGTGAATTGCACCATGTGTGGAGAGACACGCTGCAATTAGTGGAGTTACACGAAGAAAAATGTACTGATTTGTCTGAAGTCAGGGCCTCACAGTCTAGAAGCTAATGAATATTTGTGTTGCTAATCTTTTCTACCAAAATCCTGTATTTTGTGCGATGCTTACATTTATTTATTTTTGCAGTAGTTAATGGAAAATGTTTTAAAAACTCTGGGTAGAGCATGTAGTATTTGTGTTTCAGTGTGTATCAGCTTCTGCTGGACTTGTGTTAATAACTACTGACAAATGAATTTTTTTTTATTTATTCATATTGTGCAGATGAATGCTTTTTAAATCAAATGTTCCTTTTATGACACAAGCAAACATGTACTGACAGAAAACAGTTATTGGACCATGCATGTTAAATAAGGCTAGAGGTTTTATAATTTTTTGTTACTAATCATAACAAGAATGGTTTCTGTTTCTACATGTGATAGAAGATTTTAAAAACAAAGATTTTGCTTTCCCTATGAGTTATTTTAAAAGTTATGTTCAAAAAAATTTTATTACTATTTCTCAGCTTTTAAAAGCTAAGAATTATTAAAATGAAGTAAAGAAAGAACTTTGAAAGGTACACAAAGGGTTTTCTGTACTATTTTTCATGCTGGTTGAATTCTATATAAGTTTTTTTAAAAAGTGATTCAGATGCAGACCTTACTTCAGACTAAGTGAAATGATAGTGCAAACTTCTATTTTTTGAAAAAAGTTCATAATTTTTAAATTATTAATTTCTACAGAACAAATTCAAGCATCGTAACTTCTGATCTGTTAAATTTCCTTGGTAGTCATGGAAGATGTATTTGAACACATAATTTAAGGACTGAGGAGCTCTTTGCATTTTGATAAGCTTTTAAATAGATAAATGAATAAAATAATTTCTACCAGTAACAGAATCTACGTAGTATTACACAGATCAAAGATCAAAGCTTTAATCAGGATTGCTGCTTAGATTTTTTTGTTGCTGTCATTATGGAATGTATGAATGAATTGAAGTCTGTTAAATGTTGTCTTTTAAATTCATTATTTTAATCTGTAATAAGATTATTCTTGAATTAGGATTTCTTGGACAGCAGTATAATCAGCATTAATCTGAATAATCGAACTGCAAACAGAAGCTGCAGTTACAAAACTCAGGAAGATGCTAGGGGGAAAAAGAATAAAATAGCTGTGAATTTTTTATTTTTGGAGTTGAAATACCCAGACAATGATGAAGACCCATATGTAATGCTAAGTTCTTTTTTGGGAATTAGTGTGCAACTCAGATTAGTTTTCACTGTAATTATGGCTTTCGTGACAGATGAGGAAAAGTTTAATGAAAAGTCAATTACATAAACTACTTGAATCTCATGAAGCTTAATTATAGGGTCCACATCCTAATAAAATTATTTTTTCCAGCTTCATTGAGAGGACCTCACTAAAATCGGAAAACATACAAGTAACTTAATAATTATTTATTTTGAAAATTTTTGTAATATTACATTTACCAACTTTGTGAAACTACAGTAACTGAAATGGGAGAGACAGAAGGATGATGTCCTACAAAATTTTTTCTTTCAGAGATTATGACAAGGGAGTGATTCTGTTGAAAGCAGTTGAAAGCAGGGCTAAAAATATGAAACACTTTATATGCATATGCAAAAGGTTTTTTATGGCTGTTTTGAAAGCTGTACCATCTTGTTAGAGAGAGGATAATTTAAAATATATTTCAATATTATTATTGTTGGTATTGTTATTACTAATACTAATAATAATCTGATTTTTTCATAACTGAATTTGAGACCACATAATTTCTAATGTTTATAACTGATTGTGCTTAATAGAAAACATATTAGATTTAGTTTATTAGAAGTGAATTCCTTCCACATGGAAAAGAAAAGTGAAGTACGTCTGAAAAGATCAGCTGGTATTTTTGTGAATGGTCTGCTCTTTCATCAGTGGGAAAATACAAAGGCTACACATTGCTATGTTTTGCAAGGTACAGCCTAAGCTTCTTTTAAGGAGTAGTTACTAGCACAGGGTAGAAATTTAGTTGCTGATGACCTAGAGTCTCATTAGAAGCTGTAAATGCATAGTGCCTTAAAAGAGAGTATTTTACCCCTTAACATTTACTTCAGTTTTATGCTGAACTAATGACAAAGAGATCTGTGAAAACATGTTTTTAAACTTCTTCTGCAGCTGAAATTAGGTGACTGTGTTGCAAGGACTTGACTTCCACTGCTGAGGAAGTGCCAGCCTGATCCTTCTTCATTCTTTCTGATCATCATTAAGTATCCTTGTGTGACAGAAGTAAAAGCATGCAAAATGTGGTATTCGTGAGAAGCCAAATAACACAGGATATGCCAACTTCTAACACAGAACTTCTGTGTCTGACATCTGCCTCCCCCTTGAGGTGATGAATAGGTTTCCAAGACGGGTATCCATCCTCCTTATTGCATCTTACACCTTGAAGTTTGTGCTTAGGCTCTTGCTGGAGCTGAACAGGAAAATACTGCATTCCATGCAGATGGCAAAGGCATGTAGGCTGTTTGTCATACAGTAGTTGAATCTTCAAATAAATAACTCAGCATAGTATTTTATTCGTATTTAAGGGATGGAACTATTTGACTGAGATTTATTTAAAGAGGGAAGCCACCAGGTTTTCATTGTCCACTGTGAATGTAAGTGAGAAGGATGTCCATTGCTGTTACATTGCGTCATTTTCAAATGTGCAGCAGTAAACTGGAGTAGCTGTTGAAATACCGTACTACAGAGAAAAAAAGAGGGAACTTGTCAGCTGTAGCTTTGTCTGATGTGTTCTTGCTAAAAGTTAGTGGAATATGAGTACATAAGAATCTGATAATTAAAAACAAAATAGTTGCTGGAGATAGTTTGCCTGGCTTGGCTAGCTAGTTACATAACCAGCGTCTCTGCTGCTTACAATGTCTGGAAGTTTTCCTTTATGCTCTCATATTATGTCATAGTATTCAGTAGAGGTCATTATTCCTTTGAGAAAAGGTGAAACGTTAAAAAAAAAAAAGTGTATAT
This sequence comes from Cisticola juncidis, assembly GCA_013400215.1. NCBI lineage: Eukaryota > Metazoa > Chordata > Aves > Passeriformes > Cisticolidae > Cisticola > Cisticola juncidis. The sequence goes on from VXBR01010499.1 coordinate 872,392, forward strand.
GTGACTTTTTAGACATGATACTCCAGAAGGAATATTCTTGAATCTCGTATCTACCGTATGAGATAAAAACTGCTAACACTTGAATGAATTTGAAGCTAAATGGTTCATCCAATGGTTTCAAAATTAAAAAATTTTGATTACTATTTCATGTTAACAGAACTCATGGTCCTAGTGGAATACACTGCATCTGTGGAAAGATGGGGGAAATGATTTATAGCAAGATACAGGAGAAAGAAGATATGAGCAGAAAATCTGTGATTTAGAAACAAGACAAATGAGAAGCAAGATCTGAGGACTGAGACGCAGTCTTGGTAGACATAGTAAGGTTGACAGAAGCTATGGAAGGAGAAACCAATGGGGAGAAAAGCAGTGAAAGTTCTGTTCTGCATAGCCTAAGAATTAATCCAGGTTTCATGGGATCAGGGGTTTCTTTGTTTTATAAGAAGTAGTCTCTAAACTGAGTAGAGTAATAGTTGGCTGTCTTCTATTTTCAGGCATACACCAGCTTTAGTGATTACAACTTGCTCTATGCTGCTGCTTCTCCTTCATATCAGCAGAAGTGTGCAGATGACTTGGGATTTGAAGAAATACATATTATACTGTAGAATTCCTTTTTCTAATGGGACTAAAAAAAAAAACTTTGTGAAGATTTCTGTGTCTTTACTTAGTGGGAAATGCTAGAATCAAAGATATTCTTATAACTTTCTATTCCCCTATATAGGTGCAAGATAATGCAATTACACAGGCTTTCTTTCCCTCGCCATCTGCCAGGCTTCAGGCTCAGGCTCTTTGCTGTAAGCCCTTTGCATCTTTCATTCTTTACTTAAGTTGTACAATGAATAAGGAATCAGGGAATTCTGGAAAGCTTAGGAAGGTCTGGAAGGATGACAGTGCCATAGAGTACAGAGACATCAGGCAGGGTGTTAAGTAAAAAGTAGGAAGTAGCTACTATTTGTACTAGGTAAAGTTTTTGTTAGAAGGGGTCCACAGAGGTGGCTTTTGTGATAAGCTATGCGAAGTTTCCCCCATGTCCAGCAAAGCCAATGTCACATGGTAGCCAGATGGACCTGTCAGTGGCCATAGCCATGCCCATCAGCAATGGTGGTAGTGGCTCTGGGATAATAGATTTAAGAAAAGACGTTGCATGCTGGGCAATTGCAGCCAGAAAAGTGTGAGAAGTGGAGTATGTGGGAGGGAGTATGTGAGATAAAAAGTCCCGCAGACACCCAGGTCAGTGGGGAAGGAGGGGGAGGAGGGGGGGAGGTGGTGCAGGCAGCAGAGCAGATTCCCCTGGAGCCCATGGTGAGTAGAATGGTGAGGCAGCTGTGCCCTTGCAGCCCCTGATGAAGCAGATACCATCTACTGCCTGTGAAGGACCCCAGAGTGGAGCCCTGTGAGAAGCTCCTGCTGCATCTGGTTTGCTGACAGACTTGTGACCCCTTGGGGAATCCATGCTGCCATAGTCTTTTCCTGAATGACTGCACTCCACTGGAAGGACTTGTGTTGAAGAAGGTCATGGAGGATGGTCTCCTGTGGGAGGGATGCTGCACTGGAGCAGGGGTGGAGGGTGAGGAGAAGGGAGTGGCAGAGACAAGGTGTGATGAACTTAGAGCAAAAAGCCCATTCTGTGTCTCTCTGTGCTGCTCAAGGGCAGGAGGGAGAGAAAAACAAAAATGAAGTTGAGCCCAGGAAGAGGGGAAAGGTGGGCTAATGGTGTTTATAAGGTTTGGATTTATTTCTTTTTAACCTTCCCTGTTTGATTGGTAATAAATACATTAAGTTCTCTGAGTCTGACTCGTCTATGACACTAATTGGTGAATGATCTCCCTGTCCTTCTCGTGACCTGTGTGTCTTTTGTTTTATTTTCTCTCCACTCCTGGAGAGTGTATTTTGCTCCACTCTACTTTCAGGCTGAGGAAGGGGGTAATGGAGGTTTTGGTCTGCACCTAGCACCCAGCCAGGGTCAACCCACAGTGCTGTTTGACCATATATTTGTCCCATGTATGGCTCTTTTTGAAATGCACAAGGTCTTCGTGAGCAAGATCAATTTTTGTGACTATGGTTTTACTGCAGCCTAAATAAATACTTGACATCAGCTATATGATATGTTATGGGCTCTTCAGTAGTGAAGAAGGTCCATTACAGTTATTAAATATTTAAACTTTAAAGTAGTAACTTATGGGATTCTTCATGTGTTACAATTTGAGCAAAACATTGGAAGTTAAGAAGCATGCCAATCTGTATGAATACAGACTGCAATCATGAAAGAAGTACAGAAATGTAGATTCATGAAACCAATGTCATTTATCATTATGTAGTTTAGCTTGTTTGTATATCTTTTACAGCTCCAGAAAGTAAATGTCTCATTACATACTACAGTAGATTGATATTTTATAGCAGAAGGAGAACTGAAGTCTCAACTGCTGTAAGTTATCAATGGCAGATTTAATGTATTGGCTGGGATATTTATTTTACTAGAAAACAATCTGGAATGATCTGAATAACAAGTATGTAAGAAAAATTTCATAGCAGGTAAGAATCATAGAATGGTTGAGGTGTGAAGGGACTTTGAATGACTTGTATTTCAGAACCCTTTGCAGTGTACCCTCCATGTGGACCAGATTGCTCAAAGGTCTGTCCACATTGGCCTTGAACACTTCCAGGGGTGGGTCCAGTGCCTCGCAGTTCTCATAGAAAGAATTTGTTTCTTCTGTCCGATTTAAGTTTACCCTCTTTTAATATAAAACCCTCGTGCATTGTCCTGTCACTTGGTAAAAGTACTTCTTCATCTTTCTTCTAAGACTGCTTTAGATACTGGAAGGCTGCTGCAAGAGCTCCCCAGGACTTTCTCCATGCTGAACAACCTAGTCTCAGGTTCTAATACGAGACTGATCATTTGGGTGCTGTCTGTGATCCCATATTTCCTAAACTGAAACAAGACATTAAATTACTGTTAGACTCAGTGGGCAAAATGAAAAATAAAGAGTAATTCAACCCTAAAATTTGAGATTGGAGTCAGTTGCCTGATTGTGGAAGTATTTTGTGTTGGTGGTTACAACTTGAAGACATACGATGTATTTACTATATTTACTGTAAGCTCTCAATTTGTCACTTGGCTGAAATGTGCTCTTTTTATAGTAAATGAGATAATTGATTACCTTTCAATATATTTTCTCTAATTTTAATATCTAGTGAGTCAGCAGCAGAGTTGCTTGTGATCAAGCTAATGAACATTCTCCTGTAATGGCTCTGATAATTACAAACCAGAGTGCAGAGATAGTGACTTCTTTCTTACGTGCTTTTTTGCAGGCCATTTTACTGGTCTGCATAAACCTGCATTGCAGGCTATTAGCAAAGATAAGCAAAAGTTTAGTTTTCCGTCTTTACCCACAAAAGAGACTGCCTAGTCTTCTTTTCAGCTGCATTTTGTTCTGTTAAAAACTCAACAATTGTTGGAAAGTTAGCAGAGTTCATTGTAAGTCCATTCCTGCAGACTAAAACTCTCTCGTATTTTCAGTGTATTAAGTTTGGCAATAACCAGCTGTCATGCCTTATCTTATACGTAGACTGCAAACATTTTAGGGGGTTAGATTAAGATTGTAAGCATTCTTGGAAGAAGATTATCCTGTCTGGCTTTTGCTGGATATAGCAGTCAGATCCTATTTTATGAGGATCCTAAAGGTTCTGCAAATTCTAAATAATGCTGATAAATAAGTATATTATTTATTATTTTGTAATGTAATTCCTGTTCATCCTTGTTTACGCACTCATTAGCTTTATTTCACTGGACTTTTTTTTTGATTTCTTCCAAGATTACAGGGAGGACTAACAGACCTTAAAGAAATTGATCATGTCAGTCAATAAATGGAGAAACTTAAGGCCATTTACCAGTGTGGCCTAGCTATTTATGAGGACTTGAAACACAGAGAACTCCATTCAATACATACAGAGATTTCTTATATAAGGACACACAGATACATACTTGGCATCATTTCACAGGGAATACTTTCACTACAGGCTGATAGAATTTCTATGTCAGTGTAAATTTTTTATGCTGTAGGATCAGACCTAGGTTTACCAAATACATAAAAACCATGTTTTTCTTTCATCACTACAAACCAGCTTTGCCCTCTTTCCTCTATCTTGCCATTCAAAAAAACTGAACTCTAAACAAACGGTATACAAATTTGAAATGTTTATATCTCTTTCTCTTCTCCTGTTGTTACCTTATGAATACAACTCTAGAAATTAGTTATGATTAAGACAAATGAAAATTAATTAGCAGCTAAATTAATGAAATAAGAATAAAGATTAGGATAAATAGATACCTATTTTCTACTTGCTGAATTGCATATACTTCTGGAATAAAATCCCAGAACTATTATCTTCTCTCTGGTGACCAGTGACAGGACCTGAGGGAACAGCATGAACTTGTGTCAGGGGAGATTTAGGCTGGGTATTAGGAAAAGGTTCTTCACCCAGAGGGTGGTTGGGCACTGGAACAGTCTCCCAGGGAAACGGTCACAGCACCAGCCTGACAGAGCTCAAGCAGAGTTTGGACAATGCTCACAGACACATGGTGTGATTCTTAGGACTGTCCAGTTCCAGACCACAATTGGACTTGATGATTTTTGTGAGTCACTTTCAGCCAGGGTATTCTGTAATTCTATGAAAAGAAATTCTGTGCTTTTACTTTCTGAGCACAACCGATATCCAGCCTTGAATTTTAGTACATTAATTTTAAATTCTTTTGAAAAAAGTTTTTATCACAAACTACAACATATGTATATTTTTATTTGCAAAACTCAAGCACAATATGAATCAGTTCATTAGAAACACAGGTTTGTTTTTGTCTCACAGGAAGCTGGGCAAAACTCCCATTTACTGACTAACTTTGTCTGCAGTGTGGTATGAGTGTCAGTCACCCAAATAATTAGTTCATAGCCTATGGAGTGTGTCCTGTATTCTGTGTGTGTGTGTGAGATGGTAACTGCTGCCTGACTAGTGAGACTTCATTATGATTACTTGATATGGTGAGTCTTGGAGCAGACGTACGAGTGGTATCAGTTTATCCACCCAACTTTGAACCAGCCAGCACTGATCAAGTGCATAAGGATCTAAACTTGCAAACTTTATAAGCTATGTAACTAGTAACCTAATCATAGAACTGTGCATTGCTTCTTAACCTGAATCTGAAAATAATGGACTGAATCTTCAGTTTAGGTAAATTTAAGCAGCATCGCTGTTACTAGTGATTATTGACCAGCTTACAGTAGTGAAGAAATCAGGCTGCTCATTTAAGAAATCAATTTACCTGTTCATATTTCCCTCAAGAAAGGGAAAAATTTACATAATTAGAGACATGTCATGGGAAGAATGTCTTGAACAAAACATAGTATCAATTAATGACTTAGGTGACTTTCTAATTAAATAGAAAAAGAATCTTTTTAAAATGGTCCAGTCTTCAAGGATTGCCTAACTCTGAGATCTTTTACAGAAATTTAGTTGTGTCAGAAACCTAGTCAAGCTTGGTAGCAGTGTGGCAGTTCAGAAAAAATGCTGTTCTCCAAAATCTTACTTGTTAATACTCATGCCCATTCACTGAACCATATATAGGACAACTTTTATTTTGTGAATGTAACTATAAAATTCTTTGGATGCTTTTTCTTGAAAAGCAGTATTAGTACTGGAGTCTTTCACTATCATAACAAAAGTCTAGCTATATGGTCAAAAGGCTGTCTCTGTTTAGGAGTGCCATGCAGCGGGTTTTCTTTGGCACCAGTATTTCATCTGTTGTGATCTAAAGCAAAATTTAGTGTATGTTCACAGCATTTTAAGAATCTAATGCCTTCATTCTTAGAAAAGCAGTTAAAAATGGAAAGGCAAATCCATAATGGATTTAATCGTCTGTGTGAAATACCCAGGGTGGAATTTACTTCAGTACTCTGCGTGTTTTTGCATCATTCACTTAAGCACTCAGTTCTATGGCCTTTTTAGACATTCATCTGATCTTGAGAGTAAGACAGCTGATCCTAGAAGGAAATCTGTGAACATCAGAGGTAACTGTATGACTTTTTAATCTGTTCTTCTTTGTTCATTCACACAAAACTGTGCACACCTGCTTGACTTTCATTGTCCTTTTATTTCTTTCAGAATATAGGTTAATTTAGTCAGTCCTGAAAGGTCACAGTTAATCAGAATGTGAGGAAGAACATGATATTTTCAAATAACAGTAATGCAGACAGTTGGCTTGGCTCTACAGTGCAAGTTCCAATATTTTTTCTATTTGCAGTGTTTGGCAATTAAAAGTACTTCATCGTGGGAATGCTACCTGTTAATGGTGTAATGCTTTAGCCATTGAACTAATTTCATACTCCTTTGGTATGGTGCAGAGGAATCACCTGTAAACAAGATAAGAAAGAAATTGAGGGCATGGTGGAAGCATTCAGTGGGAAACTATCAGAAAGCTTAAGAAATAAGCCCTTCCTTCGATCAGAAAGGACTTAAATTCTCAGATCTGAGAACAGGAGAGACTCAAGATACGTATCGGATAAAGAACTCGGTTCCACTTGAAAAAAGAAAATGTGCTGGTGAGTTAAAAAAGAAATTTGACGTTCAAGTGTTACAGGATATTTGAACTTGTAGGTCACCAGTACTGAAAGATTTACACACCTACACAAAACCTCATTTTGATAGTGACAGAACTGGCATCTTTGTAATGGATTGCAGAAAGCAAGGGAGCCAAGTGTGTGTAATGGAGTATGGATTGGTATAGGGTTTTTTGGTGAGAAATTATAAGGAATTTGAAAGTTCATTGTTGTGTCAGTTCTGAAGTTGAGCATATTTGTGACTGTATAGATATGCTCTTGCTGCCTTAACCATTAGGCAGACAGCATAGCCTGATTGTTTGCAAGGTCCAGGTAGTTACTCCTTTGCCTGCTTGAGGGATCTGTGGCTAACAGTTAATTGTACTGCTTTACCTTAATTAAAACTGACTAGAACATGTGTATATGACTGTAATTACAAGATTTACTGCAGTATGGGTAAATTCAAAGGTGAGGATGCTTTTGACACAATCTAAAGTGTTGTGGGTTTTTTTTCTTATGCTCTAAATATGCATGTTAGTCTTATGCTCTCAAATGCAAAAAAATTATTTTAATGCTTTAATTTTTTTTGCTATGTTAAGTTATATAGTCAGCTTTACAAGTTCTGATTTTTTTTCATGACTGGTAATCTGTAACCCTGCTCTCAAAGTATGATTATTTCATTGAAAAAAGCAGTTATTACCTGTAGAAGGTAAAGTTTGTCTTCTTCAAATTAAGCTACCTCAAGATTTTTTTATTGTCTTTCTTTTTCCTGACTTTATATTTAGAACAAAACAAACAAAACAAAATAATTCCCTGAAAAACTGTATACACTATTTTAATTTTCTCATTCTTGGTATCTCGATATTGGGGCATATAGCTCTTTGTCTCTAGGAAGGAGCAGCTGGAAACATCCTACTACTCTTGTCCTAGTAACAGGGAAGAACAGGAAGTTCAGAGAAGCTGCTACATCCAGTAAGAACTTCAAAAATAAACAGAAGACATAGGCTTAGATCATTATGTTTGCAGCTTCTGACAGGAGGCAGAATGTCACAGGCTGGAGCTGCTTGAGCGATGGAGGGTCCCGCATTGGGAAGAGTGAAGACTGTACCTCTTTTAGCTCTGCCCTGAGGAGGTTGTTAGTTCACGCTAGGTCTGGACAGAGGACTCCAGGCACGGTGGTATCTCATTTGGCATTGGGTGTTTATTATTTCTTATCTACCTTAGAGTCTCACGAGGTGTGAGCTCTGTCTGCACACTTCCTTACAAACACACACACACACTCCCAGTGCTATCACTCAGCTTTGGAAGCCCTTCCCGCAGCCTCAGGTCAAAGTCAGTGCCCTGCTGAGGGTCACTCCCTGTCAAAGCAGAAAGCCTGATACTTTCAGCATCCAGGCTTCCAGCATCACCCAGCAGATCTAGTCCTATATGCCCAACTAATTAAATATTCACAGCAAAAGACTTTTATATATAGTGTTGTTATGCTACAGGCTGATCCAAAAGTTCAGCATATTCGTATCAATTTACTACAGCGCTATTGAGGAGGGAGAAAGTGCACAGAGTTCAAATCTGTTATTCTTAATCATTAAATGTGTTGCTGGTGTTGAAGCCAAACATATAAAAAAATACATCTGGTACTCCAGTGGGCTGATTTTCATCTCCTTCAGTAATAATTTTATGTTTATTCTTCTCCCCACCTTCCTTTTGTTTTGGTACCATATATTGTGTTACATCATATTACTACTATTGCAGTGGAAAGAGTAATGAAACCAAAACCTTCAAAGATTCTTTTTTTCCTGGAGTTTTTTGAAAGCCGTCTACTTTTAAAAGAGGATTTGTTTTACAAGAGCAAGCATCAAAGTCTGACTTCTCAATATTTATTGCTAACTCTAATTAGAATTTTTTCCAGTTGTGTGTGCCAGCTTATGACACAGTAAGATGCCAAATTATTGAACAACCAGAAGCTGCTTTTCTAAAGGCATTCAGTGAAGGAACAATACATGTAGAATTGATTCTCGTGATTTATGAACAATACAGTAATTCATTCAAGAGGTTTTACTATTATTTTATGAAAGGCGTTGCATGTTAAAGAACATAAAGATTAAATTACAACTTTCCAGACAGCCCTTTGGGAGCAAGCAGCTTTTATACACACTAAAATCAAAGTTTTCAAACATTCTTAATTTTTTACTAAAGATATGTGAGTGACTGGCATTATAGTAATGTGCAGAGACCTTATTTTTACTTAAACTTTTGCTTCAGCAAAAGCCTATAACCTATAACCTTGGGTTATAGGTTATCCTCCTGCCCTCTGTGACCATTAATGTCTGTTTCTCTTTTACTCTTTATCTTCTTTTTTTCATGAAATGAGGGGTTTTTTTTTAAATCTTGTTTTATTTTCCTGTCATCCTACAGCCTGATTCATTTTATATTTGAATATTTGAGGCCAGTTATTTTGTGTTCTGTTTTGTGATCTGCCATATCCATTGCTTCCCCAGCTTCAGTAGTCTAACCTCTTATGAATTTTTGCTAGTATTTTCAGTTTTGTTGCGAGAAGTCCACTTCTGGTTGTCTTATCAGAGAAAAAATAAGTTTTGCAACAATGCAGATTTTATTCTACCTTTTGTATTCTTTCTATAAGCAGATAGTGGTGCTTTCATGATGGAGTGCAGTGAGTGATCACTTGATATTTTGAATAGGCCATTGAGACTCAGATGTACAGAAATTTGAATCCATTGAGAGCAAACCAAGCTTCTCAATTATCTTCAGGAACAAACAGTCAGCCATTTTCAAGTATACTTTCAAGAGGTTGCTGAAGCCTGATGTGGAAAATACGTTTTCCTTAACTCTCTAGTTTCTGAACATGCATGTTAGATCTAAACATATGTATACCTGTTTACTGTTATTTAGATGAATATTTTAAGTGACTTATTTTTAACATGGTTTCTTAATCAAAGCATTCAATTCTATTATTTAAATGGACACACACAATATTAATGATATACCACTGAATTTGAATGATGATTCAAGGTGATACAATTGGCAGAAATAATTTATTATCGTTTATAGAAGTACATACTTCTTAGTGTCCTCCTTTGAGTATATACCTCTTAATGTCAAAATGAGCAGTTCTTACTCAGTACACTTGTGCAATGTGAGCTCATTTCCTTAGAGAAAAGAGTGTTAATTAAACCAACAAGTTGCAATACTGATATGCAGAGGACTGCAGTTTTCAAAGACTAGTAAGTTTTTCAAATAGCTAGTGATTTCCACTGACGCTTCAAATTTAGATTTGAGTGTGGTTTGTTTGTTCGTTTTTGTCTTCTTTGCCCTGACAGAAGTGTCACCTGTGTAGTAAGTAGATAGGACTTAAATTGGAACATTTCATTCAACGCAGAAGCAAAAATCCCTACACAAATTTTGTAAATACAGCGACAGTAACAGCTATAATACTCCTCCCTATGTTTTGCAACATAATCTAAGCAGCATAATCCTGGAAGTGAGTAAATTGAGACATGGAGGTTAAGTAATTTGCCTGAAGCTAAACAGCAAGCAATTAACAGAGATGGGATTAGAATTACAAAATTTTGGCTGTCAGCCCTCTCTTCTGTCCAGGAGCCAGCTGCCTGGCATGACTAGGACTGATACTATTTTTTAAATTATTATTTTTATAGTAGTTGTAAAGACCTATCTGCCTTTGCAAGAAAATAAAGAATGGAATCCTTGATGGTAGTTATATTTTAGTTAATTTCTACTTTTCTTTTAAAGATGGCCATGAATCGTGCTTTTCAATTATGATGGAGATTGCAAAGTGAAAATCTCTATGACAGGGTAAATGTAATTTTTTTTCTTTATTTTAAGAAAAAAAGGGCTTTATTGTATCCTAGGAAGCCCTATGCCCTTCTTTTTATAGCATACTCTTGACTGAATATCAGTTATATGTAGTGTATTGTATAAGGTAATATTTCTGGTATCTCTTTTAAAAGAAGCATAAATTAATATCAGAAACAGAAGAATGGAAAATACAGTTATTGAGAGATTGATGAGATAGATGTAAGTAAGGAACAGCACTGTGGATTGGGATTATTTTAGATGTATCTCTAACCACTGATACTTGCATTAAAAATCACTGAAGTAACTTCAATCACCATGCAAGATTATTGTAAAGCAAGTGCAATGCTACACTGATACACAGGATATCAAATAATTGTATTTTCAGTGATTTTAGGTAATAGGTGGCAGAATAGATCTCATTGTATTAAGTGATATTACATATCAGACATTTTAATTAACTTCTGGTGATTAGAGGTTTACCTTTATGTGGTGATAATGTTTCTTGTGGTTATGTTTCTTCTTTTTAATCAAGTCTGTGATCTGGCAAACCTCTCTTGTGCATATCTTTGTATGTGGTTTTAGTTCTCATATTCTTACATGCATTAATGCACTTCAGATTTATGCTGGCATAACTTTACTAGAGACAATCTAGAAGAATTTAGCTCCTGTAGAGCTTCATGGAGCAGATGAACCTTGAGCACCTTATGAGTAATATTTCTTGCATTTTTGCAGTGCATTGTCCTTAATGACAAGAAATTGTGGTTGGTATTTACAACAGGAGCTATACACAGTAGGACTCTGAAAATATACAGGATCAAAAATATTGCCAGAGTAAATACATTCTAATCAGTGCTTTTATGTCTGCATAGCCATATCCCAGAGCAGGCTGCTTGTGCTGTGCTAACCATACTGATGTATCGTAAGTGACTTGTAGGCAGGGAACTGGGACAATCCACTGGAGCCTTTAGTCACTGAATCTTTTTTAATATCTGTAAACAGTTTTCTGACCTAGTTTATGAATGTCTGCTTATGCATCAGCAGTGCCTCATCCTACGGGCCATCCTAACCTGTCTTGCAGTACAGCTGAAGGTGGGCTGCGTAGCTCACAGAGATTGCTGGTAAGAGGTGTATCTATTCTGTCTGCGTGGCTGGACATCTAAGTTAGGTTTCATATAATTGATTCTTTTAGCTAAATGGTAAATATTGGTTTATAATTAATAGAGGGATGTGTTGATTAAGTTTTGGGATGAAGCAAGCCTACCTTAGTAAGAGGGAAAGAGATTTATGGGTCTCTACTAACTAGTTTTTTTTTAATTATTATTATTTTATAGCAGCCCTAATGATACTGTCTTCTTTCCACCAGTTTGGCTCAATAAATTATGCTTATGTCAAGTCATGTCATCTCCTAATGCTGGTCTGCAAGTAGAAAGTCATCTTGAACCCCTTAATGCCCCATATTGCATATGTTCATATGGTCTGTGAGATTTGATTAGACGGAAGCATGCTTCTGCTTGAATAGGAATTATGAGAATTTGCTTGTGTGGATGCCTTGTCAAGCATTAACACTGAATCATATTAGTATGTAGACTCAGTATTATTACTAGGTAGTTGATTTTTCTTCCACAGTCACTAATAAGCAGTTTGCCATGTATACAAATGGCAGAGTATGCATTTTGTTTTTTTAGATAAATAAAATATAAGTGGAAGTTTCACTTCATTGTTACAGTGCCCCAGTTTTATGCTTCCTCATTTTGGTACCAGTATTTTGAGTATTTTAGTAAGATTGAAATATTTCTAAAGGTCATCTCTCTAGTCATAACCCAGATACTCCAAGTCCCTAATTGAAACTTGTAGTGTCTCGTTTATTCCTACCTTTCTCTTGGAGCAAAACTCTTCTGGAAAGAGATCAGCTTGTCTGGCATTTTAAATTTCACTGCTTTTACTTTGCACATGGAAAAGGAGTGTCAGCTCTCAGTTACCAAATAATTCATATGCAGTCTGCAGACATTAAAATTTGAAAAAGAAGCACTAGAGAGCTTTGAAGCAGAATTTCCTTTCGTTAAATTAGTGAATATGACAAGGTTATGTAATATTCCTGGGGGATAAAGTGGTGCACGTCACTAACCTTTTAGATTCAGAGGCTTCGTGCTTTTTATTTGCTGCTGAAAGGAGGCTTAGTACTGGATTTACTAGCAGTGTCCTCTTTCTGACTCAGGTAAATGAAGTCTTAGGTAAATTAAGCTTTTACATATACTTGTGTGATAAATACTGTGTGTAAACACAAGCTGATACCTATTTTGTTTCCTATTGTGCATTTGAACATGTGCTTATGACTTAAAGGCATATCTGCACCTGGGTTAATATAATGAGCAGTGGGTTAATAACACTGGAATTCCTATAGGCATGGGAAAAAACAGGGAGAATTCTTGCCCTCCTATGCATTTACTGGATAGTGAGTATTACCTAGTTGTATGCCTGCATCTTTCAGTGCTCAGGTTAGTCAAATACTAGAACCAAACTTCCTGATTCTCTTTTCTTGGACTCCAGTGTAAACCAGATTTTTTGTGTAGAAGAGACTGTGGAGTAAGTAAGGGAAAGTTTAGAAGCGAACATACACCACTTTTGTTCCCTGTAGCAGTATTTAAATCAGGGCTAAACTTTGTATTTAAGGTAGTGCATATGCATTGATAGCTAAGGCTGAGGAATGAAGGCAGGAGGGTATGGCTGTGGGAGCAGGCCTGGCTGTGGGAGGTTTCTCCCTCAGTCTGATCCTCTGTGAGACTGACTGTGATAGTTTGTAAGCCCTGGCTTCCTGTTAGGCACAGTATTGCTCTGACAGGGCAGTAGTTAATGATTGGTCAAAGTTTTACACTAAATGTCCCTAAAATTTGTCATGAAACTAGCTTAAATTGTTAGTAGGTTGCCTGCAACACTTTTAATAGGAAAATAATCAAAAAATACCTCATTAGCTTCTTTCTTCATCAAATATAAATGTATTAGTCTATACTATTAGTAAAAGGGGTTTTTTTACAGGTTTTTCACATAGATTCTTCCAATTTGTGAAAGCCTTTTTCTTTCTCTTAGTTACTATAAGCTAAAAATGAACATATGTGTGTGTGAATGATATTAGCTGGCAAATAAACGTGTGCTGCTGTCTGTGTTAGTTCATATACCTCCCATGTCCCTAGGGCTCAGATAATGTCTGTCTCTAAAAAAGCATATATCATCCACAATGAAATGAACTGGTAACAAGGTTTTCAGAGCTTAGAGATACACATTAAATACCTGCTATTTTAACATTAGACTTTCTGGAAAATGTAACCTACCTATTTTACTTGTGAGGCCTTACTTTTAAGTTTGTAATTTGGCTTTGTATTTCAGGGAGGAGTGAACCTAATGGTCAACCTTCTGACACTACATTTGAAATTTGAAAATGTAAAAGATAGGGTTGACTTTTCATATTTTCCTTGAGACATCAGCAAGTAATATTTTTATTTTTTTGAGCTGCTTACTAAATCTGTAGGGTGGAAATGCTCTGGCAGATTGAAGGTTGGGAACTGGAGATGACTGCTAAATTGGAAAAATAGCCCCAAAGAACTAACCAGAAACTTCTCTCAAAAACCAGTCCTTTGTTCCGAGTCCTTTTGCTTTTAGAGGAATACATGTAACAGAAAGAAGGTGGGGAGATGAGTGTTTCAATTATATTATCACGATTTTATGAGTATCATAGGGGCAGAGTTTTGAAGAGAGTGCTGTGCTGCCTGTGAAGTAAAATAGCTTGATTTCCTTTATCCAGACTTCCTGGGAATGTGTGTTTCTACCTAAAAATATTTTCTGTGAACCAAATGCATCAAGATTTTCAGCCAGTCTTCATCGGCACGGTGGAAATGCATTTAATAGTTGAAAGATACAAAACTGATAATTTTCATTCACAGGATAATAAAACTATTCAGCTGCTCAGTATGATGACATCTGAAGATTGTGTGGTTGCTTTTCTTCTGGGTGAGGGATGATAAGGCAGGTGCAGCTTTAAGAGTTTCACAGTGAGAAACAAAAAATTTGCGGCTTGTGACTGACAGACAAGAGCTTTTAGGAACATACTACTTGTTAACTTAGCTTTTCTCACATAGCCAGTGTGCAGGTTCCTCTGTAGATGCAGGTTAGAATTAAAGTGAAACTTGTAAAAATGATCAGTCTAACTGATGTCACAAATTTTTACTACTGAGCAAATTAGCAGCTAATGCTGTATACAGGAGCATATATACAGCATTATGTATATATACATATACGTAATGTACATGTACTTCATAGCAAAACACTTGGAATTGCTATGAAGTACTATGTATATATAAAACAGTTTTTTAAATATATTAACTACTGGAGGAACTGTGAGAATAATAACAAATCATGTAATTTGTAATGTATCAATACAGTATCAGACTGTGATTACATGCAGCATTTGCCTATTTTGTTCATCTTTACCTGGACAAGAGTCTTCACACCTTCACCATCACTAAATATGTGGCTTTTTTATTTAGAATAGATAGCATTTTCTCATAAGTCTGTAGAATACAATGAGTGTTGCAAAATGGGAAATGGGGTAAATAAAGGTGTTGGGTTGGGTTAGTTTGGTTTGGTTTGGTTTGGTTTGGTTTGCATGGGTTTTTTTGCTTGGTTGGGTTTTTTTGTGCTTGTTTTTTAATTCTGTTTGGTTTTTTACTGTGTCAGAAATTTCTGAGTGTGTAGTTTGACATGGAAAGAATCAGTGCAGAGTTTTTCACTTGGAGTGAGTCCAGTTGCATACCCCCTGAAACTTTATGAGCTAGACCAGTAAAACTATGTTAAGTGAAAATTATTCTTGTGGTTTTATGTGTGGCAGACCACATTGTTTACTCTGCTCTCAATCTACATTTCTGAGTCTGAGCTGAAAACATTTCATGGGAACAGTTGTGATTGTCATCTTCCAACTTTTATTGGTAGAAAATGAGTCTTTATAACTGAAAAAGTTGCTGTAATTTTTAAGGAGTATCCTCAAATATGTGCGAATTTATAAGCAAATGAAATACTTGAAAGAAGTATCTGTGCATTTTTAATTTTTTCTGATGTCTGCATTCAACCTTGCTATATATGCTTACAAAGGATACAATATAATATGATTTTGATAATTTTATTCTGATCTAATAAACTTTTTTATCTTCCAGGCTTATGATGTAGTTTAGTCCTAAATTGAATTCTTTTATACATGGAACTTTCATACACCCCAGAGAATCTAGAAACAAATGTATTAGGGTCTGCAGCCTCTATATATCTTGTCTATGATAAGTTCACATGCTGAGCAAGCTGTAGTTGGACTGCAGACATCCTGTTAGCTCTCACTCTAAAGAAGGTGAAGTCTTATCCTTATATTCACTTTCTCATTAGAGGAGTGTGTCCATAAAAATGTCTCTACCCAGGAGTAGTTTGCAATAGCTTTGGAAAGAAGTAGTAATTTCAAAAGTATTTTGACACACGTTTTGAGGGCAGACAAAAAGTATAACATATCCTTAAAGCACAGCACAGATAACAGAACAGCAACTTTAAAACAGATAATGCTATAACATGATGAAATGTAATTAATTAATTCTATTCACTATTTCAGAATTCTGCTTAAACTTTAGAAAGACAATGTGGAGGCGCAGAAGGGAAGAAAGAAATGTCTTATGCTCGTGCCAGGATATTCAAATGTTCCAATCAAAATGAGTTATTTTAGTGTCATGTTAAAAATATATTTTATGGAGCCATAATGTGCAACAAAACTTCTGTCTAGATAGCGGTAAACCATCTCTATTTCAAGAGTTCCTGTGCCCCCTGGGGGGACCGCATGACTGTTTATTGAAGCATCAGCCTAATTTCAATGGGATTAAACTCTGTAAAATGAAAAAATGCAAGCTCAGTGTATTTATGGTGAGCTAGCAATAAATTCAGTTTTCCATTGTATATTAAGAGTGTGATTTGCAGTGGTTTAATAGTTATCACTTTGGCTTCTCAAGAGTCCCAGCAAGAAGTGCAGAGTAGCAGATGGTGGGAGCCCTCACATCTTGAATGACAGAGCTTGTGGTACTATTCAGAAGTCCAAATTACAGATATCTCCCACTCTGATTTTTTTCTTTTTTTTTTAAGCTTGACAAGGTATAAGAATTTACTATTAGTATGAATATCTGAGTGGGCACTGGTAAATAAGCAAGTTAAACTTGCATGTTCTTGCATTTAAAAGATAAGACTGCCACAATTTTTATGATGCCCTCAAGAGAATGTAGGTGCAGAAATATGAGATGCTGATTTTAAGTGAATTTCACTTATTTTAATTGCACTTCTGTTATTTTAACTGCATTTATTGATGTTACCAAGGAGAGTTCTTAAAGTGCTGAAAGACTCTTGTACCATAGCTGATAACATATTACATCTTTTTTTTTTTTTTTGGCAGATTTAATTGCAGTGGAAGGTTCCCATATAGATTGTTGCTGTGCTTAATGAACTGTGATGTGGAGAGTTTTTCTTGAACTATGCACTGCTGTTGTTAAGAGAGATCGAAAATAGTTGTCAGTTCTCAATCAAAATTGCCCTCATGTTAATAAGCACAACTGTGTGTACAGTTTAATTGTGTTTGCTATCAGAGTGCCTAGCAGCTTAGGTCACAATCAATGTCAAGAAACTGACAACATTAATTGTGGAAATAATTTGTGTAAAACCTTAATTAACAACCTTTATAAAGATAAAGGCAACAAATACTACTTTTCATTTTTGCTTATGCTAGGTTATGATTTCCCATACCCTTTCACTGGTGGTGGTTGCTTTACATGTAACAAGATTAATGTGTTGATTGAGTAAAAAAAAGAAGGATTGCATAATACTTACCCGTCTCTGTGGCAGATAATTTTATAAATTTGTTTATGTTGTAATAATAATTTATCTTCTCTGATTTCATATGATACCTGAAAGATAACTGGCTTAAATCCAATATTACATATTGGAAGAGAGTTGTGACAATGTTTTTAATAGGGATTACCTATGTAAAAAGAAGCTTTGACCTGATACATGCCTTACTTTTTTCAGCTAGATTACAGTCTAAGTGAAAGACAAAGATCACTCCAGTTCTGTTCTATACTGGACTGTGAAGCTTTTTAATTGATGTAGATAATAATAGTGACATCATACAAGAAAGTGGATTTTATACACAATCTTAAACCTTTTTTCTTGAAAAATATCCATAAATTGAAAATTGCATTATGATGTACAACTGCCCGTGTTATGCTATGTCTCTAGTGCTACATGGTTAACAAACAACAGCTTTACTCATTGGTGGTCCAGGAAAAATTCACATAGGATGACAAAAATACTGTTGTTCCGGTAGCTGGAGCCCTGTTAAGTATTCAGCCCTATTTCTGAAACTCCACAATGTAGAAAATAAAGCTCTGCAGAAGATAGTATGTAATTTTCGTGAGGAGTCCTGGCAGTTGTAGTTCTGTAGTGCATTACCAGATTTTGGATAGTTCTGCATGAAAAATTTGCTGGAAAACTCGTATTACTCCTTAGGGCAGTTAAGTTTGGTGAAAGAGTCTAGATATAATTTATTGCTATGTGTGCTATTTGCTGCCTATGAGCTACTGTACATAGTTAGTCTGTGCTGTTGGACTTCCTAATGAAGTGTTTCTCTTTCTTGAAGGCTGGAGTTCTAATAGTGAATTCACAAAATGTCAAAAAAAAATTTAAAAGAGAATGGCAGTGTGTCATTTTTCGCTTGGTGACCCATGATCACAGCTCTTGCCACAGAATGTCAGTACATCAGATTCAGTCAAGTCTCTTTAGGTATCACAGTGCTGAGTTAAAACATACATAGAAAGGCTTCAAAGAGAGCAGTTTTGTTGAAACCCAGATGCTCTTCATCAGAATATATTTTTGTCTTTTTTGTGGTCCAGACATAAAGCCTGTAGCTTTGGAAAGGATTTCTGTTTTTTTTCACTTAAAGTGTGTTTTATTTGCTACAGTTTTGGCAATTTTTGACATCACAGAAGTTATTTCATGATTTCCCCATGGCAGTAGTGGTACGCTGTTTTGCCAAGATGTGCTCTTGCAGTTGGGTTTGGGTACATTTTCACCAGAAAAATTAGCATAATAGATACTTCTAGGACCCTTAAGCATTCTTAAATGTTACAAACTAGCACATTTTCTTGATATTTCTATTAAAGAAAGAGCATGCAGATTTTCAGGAGCATTGTATTTCTTTAATATGCCCCTTTTTTGCATTAGGAGTAAGGTAAAAATTTCCCCCTAATTTCATTTATTAAAACGGCATCTTGGCATTTTAGACTATTTCAGAATTTTTTCCAGTGCTGCACAGATGCATGACAGTAGTCTGCTGGTTTTCTTACATTCAAATAAACATGCTGACAGGAAATGATGCCTATGGAAAGAACAGTTTGCAGAATGAGGGTTAGGCATGAGAACTGAAGAATAGCAATGTAGAAATAAAAACTAGTACAGTACGGGTACATACCTGTCAGAACTAAGAGAGGAAAGTGGAAGAAAAAGGGGAAGAGGTAGGAAACATAAAGGAGCTGACTACTGATGTATGAAGATGAGAACAAAAATTAATTGCAACAGATGCTGCAAAGCAATGGAGGATGGCTTCATAGCAAGGACCTGGGTTTTTTACCACTTATTGTCCCTAAGTTCTCACATCGTATCATTTAAATTATTATCTGAGCATGTATTGTATCTTTAGAAATTCTTCTGCTAAGACATTAATATAAAGATTTACAGGAATTTTTTCAATATTTTTGTTCTGTTTGGGTGTTATCTTAGAGATTTTGATATTTTATATTTAGAAGTCATGTATTGTGTTGCTCTAAATTTGAAAATTTTGTCTCACCACAAGTGAAATAATAATTGCAATTTGTTGTAACACCAATAAAGGGGACAAGAGTAATGAATTAAAAATTTCCATACTTTCCATACATTCCATACTTCCAAAACTGTTTCTCCCTCTCTTGTTGTTGCTGTAGTTGGATCTTTTTTTAAGTTTTCCTTTCTGACATAGCAGAATTTGGGAGTGAACAGGATCTATACACACAACTGTGCTCAAGCATAAATCTCTCTTCTGTTATAGTCCTTTTTGCCTGGACTCTTAATACTCAGTAATTTCCCTCTGCCATGCAGAATTACAAATGCTTTCTACTAAATGTCACTGGTTTTAATGTGTCAAAGGTGAGCATCCTGTTTTCATGACACCCTCTGATCATAGCATCAAGTAGCAAATCATGTTATTCCAGCTGATTAATAAACTCATTTTGCAACAGAAGAAGTCAAATAGGATTTTTTTTATAATGGTGATAAAACATGTGATTCTTACTATTCTGATGCCATCAGATTTTGGTTTTAATATAAGTTTCACTTGTAAAATCTAAAAGTACTTTCTCAGCCTTTAAGGTTTTTTTTAATAATGCTTTCTCTTGCAGGTGAATGATATCACTGGAGAAACAAAGCATTTCCTTCCTCTTAAATTTTGAAATCTTGATGTGAGTTTTTAAAAAATCATGTTTCGTGCTTGGATTAATTTAGTTAATTTTTTTGTTTGTTTCAGCTCCACCAAAGTTTACAAGAACTCCCGTTGACCAGACAGGGGTTTCAGGAGGAGTCGCCTCATTCATATGTCAAGCCACAGGAGATCCAAGACCTAAAATTGTCTGGAACAAAAAAGGAAAGAAAGTCAGCAATCAGAGATTTGAGGTATTAGGTCCATTGTTCTGTTCCTCTGAAAAACATTTTATTCCAATCTTGGTTTTAATCACAGTGTGTGTGCTTTTTTAACAGTGATTTAGCAAAACAGACTTGACTATCAGGGATAATTTGGAGGGAATAGTCTCATGAAGATTTTCATTTTGAAAACTGGTTATGAATAGGACCATGAGAGAGAAAACTGCTGTTTCCTAAGCTAGCATGGTTGAACTGAGGAACTCTGTGGTGCCTCTGCTCAGCTTGCTGTCTCAGGAAGCAGCTGTGGGGACGTGAGCTGAGCAGTGACTGCTGTCCCCAAAGAGCAAACCACCTCCTTTGGTGACAAGGTGCATCGAGCAGACACCTTGCAGTCTATGGCTGCTTCTGCTGCCACAATTCCTTACCCCTGTTGAGGAAACAGATGAAAGGGGCACTGTATTCCTGCTGCTGAGAGGAAAAATAAAACTTGCTTGATTGCTTATGATTATTTACTTAGTAAAATTAGGAAAAGGCTTGGAGAAAGATGTTTCTCTGCACAACCTTCAGTTAAAGAAAACTGAAAATAATCTGTTCAAAGGATTCTGGTGATATGGGGGAAATATGAAAAGAAGTATTATTCTCTCTTGTAGTGGCAAGAATAATTAGTATCACATATGGGTTGACCTTTAACACTGAAGAAAAAACTCAGAAAATGGGGGAAAGCTTTTAGAAGAGATATCAAAACTGGCACTAAGAGTGTATAATTGTCTCTAAAATGTTTTCAGTGTTAGATAAGAGACTTCTGTTTGCTTAAAAACAACTGTTCAAAGATTAATGATTTGTATATAAAACAGTTGTGACATGCATTTTTTTAGCAAATACAGTTATTAACAACCGACTGAATATTATAGTCCTCTATATTAATTTTTATTAGCATTTGTGAAGATTCTTGTCCTAGTTTTCAGGTTAGATTTTTTTAGAAGAACTACATTTTTTCTGTAAACCAAATTTATTTTCTTGATTTTTGGTTCAATAAATATCTAAAGACATCAGAATTAGCTCATTAACCATTATAATTTCTGGCTTGTGTATTTACTACAACATGAAAAACAAAAACATTAATTTAAATGTTACCTCTTAGTGCCAAAAACTGTTTGCACTTTGCAGAGCATATGCAGAGCTGCAGTTGGCTAGAGGGATTAACATAGAAGTTTTATCATAAATTCTACACAATTCATCCTTTTCTGTTCACAGACTTTTCATTCAAAGTGAATCCTAAACAGAGAAAGACTGTGCATGTATATGTTTACTGTTTGCTATTCTGTAATATGTCATGGTTTATTTCCTTTATATATTGCTTTCTAGATACCCGTGAACCTTTTTGTAGGGAGAATAAACAAAAATAAAGTAATTTTGTTTCCATAAAAATTATTTTAATGTAACTACAAAAAAAACACTTAAAATGTTTTAAAAGTGCCTTTAGTGGATTGTTGAACAAACAGTTATAGCCAAGTAAGATGGAATGTATTTCAAAGATATAGATGACACTTGCCAAGTGTTTTAAAATTTTTGTCATGTCCACTGAGCAGAATAGTTACACAATGTGCATACTAAATCATTATTTTAAGCAGCTTTTCTTCCTGTTCAAAGTGAGGCCATTAATTCATGCCACTGAATCTCTAAATAAGAAAAGAACAACAGTAGAAATGAGATTTAAAAAAGATATATGAAACATTTGGGAAACAAGAAATTTCTGAGATTTTCAGTTGAACCAATAAGAGAATATTCAGTTTGGTTTCTTTTCCTCTTCTTTCACATTAATATTTTGGATATTTCCCTGAGTTACTTAATGATGAAAGACATCAAAACGTTTTACTTGAACACCTGTCTTCACATAGTACATACTGCTGGAAAGGACTCTAGTGATCCATCTTATCCACATGCTTTCCCAGGGATGCTGAGGGTTACTTTTTTATAATTTAATAAACTTGGACAGTCTCCTGCAGGGTTGTCATGATTATTTGTCCCCCAAATGAAACCAGAACTCTTTTGCTGGAACTTGATGTATGTAGCAATTGGTTTATTTTCTCTCTCTTGATTGTTTATATATTTGAAGACTATTGTCATTGAAATTTCTTGCTCAATGGCTAAATCACCCAACTTATTGAGAATAGCAGTAAAAGTGGGCATTGCTTCTGAAATTAAAATATAAAATAAGACCTTGAGGGTCTTCTCTATTAATCTTCCAGCTTTTATTTACATTGCAGATATAGACTCTGAATTAGAATCTTTTTTTCTCTTCTCTTTCTTCAAGTTAATTCAAATAATAGGAATTACAAAAATCTGATTTAAGTTACTGAGAAGTTCTTTTCAGAGGAACTTAAAAAGGAACAGAAAAGGAAAAATAAAAGTTAAAAATTACATCATTCTACCCTGTGTGCAAAACTGCTTTTATGAAAATATCTCTGTCATAAAAGAAATAAAATCTCTTTCACTAGATGGGAAGAGTTAGGAATTAACTAGCTGTGATATGCAGGAAGGGGAAGAACTCATAACATGAAAAATAAATCCCTTTTATGATACATATTTTTGAGACACCAGACTTGAAACTTAATCTCTGCAGCATTTGCCCAGTCCAATCTGCTGTTTTCAGTGTCTGTCCAGATATGTTTATTCAGCATTCAGGTTTAAACAATAGCAATTACTCTTTTTTAAGAGTGAGCATTCGGATCCTACGCTCACATTTTTATCTATAAATTGTTAGTCTGACTGCATAAAGACTGTGAAATTTTTCTCTCCCTCATAAATGTCAATTTATCAAGGATTCTAGTTATTCCTTTAATTGTACTAACATCAAGCAGCTATTTTGTCTTGTCTAGATTTGTTTAAGGCAATGGCTTTACTGAAAGAACAAGAAAAAGTAATGCATCCTTTGGGCTATCAAACAAATTCAGTATCAAAAAACCCCAAGGTTTTTACCTTCTTTTCACCGCTTCCAACACTAAGCAGAAACTGAGCAATTCCTACAATGAAAATAGTGAGATGCAAGGCATATTTACCATCATTTCTAACCCTGGATTTGGTGTCTCTCTTATTGTATTCATGTACAGAGATCTCTTAGGTTGCTTGTGTGAAAATGAGATAGAAAGACACAGATGTGCAAATAGGCATATATGTAAATCATTTTCTGTGTGTGTGTGTGTATATACACATATATATGTATATATATATACACATATATATACACACACACACATATATATATGTATATATATATATATATATATACACACAGATAATAATTATTTTTTAGAGAAAAACAAAAAATTGTGACTGTCCTTTGTTTAGAAGTGCCATTTACCTGATGGTAGTATTGGTACCTGTCACTGATTTTTAAAATTCCTTTTT
Organism: Cisticola juncidis; assembly: GCA_013400215.1. Taxonomy (NCBI): domain Eukaryota; kingdom Metazoa; phylum Chordata; class Aves; order Passeriformes; family Cisticolidae; genus Cisticola; species Cisticola juncidis. Next base: position 895,953 of record VXBR01010499.1, read on the forward strand.
AAGAAAGTCGATTATAAAGATTATTACTATTATTTATTTTTAAGGGGGTTTTTCCAGGACCTATGAAATATTGCAATACTCACCAGTATTAGATGTGATTCTGACTGCAGATCAAGAGGGGAATAATATCTGTTCAGTGAATTTTCTCATATAAATGTTATTACTTCTTATGTGAATATTGCAATTTTAAAACTAAATCTAAGAAGTTTAGCGGTATTATTTAGTCTCTTAAATTATCACTTTGTTGAACAAATTTACCTATTTTGTGAGTTAAATACAAAGCTAAACTGAGTTTTTGGTTCAGAAGTTTTGGTTTCATCTTTATTGGTTCAGAAATTGTCGACAGTTTTTTAAGTGTGGAGCCAAATGAGTGTGTAAGCTGCACTCTGTGAGTAGAGAGGGAATATAGCTGGCAGCAGTTAAAATGAATATGACTGTCATTTGAACATATAGTACTTTAGCTAAGAGAATTGAGAGGTATTGGTGGTGAACAGAATAAGAGAGCATTAGGCCACAGATTTTTTTCTTATAGCCCTTGTTTGCTGAGTTGTTTTTTTTGTTTGTTTGTTTGTTCATTAGTTCTTTGTCCTGTAGTTCTTGAAGCTATATTAAAGTGGCAACTGAGTGAGTATTCGGGGAACAGCACTACGTGTTCCAAGTGTTGCCACGTGAACATTTTCCCATATGACCGGGATTTATCGTGGCACATGAATTTGAAAAACAAACCTGTCTTTGGTGACTTGAATACCAACAGGCCACTGTTCATGAACAGATTAGCTGAGGGATAGGTATTTGTAACAACATCTGTGACAGCTTTTGTTTCCTTTTATAGGTAATAGAGTTTGATGATGGATCTGGGTCAGTTCTCAGAATACAGCCACTGCGCACACCACGAGATGAAGCTATTTATGAGTGTGTGGCTTCCAACAGTGTTGGTGAAATAAGTGTGTCCACGAGACTCACTGTTTTACGTGGTAAGTTCTTTCTAAACATAACTAAGTCACTTCATGGAGCTCAAAGTACTACACTGTTGTAATACAGAAGATTCTCTCTGACAAAGTTAAATATAGTTCTTTACAAATGGACCTTACTGTAGTTCCAATGCTATTCATTATGAACTTTTTTACATAATGCTTTACCACTGTGTTTGTGCCTTCTGACCATAAAATGGTTATGTGAGTATGTAGTGTATGACAGATCAGTGAAGAAAAGAAGTAAGTGAAACAGGAGTGCCACACAAAACAGGTTATTATATCAATTACTGCTCAAGACAACCACGTTATGACTGCATTTGGTTCACATTTTAGTGCTGCCCTGGGTACCTTAGCTTTTTTTCAATCAGCATTTACACAGAAATTTGCTCAATTAACAATGACCTTGAAAAGGTGCAAGAACAGTTTTTAGATGAGATTAAGCTGCTGCCAGATTTTTCCTGCAAGAGACAGTCATAAAAAGGGTGAAAGCTTCTCCCACTTCACATATATATTACCTGAACCTTATTACTTCAATAAGAAGTTTTTGAAAACAGTAAAGGAAAGATTTTTTCAGCTCTGTCAGCGGTGAGGATATTAATGTAGTGCCAAGCCTACTGTCTAAATAATACTCAGGGGAGAAAATACTAGTAGTCAAATGACCTGAACATTTTGTTTTGTCACCTGAAATGAATAGACACTGGGTCTGGTGACACTTCATGAAATTCATACTCTTCAGTTTGCAGGGCTGGCTTTATGACTGAAGATTACTGTCTTGTATTTTGATATTACATGGCATTACAAGGTTTGCAGAATTACTAGGTGCCTGTTTATAGGAATTGCAGATGATTAAAGAGCTTTACAGAATTTAGAGGAAAATTTGTGGAATGTGTAATTGCAATTTTTTTTCTTGATCATCTAGCCCAAGCAGTATAGGGTGATAAGAAGATTTCTTTTTTTCATATTATTCTCCAAAGTTGGATTTTTACTAGAAAAATAGAAATCTATTGTTTTATTCATTTTAATAATTTTAATCATTACAAGCAGTTCTGACATTAATGTTGGAGATAATTAGCAATGCTATGTGAGTTATATATCAAGTAAAAATCCTAAGGACATACTTTTTTTTTAGAGGAAGTCTGATGTAAGCAAACCTTTTCAGTATTTAAAATTCTTACCTCTAATGCCATGACTTTAAAATGCCAATCCTTTAAAAATTCTTCCCAGTCTAGTCAATGAAAACAGGAAGACTGATATACTGATGTTTTAACAGCACCATGGACCTGTTTTTAAATCCCTAAGATAAGCTTTTGCCTTTATCAACTGATAGGTGCAGTTTTTATGTACAGCTTCCACATTGTTGAAAATGAACATAAAATGACATTTTTATATTCCATTAAATTTTTTGCAAATTAAAGGGAGATTGGGAAGAGGGGCAAGGAAAAGCAAAGAACAGTGTGAAAACTCTGATGGAAATAGTGGTCTTTGTCTTCATAGTTTCTTACAATGTATTTACAAGGATACTGGTCATGAAATGTGCATGTGTTTTGAGGGAGAGTGCTCTAAATGGAAGTTCTCATTTTGGCTTTTGCAGAGAAACAACAGCCCTCATATCTCTCTACCAAGAATCACAGCAGCTGCAAATGATAGAGGGGGTGTCTGAGTGTCAGAACTGACTGACTGTGCAATGTGGTCTGTTCCTTTACTGGTCATAGTGATTATTAATCAATTTTATGTAAGGCATATGTACCTTTGCTGCCTATGTTTTGCTTGATAGTAAGAGCAATAATAGTGACTCCGTGCCCACTTCAGACAACACTAGTATTGCACCCTGTTTTAAAGGAATACATAGTTATATGCATGTGTAAATGACTAATGAACAAAAATATTATTGGTTATGAAGTTAAAATTAAAATAAATTTCAATTTTTATTTTTCATTAAAATCACTGAAATATAAAGATTGAGCACCATATACAACCATAATTCATACGGCTTTTAGAACTGCTGAAATATATTTGCCCCAGTAGTAGATTTCTGGATTTAATGTGAAACTGGGAATGTACAAGAACTCATTAACATAATGTGATGGTGGATTTAGATAAAGGGGTAACAGCAAGAGAAAGCAAAGAGCCTGCAGAGAAACAGGGCATTATTAGGAAGTTTTGGTGGGGTTAAAATTTTGAATTGCTAAAAGTAAAATGGTTTGCTGTATTAACTTCCCAAGGCATGGCATAATTCAGTGCTAAGGGCATTAGCCTGGAAGGTAATTCTATTATTGCAAAGCCTCTGCTTTGCAAATTTACACAAATCTTTGTACAGTCTGCAACATTAGCACTGTGGAAAAACACTCCATTGATGATGCCTTTTTGGGAAGGACTGCCTCTGCCTCATGCAGCTGCTGAGGAATGTAGGAATAAATATATATTATAGATGTGAAGAGGAATCAACTAGATTTAATGAAATACGAAACAGAGTAGAATGAGTTGGATCTGTGGATGCTTATGCTTTACTCATCCCTGTAGTATGTGACTCTGGATTGAAGAAGATACCTACATAACTTTCATATGTTCTTCTGATTATTCTGAAATGGTTCTGTCACAGACAGAGCTGGGCATGTGTGCCTCTTGCAGTGTGTCGTCCAGAGGTGGAAGTCAGATTTTACTCACAATTCAACCCACAAGTGTTGCAACCCTAATATGGAATGTCAGTGATATCAGGGTAACTCCAGGAGCAAAAGTGTCTACCCATGTTCACTTTGTTTGATTATTTTACAAATCCCAGCTTGACTGCTGCAAATAATTTCCGCAATACGGAACAGCAACAGTTTTGCTGATATATCCATGTCTTCACACTTAAATTTGTCATATTTTCTGTCTGTGGCCGTGTAGAGTAACTAGTTGATGCATTACAGATGATACCATGTTTTGTTAGGTTCATGTACTGTGACCAGTTTTTAGTATTTGGGTCTCAAAGAGCTATGACTATAAATACATTTTTAGCTTCAAGGTGTTAGAAGTTTACAGTGTGAGAAGAGGGGCAGAAAAGGCATCTACAGATGGTAACAATTCAAAGCCTTACCAGAGACAAAATATTGTATCCTTTTTTCCCTTACTAGAGTAAATCAGGAAACATTCCAGGCTAAACTTGCACTTGTTAGGCTGAAAATTGTGAGAGTCTGGACCAAGAATGAATGTCTGAGATAACTGGAAACTGCTTTTGATTTTCTGTGTATAAAGAAGTTGGCTGCTTTCCAGGACAGATTCACCCATATGAAAACATTGAATTTGAAGGGAAACAAGGCTTGAAGAGAGAAGTCTGGAAGTTCCATGTCAGAGGCAGGCAGACAAGAGGAATCTATGCTATTTATTTTGGAGCGCTTTGTTTAGAAATTTTGTGCTGAGAACCATAAGAGTGGAACAGTTCTTTGAGTCTTTTATTTATCGGTGCTTAATACATGTGCCTTTCTATCCAAGAATGTCAGTAGTGTCCTGGAGTTCAGTAGGAAGAGCATTGCCAGCAGGCTGAGGGAGGTGATCCTCCCCCTCTATTCAGCACTGGTGAGGCCACACCTGGAGTGCTGTGTCCACTTCTGGGCTCCTCAGCACAGGAGAGACAAGGAGCTGCTGGAGGAAGTCCAGCAAAGGTCTGCAAGGATGATGAGGGGACTCGAGCATCTCTTTTGTGAGGAAGGGAAATGGTCATGTTTAGCCTGGAGAAGAGACCACTGAAAGGAGATCTTACCAGTGTCTGTAAGTAACTGAAAGTGTGAAGAGGATGGACTAGGCTCTTCTCAGTGGTGCCAAACAAAAGGACAAGAGGCAACAGGAGGAAAAACGGATGAACAAGTTCCATCTGAATGTGAAGAACTGCTTTAGTGTGGAGCTAACTGTGCTCTGCAATAGACAGCCCAGAGAGATTGTGGAGTGGCCTCACAGAAGACTCCACAAGAACTGTCTGGATGCAATCCTGTGCAATGTGCTCTGGCATGACTCTGCTTGAGCAGAGAGGTTGGACCAGCTGGTCCCACTGCAGTCCCTTTCAACCCTACCTATTCTGTGATCCATGTATAAGCAATAAAAAGAAATAAAGTTAGGGTCTTCCTATACTCCCCAGACACTGGAGATAAAATAGCTTTCCCTTTACTGTCCATTCATTTCATGTTCAAGCCACCTAAATCTGGTTTTAGATCTTGCAAATGGTGGATATCAAACATTTTCCTTCCTTGTAGATCAAGGATCATATACAAGTATATAAATTGCTCAGGAAGGAGGAAATAGATGCTTCCTTCTAGTAAAGAAACCAGCAGCAATTCTGTTCAGTTAATTTTCATGAATCTAGCTTTTCATTAAAAAAATATTATTCCTTTATAAAGTTTTGTCATGACCCTGAGGGCAACAAGAAGCCTTAGTGTGAACTCCTACTAAGGTATATGAGTAAAGCACAAAAGTGTTCAAGTTTTAAGTAAGGATGTAGAGCACAATACATATGTTCTAATGTTGCTCCTGTTTGCTCTGTTTTCCTTGTTGTCTAGAAAGTAGAGAGAGGGGCTAAAACCAGCATTCATTCAGAAGGGAGTTTGTTTGTCTTGACCCATAATTTTTTCTTATTCTTGTTGATTATGTTGATACTCTGCATTACAAAAATAATTGACATAGAGCATCGGTGTACCATAGGCAGTATGTAAGCCTGAAAGAAGTAAAATTTCTTTGTGAAGTGCCTAGGGTGTTTATTCCTTTTTATATTATTAGAAACCGATTGATTCAATGTCAAACATTCACTGCTGCATAAAATAAAATAAAAAAAAAGAAATATTTACTGTACAGTGTTTCCCTTCCATTGATACAGATATTAAGGTAATAGTGAGAGATTTTTATGAGACTCTCAGAAGTGCACAACATTACCACATTAAAACAAAAAAACCCCACCAAAACTAGACAAAAGCAACCAACCAAACAAAAAAGACCCTCAAACAATTCCAAATCAGAGACGATAAATCCAAAGTGTTACAGGTTTTGTTTCTGCTGCTAGCAGTAGATTCAATGATAATAGAAGCTCATTTCTGTATTTTGACTTTATCCGGTAGTACATTATTTTGAAGTAATCTGTCATCTGGGACAGGTATCTCAGAGGGCATAGAGAGCAGACAAATGGAGTGGCACAGCTGTAGTGTTGGAAAATGTGCAGTGGAATGTCTCTCATTTCTAGACAAATGGGAGGAAGGACTGTACATATTCTGGATTTTAGCTGCACAGTAGGAGAGATTTGCTGTGTTCCTCTCTGAACTGTATAAACCAGTATTTATCTGAAACTGTTTGCTGTATAGTCACAGTGATTAACGCCAGGTGCTTGCTAGTAAGACAGGCTTTTGAAAGGGGAATGAAGATAAATAATGGAACTAAGAAAATACCTGTACATGAGCTAAATACACTGGAAAAACATTTATCTCAATCATATAATACATGATAAGAGTTTTAAAAAGCCAAAGGAGTATCATTTCCCAAAACTTCGTGAACTTTCAGTGGTCATGCTATTTGTAGCACCTTGTGGTGGGAACTAGCACATTCATTTCATGTTTTTATTAAGCCTTTTTTTGAAGGGGAACACTGTTGTTCCTGCTGAGAAAATGCTACTTTACAGTTTATGCTGTAAAGCCTCTCCTGGGTAGCTGTGCATGGAGGATTAAGAAGGAAACACAGGTGCTTGAAAATCACACAATAGGATTTTATGAAATAGTGAAACAAAAGGAGAGGTAGCCAATAGAACTTTAGCTTAAAAAAAACCCTTACAAACAATTACAGAATGGCATGCAGATTTCTTGGAATGGCTTATTAAATAGTACAGAATTAGAAATATTTATCAGTAATGTTATAAACTATTCTGAAATATTTTCTTTGGGAATGCAAATATTATTTTTTGAAAATAAATATTAAACTTCAATGCAGTACAGTTTTAGATACTTAATAGCTTCTTATCTTCATAAAAATGAGGTGATCACATTTAACTAGGAGCCAGAAAAGGATACAAAAGAATAATGAAATACACATCTCACATTCTGTAGCTGAGTTTGAAGGTACTGTATGTTTAAGTTCTGTTGATTGCAAGCATGAACATGGTAGTGGTTTAGAAAGTGCTGCACCTAATGAATTTTTTAACCATCAGTAAACATACTGATCTATCAAGGTCTGTCTAACATACAAGGGAATTGAGTTCAGCTTTTAGGTATGTGCACTTGAGTGTGCTGATTTAACAGGTATCTATTTTTGACTTTTAAGTAATTCTTAAAAAAATTATAATGATTTATTTAATGTATAGGAAAATGAATGAATAACTGCTATAAGTACTGTCAGAAGTTATTTGCAAGTGCCTCAACTAGTGTTTTTTATGTTCAATACTTTTTTAATATTTCCAGTCATGTTTCTGTATGCAAAATTTATCAAATACATTTTTTCCAATCAGGGAATATTTTGGTTCTTTTTTTTCCCCTTGGTTTGAATTCTACAAATCATCCTCTCTCTTGCACACCATTATGTTATAAATAACCCACTGCAATGGTGAATTCAAAGCTAGTCCTGTTTTAGAGAAAATTTGGGAGGGAACTTCCAAAAGGGTCCCTCTAGAAAGCAGATTCAAGCAGCCCCTCCCTCTACTGGTTTGGGAAAAGGTTGCCTTGGAGAAAAGTGGAAAGAACTATTTATTTAACAAGTAAAGCATTCACAGGCATAAAAAATGGATAATACTAAACAATAGAACTTCTCTCTGTTCTGAAGAGATGGCAAATTCAGAAAGTCCTTGTCACTGAGCTCAGCTCGCTCAGTCTCTCATCAGTTCCTCCTGCACTGGAAAATGCCATCCTGGGCCCCAATGGGACACAGGTGTGAACTCCTGGTGTTTTTATGGGTTTTCAGTCCAGAGCAGGCTGATCAGTTCCAAGAAAAAGAAAAGCCATACTCTGGGGAACTTCTTTGCCTCAGCTAGCTAAAAACTAACTAAAAGCAAAGGAGAGCTCTCTCCTGCTGTCTGTGCTGCAGACAACACAGTCCATGAGAGGGAATGAGGAGGAGCAAGTGCAGTTTCTGAGAACAAACTACACTTCTTCTCCCCACCTTTGCTCTCAGAACCGGTCATAAAGGTGCAGAACTTAATATCCAGCATAAACAGAACAGACAACTGGGGATACAAGCATCATAATGTCACCCCAGGACAACATTAGAAAGCTTCTTGCAAAAAGTAGAGATGTCACTTTAGAAAATTAGTGAAACAACAGTCCCACATTTCTTAATTATCATTGTAGCTTCCTGTAGTCAAAACTTAAATCAAGAGTAGGATGATGTAAGTTCTTTAATCATGTCATAAGAAGGTGTCCATAGATATCAGATTTTTTTGACAAATCTGTCCTAACTTCTTCCCTACGTTTTTTTTTTTTTACCAGTGAAATTTAATTCAGGTCTTTGTTATCCTATATATTCTTTTAAGATGATTGTTTATTCAGTTGAATTTGCTTGATGAACATACTTCTCATGATGGAGAAAATTTTTCTGTTGCCAGTTACAACCTATCATGTCTTTGCAAAGGTTTATTCTGCTTACTTCTAGTTCTCAGTGAATTTCATATGTCACTGAATTTCATTCAGCCAAATTTGTTTTACATAAAGTGCTGTAAAGATACCCAGCTCAGTTTCACATACTTGTACACAGGATTAATTTTATTTTATGAAATATTGTCAGAAGTAGAAAATAAATTATGCAGCAGTATGATGTTCCTAAGAGACAAACATGGGCAGATGATATTGTATTTGTACTTATTGTGTATATCCATGCAAGAAAATAAACTTTCGGGTGATAGTTCATAAAAAGATGTCTGACAGTTGTGATCTAAGAAGAGAAACTGAAATAAAGCTGGACAAAAGCAGAGCAGCTCTGTTTAGCTTGAAAGAATTCTTCCTTGACGGTTTTGGCTAAGAATGTACACCTGTTAAATGCTTCCAGACAACAGCTAAGTGACTAATTTTAGCATCACCCTCATTTAGGTATTCCCATTCTGCTATCTAATGACTGCATATGGAGTTATAGACATTTTTCATAGCCACAGTGAGTATATGCTGGCTGCTTGTAAAATGCAAATTAAGCCCTGGTGAGCAGATAAATTTTAAAACATATTTGTTTTATACTTTTTTTCCCCACTCATTGATACCTATGATGATTCAATCCTTTTTCACAGATGGTCTTCCTTACATCATCGGAAATCTCTCAGAAATAAATGATAGTAAGAGCAATGGGAAAGGAAGTAGTAGGGAGAGGAGTAGTATTTCTCCTCCCAGCAGAATCAGTATCGGGTTATGTAAGATCAGAACTAAAACATGAAATATGCTAACAACCATGGCCTGCTATATGCAATAAGGAACCAGTTTGGTCTGGTTCTTTAAAGACCCAGATTGAAGCAGCATACAGATATGATATTAAAAATTATCTTTACAAGAAATGGTGGAGCATTACTAAAAACTCAACTGTTAGCTGTTCTGAACAAGGAAAGCAGGGTAGCAGGAGGAAGAGTATACTTCTGTGCTATAATTTTGATATTTTGTAGTGGTGTGTGCCTATTTTTTATACATATAAAATTTAACTTCTTCTGTTTTCTTCCTGGATGTAATATAGTTCAATTTAAATAAAACTGTCATCTGAATTTGCTTTGTGGTTCTTTTTATCTACTTAGAAAATGGTGAGCCATTTGTCTTTTTTGATTAGTTAAAAGAAAAAGTGCAAAATATTTTTTCATACACCAGCAGTTCTTAGAACACAGTTCCTTTTCCTGGGTTAGTCATTATGCATGGATTTAAGGCCTTTGACCTTATGTAGAGTGCTGCTGGCTCAGTATCAGGTGTTGAGATTGTGCAGGTTTTCATTGCTCAGTGGCCAAAACCCATTATCTCAAGTGAAGCCAATGGAATAATGAAATCCAGTGCAATTAATCAAATGCCATGTTTCCTGTTGTTTGTATAATCTGTGGCCTCAGTTTTGGATGCATTTTATGTATCTGCATGTCCACTCACTTAACAAACTCTTATGATATTAATTAGCAGTGTGATTGTTAAAGTTGCACAACACGAAAGTAAAATTGACAAAAGAATTCTAGGCATGTTTTTCATGTCATTATTTCATATTGATTTTTAAAAGTGATATAGTTCTAGAGATTTTCTGTTTAAGGAGATGATATGGTGATTAGTTGCTCCATCCCTGGCAGTGTCGTCATTCCTGTAAGGAGCCCAGTGGTATTAACCACTTGATAGTTTCAATTTAATTTTTATCACAGCAAATCTTCATATGAGATGTCTGACATAGCATAAGAAAACCAAGGCAATTACTAGAAAAAGGCATCTATTCATATAGTAGGCTTGACTTCATTTTTCCAGGCTAGCCTTTTCTGTGAGCACTCTCATGTCTTATCAAGCATACCATTAGGGTGACAGAAATGTTTGCTGAAATGTAGGATGTGTTTGACACTAGTCTACTGAGGTGACAGTAAGATTAAATACATTTTAATGTAATAAGTGCTAATCTTCAAATACAGAAAAAGCCCAGTAAGAATGTATTTTCACATTAGTAAATTAATTTAGAAATTAGAGAAAGCTTATGTAATACTTCAGCTTGCTCAGCCTGGCTGTAGGTCAGAATTTATTAAAATAATATTTATTACTATAATTCTTAAGTTTTCAAGGATTTGACATAGGAAGCAAAAACTAAAATGAAGAACACATACTAGAGTATTCAAAATATTTTTGGCAAACATACGGACATCAAAAGGAAGATGAAATTCAATGGACCTTGACAAAACAAAAATATTCTGTTTATTAGAACTAGAAATGAAACAGTTCTGAAGCAGTGACTTTCAGTTCATTCCACAAAGGAAAGGAAGCTTTGTTGCATTAGTGTGGCAGGAGGTTGAAAGAACTATGATTTAAGTGGCTCTACTGGGAGGGAGAAACTTACAAATACTCTAAGGCTTAGACAGGATATAAAATCCTGGTATAATATACATAACTTCAAGTATTTTCGGTGCTTGGTTTAAACTGATGTAAAGTCCTGCACCTGGCTTACGAATGTTCTATTCAACTTTGTAGCAAGATGCAGTAAGTAAGATCTTGCTCCCAGGTCAGTATCAAATGAAATTTTTTCACTTACAAATGAATAAAACAGGCAAATTTGTGTCTTATGTCCACAGTGATTTAAACTGTTTTGTTGAAATGATTTACTGTTACAAAGAATATGCTATGAGGTAAGATGTTAGATAGTAATAGTAACATTTTAGCACTTTTGTGTATGTTGAATGCATCTTGTGACCTACAATGTCAGTGCATGCATAATATGACAACAGCAAAACAGAATAATGAGGTAATTCTTCAAGTGGAAACACTTCAGTAAGCTTTTCAGTCAAATGTAGTCAAAAAACACTGATTAGAGCCAGGTGTGTCATTAGGCCATTCAGTGCATCTGAATCTTGGCATGAGACAGCGGTCTTCTGTAACATTTATGTATTTCAGGGTATATTAACAATGAATAGGCAAATTACGTTTATTACCTGAATTATTTTTATTATCGTCACTACATGACCCCTTTACATATCTGCCAAAGGTCTCTTGGGAGTCTGGGAAGGACTGTAACCTAGCCAAAATTATTCAATTTACATGAAGTGTATGCAGGAAGATCCAGGAAACTACAAATATGATGGTTCTAGTCTCAGTTTCTGGAAAAGATTGTACTGTGTGCCTCTGAAAGGCACTTAAAGAACAATGCAGTCAACATGAGTTCACAAAGGTGATTCAGGAAGGCCCTGCTTACCTAATTTAATATCCATCTAGTGGATAAAGGGAAGGTGGTGGATGGGGCTTTTTCGGATTTTAGTAAGGCTGTCCCTCACATCATCCTTCTGGAAAGAATTGTCCAGTTGTAGGATGAGAGGGTTTACAATGCTGTGGGTGAAGAACTGGCTGAATGTCAGAGCTGAAAGGATTGTGATGAGTGGGGCTATATGTGGCTGGCAGCCATTTACCAGGGGTTCCTCATGGATCAGTTCTAGGGTCAGTCCTGTTCAAAATACTTATTCATTATCTGCATGTGTGAGAATGCACCATTTTGTCTCAGAAGGTTTGCTGATGGTACTAAACTGTGAGCTGCTGTTGACTCTTGCAGAGTGATCTTGCAGACTTTTCTAGAAGAACTACAACACTAGACAAAGAATAATGAGACAAGATTTAAGTTCAAATGCCAAATTCTTCACCTAGATCACAAGATCACATCTGGGGAAGAGCTACTGAATAGCAGCTTTTCAGAAAGGGATCTGGGGCTGTTGGTTGACATTAAGCTCCGTGCTGAGTCAGCCCTGCCAGGCAGGAGGGCAGACTGCATCCTGGGGTACATCAGGCACAGCGTCACCAGCCAGTCCAGAGATTGTCCCACTGTGTTCAGCAGTGGTGTGGCCTCACCCTGAGTGCTGAGTGCAGGGCTGGGCCCCACAATTTATAAAGGGTATTAAGGTCCTTGAATGCATTCAGAGCAGGGCAGCAAAGCTGGGGAAGGACTTGAAGCCATGTCCTCTGAGGAGCAGCTGAGCACTCTGGGCTGCCATAGTTTAAGTAAAAGGAAGGTAAGATCTTACTGCTGTCTGCAGCTTCTCAAGGTGAGAAGTGAGAGGGAGACACTGATGCATCTCTAGTATCTAGTGATAAGGTGCTTGGGAACAGTTCTAAGGGGGATCAAGAGAGATGCAGGCTGTACCTGAATCTCAGAAAGTAGGTGGCTTCCTAGAGAGGTGCCTTAACCCTGACAATGTTTACGAGGCATTTGGAAAATGCCATTAATATTGCTTTAGCTTTCAGTCAGCCCTGAAGTGGTTGGGCAATTGGATCACTGGGGATAACTTCCAAATGAAATATTCTATTCTATTCTTAATTATAATATTTACATATCATATAATATTAAACTATAATAAATACTCTTTGACAGTAATTAGAACAAAGATTATTTAAAGAAGAACGCTAAAAAGTTTAGCTTCAAAACTCATACGGTTTTCAATCAGCACAAGTTCTTTGAACATAAAATCATCTTGTTCTTTCTGTGCTCATTCATATTCCCAGCCTTTCAAAAAAAGTTGTATTGGAACATGATAGCCATATTTTTGCATCCTGTCTAACTTGACTAAGTACTGTTCTTCATTACAGTGAATATTCTTGTAAAGAAATCTATTTTTTATAATCACTGCTATGAATGGCAGTTCAAAAGTACATTTTTTAAATAACTTGAAAGTCAGTGTGCCTAGCTTAGTACCAAGCTCAAAAGCTCATCTTAGCTCCCATATATTCCATTGTTTCACCTGTTGCACTGCCATGTTTTCACTATGCCTGTAATTTATTTTCATAAAATATATCGTCTTAAATGGCATTATCAGCCTACCTGCTAAGATAAACAAATCTGTGTAGACAACTTCTATCGTAATGTTCACACAGAGATTTATTTGGGGTTTGGCTGTATAGATAAAGAAGTAGGCTATCTGGGAAACCCTCTTCATTATACCTGCAGCAAAATGACTTTCAAAGAAAACAAATTGAGAGGCTGAAAAGTTGCCAGGTCTTTTTTTTTTTTTTTTTTTTTTTTTTTTTAAAAAGTTCTTTTTTTTTGGCAATTTTNGCTACTGTCACTTGGAACTTGATTTATGGCAAGAAGATGAAGCCAAGTGCAGAAAAGCCATTAGTAAGCCCAAAAGCAATCATTTTTTGTTGTGCTGTGTTACATATAGCAGACAGAGGTTTGAATTGAGAATATGTTCAAGTCAGTGAAAAAACAATCTTCTTTGCTGGACTTCAGATCAGTCAAAACTTGAGCTTGGTCATTAGTTGCAAAATGTCAAAACCACAAAATGCAATCAGAAAAACTTCTAATTTCATTTAAATTTTTCAAACCTGGAAACCTAAATTTAATCTTACTGGTAGTTCCTCTGATGGTACCAAATGCTTCTTGTTTCTAAGGAAACTTACATACATCAAAAAACTGTTGGGGTTTTTTTTGTTTAAGTCCTGAAACAGAAGAGTGAAGGGAGAGTGATAGTTGTTGTTTAATGAGTTGTCTAAACTTAAATGACTGTGTAAGTAGATATTCTTAAATGTGGCCTCATTTTCACATGAATGTACTATTCACAATATACCTTTTGGTTCCAGCAAAATCCTCCAGGATCTTTGGAGTTCCAGAATCGACATGATTTTTGGCACTAATACTAGCAAGAGAGATTATTTTAAAAAATAGATTAATTTTTAAAATAAATAGTAGTAGGGAAACTATGCATATGGTAGGTACTGCAGTTTCTTTCTTATGAGTGAGTCAAAAAAACAATGTGATAGTTCAGATATTTATCATGAGTGTCATTTATTCATAGAACCTGAGCATATGCTGAGTTGAAAGGAACCTATCAGGATCGCAGAGTCCAACTTGGGCCCTGCACGGGACAGCCCCAGGAGTCACACCATGTGCCTGAGAGCACTTCTTGAGGTCTGTCAGGCTTTGTGCTGCAACCACCTCCTTGGGCAGCCTGTTCCACTGCCCAACCACCCTCTGGGTGAAAATTCCTGATAGCCAACCTGAACTTCCTCTGACACAGCTCCAGCCCATTCCCTCTGTTTCTGTCACTGTCACCACAGAGAAGAGATTAGTGCCTGCCCTGCCCTCCTCTTCCCTCATGAGGAAGTTGCGGACTGCAAGGAGGTCTCAGCAATGAGACTTCAGCCACCATGGTAAGGCTTCCCCTGTAGACCCTTTACCATCCTTGTGCTCCTGTTTTGAACACTCTAATAGCTTTAACATTTTCATGTATTATTTTGCCCAGAACTGCCCCCAGCACTGGAGGCTGCCCCAGCTCAGAGCAGAGCAGGACAATCCCCTCCCTTGCCTGGCTGGTGATGCTGTGCCTGATGCATCCCAGGAGGGGGTTGGTCCTCCTGACTGCCAGGGCACTGCTGACTCATGTTCAAATTTTTGTTGACTGGGATATCCAGCTACCTTTCCATAGTGCTGTTTCCAGCCTCTCATTCCCCAATCTTTACATCCAGGTTTGCCCCATCCCAAATGCAGAATCTGTAACTTCCCCTTTTTCAGCTTCATGTGATTGGTGATGGCTCCCCTCTCTCATTTGTAAACATCTTTTTGCAGGGCCTCTTTGCCCTCAAGGGAGTTGACAGCTGCTCTCCATTTAGTGGTGTTGGCAAACTTACTTAGTATTCCTTCCAATCCTGCATCTGATACCATTTTGTTTTTTACCTTTTTTCTTTTCTATATTCTCTGTATTCTTTACACATACATTTGCAGCTTTGTAACTTATTATTGTAGTGTAACTTCAGCATTTCCCTAGGCACGAAAACAAAAGATGTTCCACAACCCCTATCTTAGCCTGCTTTTCCTCAGAAACCAAGGCCGACAAACAGTTCTTCAGATACATTTTTATCAACAAGGTTCAGTCCCATCTAAGGTGGGACTTGGACCAGGTGGGAATTACATCACCTAATTGGTGCTTTTTTGTTAAGTAAACTAGTTTACTGAACCTGCAAAACTGTACACCCCCTGTGGGGTATGGGCTTTTGTGGACATTTTTCCATGACTGCCCCTGGAGGCCTTCAATAAAGATCCACTTTTAAATTAATTCGTATACTAATATTATCTGAAAAGTGTGTTGTTTCATTTCTGGGTTGAAAAAGGCATCACATCCAAGTAATTTATGAAAATGTTGAAGAACTGGGCCAAGGATGGAGCCCTGTGGAACCCCACCAGTGGCAGGTCCCCAGGCTGATGTCACCCCATTTCCTGTAACCCCTGTGCCTGACCCAGAAGCCACTTGCTCGCCCATCACACGGTGTGTGTACCCAGCTGTGTGCTGGACATTCTGTGCAGAAGGATCCTGGGAGAGACAGCATCAAAAGCTTTGCTGGAGCCTAAAAAGATTACAGCAACTGGCTTTCCTAGATCACTTAGGTGGGTTACCCTGTCAAAGAAGATCAGATTTGACAAGCAGGACTTCCCTTCATGAAGCCACATGCTGGCTGTGACTGATGACTTTGTTGTCATCCAGATATTTTTCAATACCTCCCAGAATAATCATCTCCATAATTTTATGAAGTGAGATTGACAGGTCTCTAATTTCTTTCTTTGTGAGGGCATCCTTCCACTGAAAATCAAGACAACATTCACCTGTTTCCTGTCAACTGGGACCTCTCCAGAATCCCAGGACTACTCAAAAATCACTGAGAGAGGCTTTGTGATGACATCAGGCACTTTGACTCTTGGATTAATCCCATCAGTCCTCATAGATTTATAGGGATTCGTCTCAAGCAGCAGATCCCACACAGATTCAGGCTCAGCTGGGATTTTATCATTCTTGGAATCATGGTCTTCCAGTTTAGGAAGTGTTGAAGATTAAGGCAAAGAATGCATTAAACACCTTGGACTTGTCTGTGTTTGTGAGGACACTACCCTCATTCTGTAATGGGCCAATGTTATTCTTACATTGCTGTTTTGCCATTAACATGTTTGAAAAAAACCTCTTTTTATTGCTCCCACTGTTCTATCCAGTTTCAACTTCAGCTGAGCTTTGGTTGTACAATTTTTTTTTCACTACAGCAGTGAGCAGCTTTTCTGCATTCTTCCTATGTCACCCAACCTTGCTTCCACTGGGCACACACTTTCCTTTTTCTCCTTGTTTCCAAAAGATCCATGTTCAGCTAAGCTGGCCTTCTGCCTCACCTGCTTGGCTTCCATTATTTCAGAATTACCTGCTCCTGTGCCTTTAGGATAAGAGGTTAAAAAATGAACAGCACTGATGGACCTCAGCACCTGCAAAAAGGATTTTCCCAGGTGAATTTACTTACTGATTCCCTGAGCATCTTGAAGTTTGCACTTCTCATGTCCAGGGTTGAGGTTTTGCTGGCACTTTTCCTTCTGTAAATAGAGATTTTAAACTTGATTGCTTTGTGGTCACTGTAGCCAATACGACTGCCAGCCTCCACTCTGCTCGCAAGATCATTTCTGTTGGAAATCAGCAGATCATGGGGGACATCTTTCTCAGCCCTTAGAACTTGTTCCATAAAGTTGTCATCTGGGTTTTTGAGGAATCTTCTGTCCTGGGTTGTTCCAGCTGTGTGATGCTCCCATTTGATTTCTGACAAGCTGAAGTCCCCCCCAGTAAGTTGACCTGGAAGTATCCCTTTATCCTCAAAGTGGTTTATTTTCATCATCATCCTGGCTAAGAGGGCTGTAGTAGACTCCCAAGATGATATCTGAATTAATTTTTTGCCCCTTGATTCTTACCCAGAGACTCTCAGTTATGCCATTGCTGTCTATGAGCTCCATGTATTCCCTTCTTTGATGTACAGTGCCACCCCTCTGCCTCTTCTCCCTGCCTGTCCTTCCTGAAGAGCCTGTAACCAACACAGGATTCCAATCACAGATCTCACCCCACCATGTTTCACTTATCCAGTGATGTCAAATCTCTGGGGCTGGGCCAAGCTCATCCTGTTTGTTCCTCGTGCTTTGTGCATTAGTGTAGAAATATCTCAGGTGTGCTGCATTATAGCTGACACCTCCTGAAGCTGCTGCCAGGATCCCATTACTGCTTGTCACACCATCCCATCATTCATCCCTGGCAGGGCTGATTTAGTCCCCTACCAAGGTACTTGGAATTTTATCAACAAGCTACACTAGCTCCTCTCTAGTGGAGTTCTCGTGTGCTAGAACACTTTTTCCCCTCAGAAAATGGTGCATCTCATCAGGTGTCAGTAGACCAGGTATTAGATAGATCATCTCATGGTCAAAAATCCCAAAAAAAATCCCCAAAATTTTCTGATTACACAAGCCTCAGCACTGACGTGATGGATCTGCCTGTTCCTATCAAAATTATTCCTTGTTACCAGAAGGATCAAGGAACTCAGCTGTTATACAGATCCTTCAACCAGTCATCCAAACAGCTAGACAGATGAGCAGAGGTAATGGCATGAGGTTCAACAAGATCAAGTGCTGAGTCCTACACTTTGGCCACAACAATCCCAGGCAGCATTTCCAACTTGGGGCAGAGTGACTGAGGAGCTGCCCTGGCAGAAAGGGACCTGGGGGAAGAGGAGGCCTTGTCACTGTCTGCAGCTCTCTGAAAGGAGTGTGTAATCAACTGGGGCTGGCCTCTTCTCTGGGGCCATCAGCAACAGGACGAGAGAACAGTCTTAAGCTGTGCCCAGGGAAGTTAAGGCTGGACCTGGGAAAGAAATTCTTTACAGGAGGGGTGATTAGATCTCAGAATGGGCTGCCCAGGAGGGTCACCATTCCTGGAGGGAGGACTGGAGGTGGCAATTGGTGCTGTGGTTGAGTTGACATGGTGGTGTTCGGTCGTAGGTTGGACTTTTCCAGCCTAGTTGGTTCTGTGATTCTGTACATGCAATAACCTTATTCCAGCTCTCATTTTCAACTCACACTTGTCTAATTAACTTATGGGGTCCTGAGTCTGTCTTCTCCACTACACTGATTTACTGAAACTGATTTTATCATAAGAGAAAGGGAGAAGGGTGCAATAGGACATCAGTTGTTAGGATTAGATTTTTAGGTTAAAAATACTAAGGAGATAAAGCATGTAGCCTCATGAACAGGTTTATTGCAATTTCATATTAGAGGGCAGAGCTGAAGTAAAGGTAGAGGCTGAATGTAACTAAGAAAAGATGAAGTTTCATCTTCAGCTATTAATCTAGGCTGGTTTGTACTCTGATGTCTGAAACATGTCTAATTCTACTTTGCAGATAAGTCATCATGATTGGTCTGTTTTTCTTTTAGGTGAACTGGAAGCAGGAAGAATAGTTTGGGCAAGAATCCACAAATAAGTTGTTTTCAGTAGCTCTAAATTCATTATATTTAATTTACTTCTGCTTGTAAGGGGGAAACACACATACATTCTCTCAGTAGCATAGTTACTTCCAGGTGTTCAGAAAATGTAAATACATATATTTGTAATAATAAGCTAAGTTTAATAATAAATTGACTATTTTAGTAATCAAAATTAAGGATTTTGGAGGTTTGATATTTTAGGACTTCCATTTCCCGATCTCCTTTTTTTTTCTCTTCATTAACAAATAGTTATATATTTCAAAGAAATATTGGTTAAATCTTAAATACTGTTGATAAACCTGTAGTCAAGTGGTAGTTTCGTGTTTTGAAATACCAGCAGGACAGTGTTTAAAACCTTCATAGTATTAATGTGGATTATAATAAATTATTCTTACTTCTTAACCAAATGTTACTATTATTTTCTCCCTCATTTTCTTAATTCTCTCAAGTGTATTGATTATTCTTATGATTCACCATCTCCTTGAGACACGTGAAAGAAATGATCATATTTTATTAAAGAAAGTGGTGTACTAAATCTATTAAGAACTCTACTGAAACTGATGTACATACCACAAACTTTTGGATACAGTCATTAAATCCAGCACTTGAGCAGTAGGTGGCACTAATGGTGGAATTCAGTCAACTAAAATGGTGCAAAGTTTAGATAATGTTTTGAGTGATCACTTTTAAATTTTGTGTTCCAGGAAGTTGATAATTGATTTAATTTTCTACATCTAGACCCGTGTTACTAATTGAAAAAGAATCTGGTATATGGAGCAGGAACCTGGATATTCTTTGCTAAAGGCACAGCTAATTCCACTTTTTGCTCCTACCAAATATTGGCAGAAGTTTATATAGTCTCAGTTTTGCCTTGGTGATTTTTGATTCTTCACACAATCAAAAGGATCTGCTGATTACACCTTAACAATTGCAGCTGTAGTTCAAGGCTCCTTACCATTAGAAAATTCGATAGTAAGAACATTTAATTAGGCAAAAAACAATAGAAATCCAAAGTTTGTGCAACTAAAGCATTTCTAAATGTTTAAAATATAGAGGAAAAGATGAAATCACTAAACAGTAGTGTATATGGTTATTATTTAACAGGCAGATAGTTATTCCTGACTGTTCTTACCTCTGTATGATTTACTTACTTTCTCCTGGACAATAGTTTGTTTGTCCTTTAGAAGTGTCTAGTTCTCTAGTTCTCTTGTACTGCATAATAATAGCACTCTCTTTGGACAGACTATGAAGATAGTGCAGCAAACACCACCTTCCTTTTGTGAGAGTGACTTTGTCACAGCTCTTCTGTCTACATTTCTGTCCACATTCATCTGTCCAGTGGTGAAAAGCTCCTTGCATTCCTTTCCAGTGTTTATTAAAGCAAGGAGTGAAGGTCAGTTATTTTCTCAAGTTTTATTACTGATAGACTGTCAAGAAAACGAAGATTAATTTTTCTAGGGCAGGCCTGCAAAGGACGTTGACACCAATACACCATTGACACCCTTGCTCTCTTTTAAACAAGGGATCAAATCAACATTTTGTTTTCATCTTCATCACTTGATGGAGAATGTTATCTGTTGTCAGGATTATTAGCTAGATAATTCACGTGCCTTTTACTAGGCAAGAAGTTAAAAAGAGAAAGCAGTTGTGGCAGTGCATTCCTTCAGTTACTTCACCTAGATTTCACAAAGCATTTCTAGCCCAGCCATTGGGTTTTGTTCTTAATAATGAATATTGGAAAGTTTGCAACTTAACTTTTGACCTGGAGAAAAGATAAATTGTTAGATCAGGGATCAGTGACTTGAACAGGAAAAACTGGGATTCTGGTGTTACTTACATGAGTCCTGGCCACGTGTTGGTGTTTCCAACAGGACAAAACCATTTCCCATGTTGTGTGACACCTTATTTTTTTACCCTAGAATTTAAACCAGTTTGATTCACAAGTGGCCCTCTCGTTTCCTGCTCTGTTATGTTTCTTTGGATACCAAAAAGCTGCTTACACTTGGAAATTGCATCAGTCCTGATGCTAAAGAGTCTTCCAGTAAGCAGTGAAAGCAATTTTTATTCAAATTGTCTTAAGAAAGCATGAATATTCAGTTCTATACTAACAATAATTGTTTTTCTATTCTTTACATATTTTAGAACTTTGGTGGGGTTTTTTTTGCTTTCCTCTCATATAATAGTGCCTGTTCTTAGACACTGTTACACTGTCATTTAAAAAGGGTCTTTGTGTCAGTATATTTAAAAATATTTAAAATTCAAAATAAACTTTCAAATTATTAAGCGTGTAAGCGTGTAGGTAGATAGTAACTAGGTAGACAGATAGTACATATTAAAAGAGATAACCAAATTTTGCATAAGTCTTTTCTCTGTGTGTTCAAAATGGATGGGTTTGGAATTGTTGTGTAAAATCAGCCTTCTGAATATAGGAGAAAATGTAAAGAGTTCTTTTTCAGCCAAGGTTACTGGTGAAGGGAGAATGAAGTACTGAAAATGGTGGGCAGAACAGAAAATCTGTATTTTAAAGAAGCATGTTTTTCTGTTGAATAACGTCTTACCTGTTTTATGTGTTTCCTGTTGCACTTAAGGTGGCGGGTTTATTTTTTCTGTTTATGGTTTCAATCAGCTGCGATGATATTAAAATACAGAAAAGGGTGAAGACCTTTATTGTGAAAATCATGTAACATTATAATGTGATACAATACTCTAGGAAAGCAGTAGAGTAAAAGTGAGAAAAACAAAAGCAGTCTTTCAAATACCAAAGTTTTTGTTAAAATTAAAGGTAACTAGCTATGAGTAACAGACAGGATATGGGAAAGACCAATCCTCTTGGATTTGGCTGGGATGCTAATGGATGTGATTTGGGATTCATGACATTTACTGCTCCTTGAAATAATAAATTTTGGATACTGGTAAAATTTTTTGAAGTTGTACATACTGTAAGAGATGTGAAGAATGCAGAGAGTTGAAGAATCCAGAAGTGGATGTCAGTGAAGAGAATTTAATTTACTGGAAGTCAAAAATCGCATGCAGAGAGTTCATTTCACCTGTAAAAAGTGTTGCTAGACAAATTATTTTTATTAAGAAATAAATGTGAAAGTTTCAATATCACATTTTCCAGGTAGAAAAAAAACGGAAGTTCCTACACATTATATAAAATTGAATTTCTAAGGTAAATGAGCGTAGAGAAGTCTAGTGAAAAAACACCTAATTTTTTAGATATAATACCTCTTTTTTAAAAATTTCATATGGTCAAGCTATGAATTCAGGTTGGGATGCCTGTTAACATACTTCTTTATGCTCAGTTTTTGTACATAAATCGGTTTTGGCAAGGACGTGCCAGAACCTGATCAATTGAACCATATCTGAAGCACAATGAACACCCAATAACATGTTGTTTTAAAATTTGCAGTTATTGTATTTAAATCCTTCTATTCTATGAAAGGCTGATACAAGGAGGTTTACTCAATGGCAGAATTATTTTTACTCCTGATTGAATTCATTTGCAATAAACTTGAAATAAATTGCCCACTCTTAACATTACCTGCATTATAATAAATTTGTTAGGTGTGTAGTTTTTCCCAGATGTGCAAGTAAGATCACTCCAGGTGCTTCTTTCGTTTTCTTCATGTCTCAAATGACACAAGATGGAGTTTTGAAAAAGAATTTTTAACTAGGAAAGAAAAAAGTTTCTGCTAAAGAAGTATGTCTTGGTTTGAGAATATGCCTTCCCCAGTTTAGTGTTCCCGTGGAAAAGCTCCAAACCATGCTCCTCTCAATTCCCCCTCCCTTACTCCCTACATGAGGCTGGAGAGGAGGAGTGGAGGCACAAAAGTTATAGATCATGAGATGAGATAAGAACAGTTTACTGGAAACAGCATTGAAATAAGAGGACAGAAACAGCAAGTATATTAATGAAAAAGTGTGTACAAGAAAGGCACCATTCACATGCAAATGCTCATCCTGCAGACCCTGACTTTACTCAACTGCACACTTCAGGACCCAGAAGGGATCCTTCCTCTCCCCTGAGGATGATTTGAGGTGGTGTAGAACAATCTCTGGGTCCTAGCAATGCATCCTCCTGGCTACTGCAAAAATTAACCCTGTCCTGGCTGGAACCAATGTGATAGGTCTGTCACCCATTCTGACTGTCATACAGGTTACTTTGTACTTAGGGATTTGGGAGAATAACTGTGACTGTGAGGAATCTTGTACATATAAATGGGCTTGGATGGCCAAAGAATAAACAATTTTATGGTGATAGGTCCTTCAGAATGATAGGACACCATTGTTTCTCTTGGAGCCTTAAAACTGACTATAAATAAAAATTGACTATGAAGAAAGTCATTAAAATTGTCTCTACCTGCAGTAACAGCAGTAAATCTTGGACTCATGACTTGGATCATCTTGGACTGCCTGAATCTAGCAGGGTGAACATATCATATCTTCTCAGAATTTGCAAGGAAAAGACTGAGATATAAAGGTGTTTGAATTCTGTGCAGTATTAAACACAGTTTTGAATATTTTACTCTTCCTACTAATTCAAAGCATCCGTATGCTACCTGTTCTAAAGAATATTCTAAACAAATTTGCACATTGTTCTACGTTATGAGTCCCAAAAGTAAACTGTTTCACGGTTGGTTTTGTTGTTTTAAGGTATTCAGTTATTCTGACATTTAGACAGCTTGCAAACTTCTATCAAATTACTTTTATTACATCTGTTTAGTTCCAGCTGAAAATGACAATCCAATGTGAATATAAGTCTTTCTTGGTTATATGGATTTATATTTTAGGAAATGAAATTAATAAACATTTTCCATCTACAAAGACAAAGATATCTATCTCAGGGACAGAATTTCTTTGGGTTTATGTCTTCTTTGCTTGTTCGTTGGGTATGGACATTAGGTCTATCTGTAAATTCT
Organism: Cisticola juncidis; assembly: GCA_013400215.1. Taxonomy (NCBI): domain Eukaryota; kingdom Metazoa; phylum Chordata; class Aves; order Passeriformes; family Cisticolidae; genus Cisticola; species Cisticola juncidis. Next base: position 919,741 of record VXBR01010499.1, read on the forward strand.
CTTCTGAAATGATGCTGAATTTTTGCACGACTGGTAAAGGACAGCCATAGATAGGCAAAGCATTCATTGCTATCTTCTAACCATCTATTAAGAAACTTGAAGTATAATTACTTGTGCTTTGTGGGAATCCGTTAGAGCTTTTCTACTTACATAATTTTAACATAGGGTTAATTTGTTGTCTTTCTTAGATTTAGTCTTTCTGAGAAATGTTTCTGTAAACAGTGACATTTAAATTTGAAATAGGTTAAAACCTTGTCATCAGCAGTGTGATGGACAGTACGATTGGATTCACCAATAATCATTGACTTTCCATCACAAGTACTGCCAGAGTGCCACTGTTTTAACTGGAATAAGCGTGCCTCTGACTCATTGAAGTGCCACACAAAAATAACAGTTGCTTCTCATAAAGTCAACCACAAAATAAAAACATAGCCTGAGGTTATTGTTATTGCTGTTTTAAAATTACAGACCCTAGATTTACTTGTTAAGACTTGATATTTGCATTTCACTGTAATAAAAAGAATGTTTATTTGATGTCTTTTAAATGGCTGTGCTGCTCATTTCCATGAAATTTGGCAATATAAGCATGCATTTGTAAAGCAAAGTGGGAACTAGAAAACCATCCTTTGGAAATGGCATCACAAACACATGATTTCTTTTTTCATTTATTTTATTGCCACTTAGGCACTTTTTTTTTCTTTTTTTTTTTTTAATTCTGTCCATTCGCATTTCATATACATTTATTTTTGTCAAGGCAAGTATGTTCTCATCTGAGAGGCTCAGTAAACACAAATTTTCTAAAGGGTTTTAACTCACCTTTTATGAGTTAGTAACTGTGAGGTTGGGGAGGAGTGGCGAGTGTCAAACACCTGTGGGAGCTAACCGTATCTCTTTTGCAAAGTGTATTCCTGGTCATTTGTACTTGGGCATTCTCCAACTTCTAGCAATTCCAGATATTTATGGAATTTCCAGATACAGGATTATAAAGCTGTAATAGAAACTACAGAAAATAAAGGGAACATGTAATAATTCCACATTTCTGTTCTAGGAGGACACTAGAGTGTATTCTGTAAGAATACACAAATATAAAAAGTCCTGGATCTTTAAGTCTCAATGCTGGGAATAATAAATTGAAGAAGGTTCATGATGTATTTGTTGCCTTACACTCATCTCTGTTTCTGATCTAGGCCATTGACATAAGAGATGTACTAAGTTGTATGTCTTTTTGGTTCCCATAAAGAGACTGTTTTATGTTCTTAAGAAATATTTGTGCAACCACAGTTTCATAAACTGTATAACATGATGGTAGAACATTTTGATAGCAAGCATTTAACATTTCTGCCTCTTTTTCTAATAAATAAATAAGTTTTTTTAAAAAATGTTAACTGGCTCTGAGAAAAAAAAAACCTCCAAACAAACAGAAAAACAAGCCCACAATAACCCCCCAAAAGTACAAAACAGGTACTTCACATTAAAATGAAGACCATTAGTTTAGTCCAATTATTTATGGCACTTGAAGCCTACATAAATATGAAGCTGCCAAGTAATAAAACATGATAACTAGACCTACACTATGTACCATTGTCATTGTTTTTAATATCTTGAGATACACTATTTCAGATAAAGTGATTTCTTGAAGAAGTGGTTGAAAGAATAGATTTCTTTAATGATGCCCAGAAAAAAAAAATAATTTGACAGTTTTAACAAGTTATTTCCAGATGTATTGCCAAAAGAAAACACACCTTCTTAAAAGTATTATTTTTAATTACTTCTTTGTTGTAAGTCACAGCCACTTGCTGAATCTAAATTTTATGTTAGAAGAGAATGTTTCTAAGTAAATAGAAATTTTAACTCTCTGTATATTTACTTAATAGGATATTTGTGCTAATATTTCAGTAGCTAATTTGTAAGACACTTGGTTATATAGCTATTTAATGAAAATCAGCCTATTCCTCATATAACTGAGCAACACCCAGTTGCAAAGAAAGGCAACAGTGTTCTGTGGCTGTGTGACCTGTGAAAGTCAGAGATCACGGCAGGAATTATTCCTGCTGTGTGCAGGGCTTGTTAGAGCACATCTGGCTTACAGGTCACAGCTTTGGTCACCCTAATACTGTAAAATTGCAGAGAAAATGGCAGGCAGGAGTTGAGGGGAGAGCAGTGAGGCTGGAGTCTTTCCCTGTGAGGAGAGGCTGTGGCTGTGGCACTGGTTCAGCTGAGAGAAGGGATGGCTGCGGGGGCTTACAGCAGCATCCTCAGCACCACTGGGAGGGCTGAAGGAGGCACAGCTGTGCTCTTCACAGCACTATGTGGTGGGAGTGTGAGAGACAGCAGCACAAAACGAAATGCCAGAGGCTCAGGATGGAGATAAGGAAAAGCCTATTTTGCTTTTTCTCCCATCAGAGCAATTGAGTGGGGCTCAGGCCCAAAGGAAGTTGGACAGTCTCCATCGCTGGGGATGCTGTAGTTCAGCTGGGTGAAGCCCTGAACAGACTGGACTGAGCTCACAGATGAGCCTCTTTGGAGCAGGGGTCTGGAGGCTCCAGAACTGCCAGAACTGGTGGTGTAGTGTACAGGGAAAAGCATTTCACAGCTGACCTGCTTCTCCAACTATGTTTATAGGACAGTGTTGCTGACAGTGCTCCTCTCTGTGTCTTGACTTTCATTAATTAAATTCAAAATTTTAATGTAGAGGTGCAGTTCAATTTTATGAGGGCAGACAGCATATGTTCTATTTCAGAAACTTTGTATGATATTAATTTTAAATCCTTCATAAGCAAAACAATTTTAAAAGAGACAGTGTGGTTTTAAAAGATGCTAATATTCCTGCTGTGTAGATTGGGTTCCAAGTTGGGAGTTAGGGACTTCATTACAATAATTAGCAATACAGATAAAGATAAAACAATTCTTTTAAAAAATATTTCTGCCCCCTACTGCATTTGATGGAAAGGAAGAAGGGTTTGGGGTTTTTTTTTGTCCATATATCATTCATAATGATTTGGAATCAAATAGACTGCTCTAAAATCTATTTAACTCTCTGAAGACATTTTGATTATGCATTCAAATGTATTTGAGTTACCTGTTAAACAAAGCCGTTATGAAGAAGCTGGAATATCTTTACATGGTGTACTAGAATTTATTTTTTTAATGAATATGATAAAGTATCCCTTTGGTGTAGGTCTGTAGCTTTTACTTTCTCCATTTCAATGTCTGACTTTTAAAGGTTCCCAGATCATAACCTTACTTAGGGTAAGAAAATCGAATGACACTATTAAAGACAAAAGGAGAAAAGATACTTTGAGAATAAATTTATTTCCTAATTTTTTATTACCTTTCATAATGTCTCAATGACTCTGCTTTTGATGTGCTACAGGTCCCTGAATTTTCATATACAAACAAGATATCAGAACTCGGCAGATGATTTTGCTTTCACCATAGTTCTTCCTGTGCACATTCTTTTAGGGGAGACCAGGGTTGATCAGCTAAGTACACATCATTGTTCTGAGAGATTAGTCCAGCATAAGCTGTAGACTTCATTGTTTAAAATAGTTCAGTGTACTGTGTTGGAGCTTAAGTTGAAATTGTTCTCTGACAAACAAGATTCAAACCTATTACAATATTTTTCTTCTTGCAAAACTATACCACACTATCCTGAGAGACAAAAAGCTTAGAGAGAAAGCTGCAGACCAACTCTTCTTTTACATGCAAGAGATTTGTCTAGTGAGGTCCAAATATACAGTGTTACAAATATTTACAATTGTGTTTTTATATGCAGATTCACATTTATAGCCATATATTTCTTCAATTACTGCTGTCCAAAAAAGGTTGTCAATTAAGAACCTTTTGTAAGTCATTGTGAGGCAAGTGTACACAATTCAGTGGTGTAAGTAACCCAGATGGGGGAGAGTAAGTGAGTCAGAGAGTATTCATATTTTATCAATCTTGTCCCTATACATTTCCTTTGTGAAAGAAGCCTCCTTTGAAAGAGGCTTCAAAACAATGTAACAATGCTGTAAGACTAGGTCATATTCTCTTACTCCACAAAATACTTCCACAAATAGGTCCTAATACTAAGTTTTGCTTAAAATTTTACGTGCAATGTGCAGCCTTGATGGTAGTAGTTGCTTCTGAAAGATACAGCCATTTTTTAAAATGTGTATCTCCTAGCTAGTTTGTAGCTAGGTAGATTTTTAAAATTAGTTTCCTCTTTTGATATTTAAATGTTGTGGGAAGAGAAGGAAGAAAAGGAGGGAGCTTGGGTAAATTCCACTGTCACTTCAGAAAAGACATTAAATATGGAGATTTCAAGAAAAGAAGAATCACTAAACAGCTGGTCCACGTTCTGCTCTGTAATCAGAGAGTAAAGGCTGCATCTTCCATGGTAGGAATGCTTTTACATAATTTTGAAGCATTACTTAACATCAAAAAGAGAACAGTTTTAAGACTCTCCTCTTCTTACCTATCATTCCTGGTCCCTGTATGACAGTATAAATGTCAGAACATTTAAACATTTAACACATTATAAAAAAAAAAGTGTTATGCTGTGTATCACCAGCACAGCTGTAGATTTTATAAGTTATCTTGAAAATACGGCCAAATTCGTAAGAAGGCACTACCATATCAGGCAAGACAGAAAATCAGCTGACTGAAGTTCAGTATTTTGTAAAGTTCTGGAATCAGTATATTTTATAATGATTGCCAAAGCTTTAGTTTCTAAACTAAATCATTAAACAGGTAGAGATTAGAGTTTCTAATGTAACTTATTAAACAGGTAGAGTAATAGAGAAAAAATGATTTGCACTTACTTCAACTTCCTTTGTTGCTGTAAATGTTCTCTTCATTTATTTCATTTCTATAAAATAACAGATTATTATCAACAGCCATACAGAAAATAACTACAGTGAAAGTCACCGTCAAACTAATAAGTTTAAACAAAAACATTTTTTATCCTATCCCATAGCTTCTTTGACTAGGTCTGCTGTATTTTCTGGGTAATTAACAGAAACCAGAATCTTGGCAGGCCATTCTGTTAAACAGCACAGCCTTAGAGGAACTTGGGATTTGGGTCAAACATTTTTGTAAACACTTAGATAAAGGTCTATGGAATTATTTAGTGGATGAACATTTTCCCAGGGCATTACAGGTTGAGTTTTAAAATCTTCATTACCATGTCGTAAACTTTTAGTGGAAATTGTTTTTACATCTTGTTTTGGATGGGCTATGTTTCTGCTTCATACAAGAGAGTCTTTTCACACCAAGTAGTTGAATATAGTCATCTGACAATAACCCAACATCCTATATTTCCTTTTCTTTTAGTGTACAGAATGCTTTGTATGTCTTAACCTGTTTTAAACTTCGTTAATCAAGGTTCCTGCCTAGCTTTTTTCATGTTCCTCACACTCGAAGAATTCAAGTTATACTTTGGATTGCATTCAAGATTTATCATTAGGAATCTGAAACATAGCATAAAGGCAGTATGCTTTATAGCCAGCTACACAGATGTTGGTAGCATGATATATGAGAGTCAGTTTCTGCCTCTGTAGTGTGAGTTGTGTCCACAGTGTTTCACAGGAGGAACATGGTAGCATCCATTGCATGCTGTTAAGTCCATAGGTGAGACCATAGAACAATAAAATGGTTAATATTGAAAGGGAATTAAAGATTGAGATCCAACTCCCCCATGCCTTGGGAACGGACTTGTCCACCAGACCAGACTGTTCAGAGCCACATCCAGCTGGGTCTTGAGCACCACCAGGGATGGGACAGCTATAGTTTCTCTGGGAAGCCTGTTCCAGTGGCTGACCATGCTTATAGAAAAGAATTTTTTCCTAATAGCTAATTTAAACCTGTTATCCTTTGCTTAAGGCTTTGTCCTATCACTACATGCCCTTGTGTAAAGTTCCTCTCCAGCCATCTTGTAAAACCCCTTTATGCACTGAAAGGTGCTATAAGGGCTCCCTGGAGTATTCTTTTCTCCAGGCTGAGAAGACTCAGTTCTCTTACCCTGTATTCATAAAGCTGAGGAAGAGATTCTACAGCTCCCAAGATCCAAGTGTTGGTCCTACCTGTTGTTCAAGAAGTGTTTGAACAACGCTCTCAGACACACATTGTGATTCTTTGGTAATCCTGTGCAGGGCCAGAAGTATAAAGTATAAATACACACAGGTCTGTGTGTATCCCCTCCATTACCCAGCATGTTCTGTACCTGTTTGCTGTGGAGATTAGCTAACTCTGAAGTGCGTTCCGTCATTCAGATGGTCTTAAGTTTCTCCCAAGAGATTACAATCAATAGACTTTGGAGAAGGTAAATCCCTGGAATTGAACAGGACTGACTATTGCCACTTCTAAAAATTGAGAACTCTGGCTCCATCTCAATACTACTTAATGCAAAAATAATAACTAAAAAATTTAAAAACGTAGATGATAAGTTGATGGATACAGATCTACCCACTGTTACAGGCTGACTCATAATCCTCCAGTGTACTCCAGTAAGAAAAAATTGGGCTATCACTGGAACATACAGAAAGCACTCATAATCAAAAGGATATTCTTCTCCTCTTCCACAAAAGAATTACAATGCTTTGCTTGCAAAAACTCTTCATGTACTTCTGAATAAAGAAAAATACAGACATAGTTCTAAGATGCAGTGACAGACACCCAGAAACCCTTTTGACCAACTCATCTGATTTACTGAAAAAGATGACATTCTGTGACTAGCAGCATGCATTTATTATTTAACAGTATTACTGTGAGCCTCTGCCAGTCTTTATCTACTTCTTTGTGTCCTTGCCCAGTCTTTTCTTGGTATGTGTTCTCAATATTATTTAAAATAATCATAAAGAAGTATGCTCAGTTTTCTGCCAGCTTTGTCTTTGTTCCATCTGTCCAGTTCCACTTTTACCACCATTTTTAAAACTGTATTAGAGATTTTGGGGTCTTATTACTATACGTGGACCTGGAATAACTATTCTCAAATGGAATAAGCACTTGGGAAGGTGTCCATAAGTCAAAAAAAACATCCTTTCTGCCTAAATAAATTTTATGATCTTGGTGTTCCCACAACACAATCCAAACCGTTCATCTTGTCCAAGATCTGGGAAATGGCAGCATGCCATAACCTCAAGGGCTGATTAACCATTGCCAAGACCTTAGATGCCAAATGCTCTAGCTGCCAAGGTTTTCAAGGCTCTTGGAAGTCACCCAAGCTTGATTTTTTTTCTGGAGCGTAAGTGTTTCTCCTGGTAAAATGGTTGCTGTTCAGTTGTGATGACAACTGTCTTGTGACAATGAATCTACTTTTTCTAAAGATGAATCCGATTCTTTCAGAGCATTAGCAAAGACTTTATTGCACTAGGGGTTTTTGTCTCTTTTCTCCTGTTTCTGTCTGCTCTTAGACAAGCGCTGCTGTCACATAACCGAAAAATAACACATAGTAGCTTTGTGTTTTACAGCAAATAGCAGGCCCCTGCCAGCCTACTGCATTTTGTCCAATTTTATTTGTGCTAGCTGTTGTTTCTATTTTAATTTCAGTATCAAAAGTATTAGGTAAATACAGAGAATTTTAGATCTGGGTATTGTTACCTGTTCACTGAATTCTCCGTCGCTTTGCCAAGGTCTGTGCAGATAATACAACTGTTCTTGAAGGAATCCACATTATTTGTTCATGGTGCTCAGATGAAAGAATCTCTTTTGCAGTAATTTTGAAGACAAATGTCACTAGAATTTCTGTGAACCAAAAGCATAATCTTGTGACATTTCAAAGGAAAGATGCCAAACTGTTCTAGATTATTCACTCACTGTTTTTCTATTTATTGTGGCTCCACTAAACTTTTTAATTGATTGAAACTGAGAAGAAATTAGCTAAAATTATAGTTAAAATTATTTAAACTACATTATACCCTCTGGGTCAAGATGTAGGTCTAACCATAGTTGTTTCAGTGATGCTGAGCTTTAAAATTTCCTTTAATATTTTTGTTATGCAGCATCAGTTGCTGGTTCAGTGGAATATACTTAATTGAGGTGTTAGGCCTTTGAGTCCTAAAATTATACTAATATTTTTTTCAATACTGCTAAATGTTGTATTTCTGACTTGTCCTAGCTGACCCTTGAAAGTCTACATAAAAAAAGGATTTATTATACTGTCTATATTTTTTAATATACTTTATCTTGTAATTATTTTGAAATGTTTTAGATAGAATGAATCTGTAAAGACTTCTGATATAGCTCTTTTTGTCTCTCATTAAGGACAGGGAACTTGCTCTGCAGCATATGGAGGAGAAAAAAAAGCAAACCATAGCAGGAAACAGCAGAAGATGATTAAAAGATTTTGAGAAAATGATGAGACTGAAGTACAGCCACATAGAACATCACAGAAAAGAACTAGTTATGAAGGTTATCAGTGAAACAAGCCAAGTTTTAGATTATTCTTGTTAGAAGCTAAGTGATGGTGGGCTTTGTGTTTTGAAGGATTTTTTATGAGAAAACTAAGCACACATACAGAGAGCTGGTAATCATTGCAGGTGAAATTAGCAGTGAAAGAAATATGGACCTTCTAAAGGTATTTCATGCTGATAGTGTTTCTTTTGCTGAGTGGGAAAGGTAGAATTTATAAAATGTTAATTAAATTTTACTTTCATTTGCAATCTCCATTTAGTAATGTAAATAACAAAAATGATTTTATTTACATGGAGAAAATAATTTGTTTTGAACTAGTATGTGAAATGAGTTTCTTTTTTTATAGGTTGTTTGACTTTCTGCTTTATTTGATCACAAGCAGGAGGAGAGGTCCATTAAATGTCATACAGTTTGCTCTGGCTTATTTCAGTTATTCACATCCATCAGTTTGAGTGTCACCTGGATTGTTAACATCCTTAGGAACAATTCTTGTCCAGAATCAATGTCCTGGGAGACAATAACACATGAAAGAGGAAGAACAAATCAGCTTAAATTGAAAGGAGATGAAGAAAGAGTCAAGATGAAGAAGACTTGTGGACAAAATACAAATTCTGATGAAAAATTAAGACAAATATCTTAAGTGAAAAAGAGGTGAAAACAGCAGCAGTCCAGAGGATCCATACAACATAGAGTCTTACTGCTTTTGGCATAGACCATATCTGTGATCAGGTTTTCTAGTATCCTGAATTTTCTGGAATGTGTGTGTTGTTGATAGTCAAACAAATACATTAAGACACAACAAATTAATATATTTATTAAAAGAAAAACAACAAAACAGGTAACAGTTTATTCTAAAAAAAATCAGTGACCTGGTGTTGCTTCTAGAAAACTTCTGAGGAGTACAGACTAATGCAGAAAGAGAAAATTGCTGACCCTAGTATTGATATGATGTTAGGTTGAGCAAGGCCTCTTAATACCTCAGCCTTGTATGTGATGTGCAGTGTTACTGCCCTTAGAGAGTTGTGAATTGAGTGCCATGAACCCGTAGGAAGTGTATTTTTGCTTGATGGCTCTGAGTTATAAATATTAAGTGTATGTATAGCATACACATATCAAATGTATGTAATAGCAATGAGATCTGGATGATTAGTAAATTGTAGTAAATGTGAGTTATTAGACTTCTTCTCAGCCTTTTGGAGCTTTTAATATCAGGTGAACTGATGATGTTCCCTACTTTCTCTAAAAATAAAGTTATTCCCATTTTTTTTCAGAAAGAAAGAAAAGTGTCTCTCCTGCATAATAATCATCACTAAATAATTTCTGCATTTTCTTGTGAATCATTGACCTCTGTTCCCAGGTCAGATAAACCTATTCTGGCTGTTTGATGTGCATCAGTACTAGGATAAGTAGTAGTGTCTTGTGTTTCTTCCTGCCAGAGATGGCAGTATCCAGGAATGCAAGTCAAGCACTTCCAAAAAATCCTTCAAATAAACAACCAAGCAAGCAAGCAAACAACCAACCAAGTAAAAAACCAAAACCAGCAAGAAATGAGAACTATTAACTATATATTTTTTCTTTTGACATTACAAAATAGTACAGTTTTAAGAGAAGGAGTAATTACTGGAGCTTTTTGCCCCTACAGAGCTTTCTTTGTTTCTCAGTAACAGCTGTTTGGCAACAACAATTGTAAAAACTGTCAGCGGTTTACAAATTAATGTTTTTGACTGCTTTGCAAACAACCCCTTTCATTTTATTCATGAATCTTCCCAAGATGAAGCTTTGAGGTACAGATGACAGAAAAAGAAAGAACAAAAAATCAAGGTCTTCTTTCCTGGTTTTGTGATTAATTTTAAAATACGATGACATGAAAGCCTTCATCTTGTACATAAAACCTTAAAATTTTGAAGTTTCTAAAAGCCTGGGAATGTGTAAGTAAATGTTTTAGATGCCAAAACTGCTAATAATGTCTGGTGCTTTGTCATTTTATGGATAACATATGTATGTCATGTGAGGCAGTATGAACAACATGAAGTGCTTTTTTTTCAGTACGACCAAACAGTTGAGGAAAGCAGCTGATAGCTTATGCACTGAAGATGCAGCTGACAAAGCATCACTTTTAATTTCAGCCTTTGCCCCGATTAGTTTTTGACTAGTCTGTTCAGAAAGCAACTCTGCTCAGCATTTATTTTGATTCTGAACTTATGTATTGGGATTTTATGAGAAAGAGAGAGAAACCTAGATCAGAAGGATAAATAAAGTCACCATGAGTTTTTTTATCAAGTCTGCTAGAAGCTATTTTCTTAGTGCTATGTCTTAGTGTTTTGTACGGCTTAACTTATACTAGTTGTCAGTGTAGTGAATAAACTTTACATACCTATCCTCAGCTCACAGGTGCAATACTGTTTTCTATAATATCTGGTTGACTTTAACCAGTCTAAAGGCAAAAAAATGCAAAGCACCTTCACAAGGATAGCCATCTAATTATACTTAAATATAGTAATTAAATGTTGCAGTTATTCTATCAGTAAAGTTTACCATTTAAATGTAAATCTTGACAAGAAAATAATTGAGACTTACCTTTGACATCACATGTTCTCTTCCTAATGTCAGTGTATTTTCTGAACTAAAGGTTTCAGAGGTTGATAGATGCACACGGTTGTGGTCATGAATGGTATAGTTATAATAATGTTGGCTTTTGTGAATTAAAAAGAAATTAAAAATTTAAAAACCATAAATGCCAAGTAGCTGTAACTTTTAGTTATTATTAATGAATTTCAAAAGGAGAACTATTAATGAAAACAGTTCTGTAATTATTGGATGAAGGTATTTCTAGGCTTCATCGGTTTATTTATGTTCTTTGAAATACGGTAATTCAGATAGGTGCTGTATCACTTTTTCCTTGCCGCACTCCATCCATTCCTTTCCGTGTTCTTTCCATTATAAGCAACTCTTTTTAGCTATTCAAAGATAGGGATTCAATGAGGATGTGAGAAATATGGAACACTTTAAAATAAGTTAAGCATGGGAACGCGACTGGGAAGACTGTACATCATCCCACATTCTGTGGGAGTACTGAAAAATCTGAATTTAAAGACCTTGTGTCACATGCCAAGTTAGACTTACACTTTTATTGCGAGCTAAAGTTTAGCAAAGTCCTCTGTGATACAATCCAGCAAAATCTGTCTGTGGTTGTTCCTCTGTGTAATCCAAGCTAGAGTTTGCATAACTTGTCAGTTACGTCTTCACGTCACTTTCCGTAATGTTTTTTTCATTAAAAATATTCACATATATGCAACTAAGAAGGAGCTGCTGCAGCTTCATGAATGCTGTTTTAAGAGGGGCATGTTGTAAGAGATCATGACTATTGCTGATACAAGTGTTGAATACTGTCAGTTTGAAGGTTTTCTGTCCACCACCCAAAACCAATCCAGAAAATCTTAACTGGTAACACTGAGGTCAGTGATGCAGTCATCAACAAAGAGATGTCAGTCTATACTATATATATATATATATATATATATATATCCTTTTTTTCCTCTCTAGTTTAATAGTAATCTTCACATGAGTATTCAGTACATCACGACAAAAAGTTTGGAGAGTTTTTCCCATTTACTATATTTCAAAAACATATTTGAACTGTTTAGAACCCTAAATCTTATGTATTACTAGACTTAGGAGTTAAAGCCTTTTATGGAAGTGCTAGAGAGAATATAATCCTCTGTTTTTAATCATATGCTGACAGTACAATGTTACTAAGCATAATATCTGTTTTACAGATAAACTTGTCATCCTTATTCTAAAAAGGACAAAAGAGGTGCAAAGAAAAATTTGAAATATTCAGGAAAGCTTTGTACTTGATCTTATCCACAACAGCTGTCTCAGAAAGTCAGGCTTGTTTAAAATGATGGCCTCTGCTGTATCATGTAATGAATAAGAAATTTTATTGATAGCAGTAAAACCTATGTTGTCTAGTGCTATTTCACACAAGGCTAATAACCATTCTATGGTAGCTGTAGATACAGTTTAATATACACATGCATTATTCTGACTACTTCTTGGCAGTGTAGTTCTTTTATATTTAGAATTATCATTAAAATACAAATTTAGGTGTCAGAGAGAAATGAGACCATTTCTGTAGACTTACCTAGAAATTTTGAGGAAAAAAAAACCAAAACTGTACAGGAGAGGCAGGAGGAAGACTGGAGATGAGAAAGCATTTCTATGACATTACATACCTGTGAAAAAGAACCAGCACTATCAACTAGTTTGTAATCCTGAAGATAAGGAGAATGACTGAAAGAGTTCTTCACATAAAAACATCATATATATTGGTGAGAGACGTGTGGTCATATGTGTCATGGCATCAAATGGAAATAAACTCTAAACTTAAAAACCATCTGAGGACTTTTGCACACTGAAAGCAGAATATTAAATAGCATTTTCTGCTATATACATACCATTCATGCTAATGTAAAGAATTTCTCCTGAAAATCTGCTTACTGTAAGCATATAAAAGTATTTTCCTGCTGTCACCTTTCTCCTGTCTTGGAGATCTTTCCTCCATTATACCTTATATCATGGGAGCAGCTCTGCTGGTGAGAGGTGAGGTGGTTATTTGGTATACTTCTTATATTTTAGAAATAAAATCCCTTCCTAATGGAGAAGAAATATGAATCTGATAATCTAGTGAAACATATGCTTCAGGTTGAAGACAGCTTTGCACAATAGCTTTGCACAAAATTCTTTGACATTCTCTAGGATGTGTCAGCTTCATCACGGGTGCCAAGTTACATCTGGGCTAAGACTGAGGTTTAGCACATCTAGAAACAGAAATTTGCTCACTATGAAGTGTGTTTTTATAGGCTGAAGAAGCAGCTGTAACCTGTGAGGAGCTCCTTCCTTGCTTTGAGTTGGCCGTTGAGTTACTGTTCTACATTATAGATTTGTTCCAGTTCGGCTTTATTTGCTTTGGAACTGGATTCGGAAAACATGGGTTGCCTTTTTAAACTGTACTTTCAACCTCATTCTGCCCAAGTGAAAAAATGCAACTTGTTGTGTTAAGGTACAATTTTTGTTGCACCTGAACAGGATACTGGGGTCACTTGTTCTGTTCATTCTGGAAGAGACTGAGGAGACGCCTCAGTGCAGTTACAAGTTCCTCATGAGGGGGAAGGAGGGCAGGCACCCATCTCTTCCCTCTGGTGACAGGACAGAGGAAATGATCTGAAATTGTGTCAGGGGAGGTTTAGGTTGGATATCAGGAAAAGGTTCTTCACCCAGAGGGTGGCTGGGCACTGGAATGGATTCCCCAGGGAAGTGGTCACAGCACCAAGCCTGGCAGAGTTTAAGAAGTGTGTGGACAATGCTCTCAGATACATGATGTGATTTTTGGGGTGGTCCTGTGCAGGGCCATGAGTTGGACTCAGTGATCCTTGTGGGTTCCTTTAAGTCAGGAGATTCTACAATTCTGTGTTTCTTTCTAGGGATTATATCATGAGATTTGTTCAAAGGCTGGATTAAAGGAAAATATATTTAGAGATGTTACTAAATTTATTTACAAGTAAAAATAATCAGGGTGAAGAATATGAAAGAAATGGAAAATTCATTGCTTATGCTCTCATATTTCTGTATTATTAACAGTTTGTGCATTTTTAATAAGAAAAAATACCTGTTAGGTTTGATAAAACATACAAACATTTATTAACGTCTTAGTGTGATCCTTAGCTTTCCTGAGGCAATCCAGAAGCATGTTTGGGCCACTATGTATGTTCTTTTGCTGACCTTGCTTTTTATCACCAAAGGCAACAAAGAATTATTATTATTTTCGATTTTAAAATATGTTCTACTCAAGTATTCAGAACAAATTCTACTAGTGTTTTCCTAGGTCGCTGTTTTCTGCTTTATCCATGTACAGGAGTGCTTTTAAGAGAAAGATGAGGGTCTTGTATGTGAAAAGGATATTATGTGTAAATACAATAATTTACTGTTAGTGCAATTTAAATTCTAAGTATTGTAAAATGAGTCGAAATAGACTAAAATTGGTTATTAAAGGACAGAATGACAAAGAAACCACAAGACTAAATAATGTTTTTATATATATTATATATTATTTAAGATATATTATTCATATGTATATGTTTTTGTACCAAAAATTCTTAATCACACAGTTAAATCTTTTACAAAAGCACCTCCTGGTATTTTTCACAATAACCTTTTTCTGGTGGTGTTCTCATATTTTCAGTGCTCCTGTGGAGTCTTGGGGTTGATGGCTGCAGTCTGGTAGTACAGGCTGAAAAAGCAAATTCTAATCACCTCAAATTAGAGAATTGCAGTGCTCATGTTGACCGCTCTTCCTCCCACTGCGATCCACCTGGAGTAATTTTTATGTCTGCGAGCAGAGTTTTACACTTTTCTTCAGCAATGCGCAGGTTGATGTTACATATGATTTTATTACATACTATTCTTTTGTGTTTGCCAGATGGTATTTCTCTCTTCCCTTTGTTGCCCAGCAGTTTAACTGAGCATTGGAGCACTGGAGGACTAGTGCTGGGCTGGGCCTCTTTTTTAGCGGTCCTGTGGCGCCCATGTCTCCACTTGTCAAAGCCTCTGCTGTCATACCAAGCCTTCTCTCTATGAATAGCAGTGCATTAGGGTAATAAATGCCTCGTTCTGCCCAAAGTAACCTCTTGCTATGACTGTGGAAACTGCAGCTGTAACATCCAAAAGGTAACTAAAGGTGACCCAAGTTAGTGATGGCCACCTGTCAGAAGAAAAGCTTCTGTTACAGCTGAAAACATGAAAATGAATCCTCAGGCATGTTCAGGCAGAGAAAGACTCACTGCTGAAACCTTGCAAATCATATTGGAAACTTGTTACTAGCAGAACCCTATCAACATCACTGGACTATATCATTCACTCATTTCCATTTTGTTTTCCTCTTTATTTCATATTTCCTCTTTATTTCCTATTTATTTCATATGCATTGTAGGAAATATGTAAGTATAAGGATTACAAAAAATGTGCTTACTCATAGATGTCACATTTATTAAATACGTATAGCTAAAATTACCTGTCACAAAGTCATGTTAGATCCTGACCATTGTCCTGAAAGGACAAAAGTCTGCAGATAAAGTGAAAAATAGCAATGTAGGAAAGTATCAAAAGGATCCATTTGAATGAAACGTATTTTACCATTTTTTCTAACCCTTTGTGCTAGAAAAAGGTCTCTCTGCATAGATGAGACTACATGTAATATGCTTGCCAGGGACTCTCAAAAAGAAAAAGTCAGATCCACGTCCCTTTGTGGAAAGTAAACAGGGAATGGTGGACTAAAATAATGAAAGCAACCTTCTTCCCTCACTAAAGCCGTTCTTGTAAGGGATGATACTATGGTTGTTCATCACCATCAGAGGTGGAGAGTGAACACATTAAAGAGGAGGAGAACGCACCGTACAGGTAGTGAGCTGTCCTGATGCCACCCTCAGAGGGGACAGGTGGGTGTGGTGGCCCCATGACCCGGGTGGGACAGTGCTCTGACACTGCTGCAGGGGCTGTGGCTGTCACCAGGGGCAGTGACAGACCAGCAGTGCCCCGTGCCTGCCTCACCGGGCTTGTTCGCAGCTACCTGTGCCTTGTGGTGCTGAGCTGCTCCTTCCAAGTGCTTTGAAAAACCTCTGTTCCACATGTTATGTGGAGAGAAATTCTATTTCCCCACGTTCTTCCCACTGCACCTAATTCCAGAATTCTTATAAGCAGAGCCTTTTTGGAAAAAAAATGCCTCAGGTGGCTTGTCCCTTACTCATTCAGCTGAGCGTGGACTTATGTGTCTGAGCTGTACAGGGATGGGATTACTTATATTTTTAAAGGAAAATTCATGTGCTTGTGTTTTGTAGATTCAGATGGTAAGCCAGCAATGTTCCAATTCTTATTACTTCATCTCTTTTATACCAGATTTTAAATCTTTATCTCTGGAAAGTTTATAAAAATAGCTTTTCTGCTGGGATTGAGATTTTGTAGTTTTCATTTTAACATTACTTTTAATCAAATTAATGAGCCATAACTGAATATTGCATACTGGATTGCTAGCTTACTTGCTTATCTTTTAAATGGTGATTATCCAACCAGTGTTTTTCATTAAAAATACTGCTAGTTTTTAGATCATTTAATATGCACCATATTCTGCCTTTATTTTTGTTTATTTTTGCCTTTTTTAAATTATTTTGTTTATTTTTGCTTTTGCAAACGCACATGAATGAAAAAAGGAACGAGCATCATATATTTGCAAAATTTCTATTTCAGAATCTTTTTTCTCTCAATATATCAGCCTTTGGATTAGCTTGAAGGAACCTTCAATAAAGCATAATTTGTGTTTCTTACAAAAAATTGTAAGCTATTAAGTGAAATATTATTTATTAATGAAACAAAGTAAAAATGCAGTGTTGGTGTATGTATAGCTTATGTTACACTATGTTAAAAAAGAAGTTTGACACACAGTGCATAGATGTGATGGTTCACATACCAGAATATTTATTTCACATAGTTCAAATTACAAAGATGCAAAATATAGCTCTTGTTTAAACTGCATGAAAATCTGCAGTATCAGGGTGTGACTGACAGCCACGTGCTTCTAAATTTATGTTGTGAGAAAGATGGCTTGAATGCTAAGATTTTTCTTGACTACCTGCAACAAAATGAAAAACATTTCTCACGCTGATAAAATAAAACCGTGTTTCACCACTTTCCACAATTTGCTAAATTGTGGATTTCGTAGTTCAGATTAATCGTTTTAAATTAGAAACTGAGTTACAGTATAATTATAGAAGTGTTTTGAGTGTATCCAGTGAGGTTTTGGTAGTGGGTGACAAGAAAAGACCAGTGCCAGACACAGCTGGCTCTGGCAAGCTCTGCGACAGATCTGCCGTGGGACACAGCTGAGCCTGTCAGTGAAGCTGGTGGCATCTCTTGTGAATGCATATTTAAGGAAAAACCAAAATACTAGACCGGCAGAGGAGGAGGCAACAAAGGCAAAGTGGGAAACAACACGGAACAGCTAGGGTAGAAGAGGAAGAGCCCTGTGGCACTACAATGGTGCTTGTGGACACAGGAAGAAAGATAGTGTTTTAATTTTTGTGTTTGTTGTTCACTATGCTCACCGGTTTTAATCCGCACAAAATTTCATTGATTTTTCTTGGTTTTGTTTTGCTCACTAGAGAAGCTGTTGAGCAATCTCCCTGCCTTCAGCTTGATCTGGCTCATTCAGCCTGTTTTCTCCCCATGTCCCAAGTGCCAAGGAAGGACTGTGAGGGAGCAAGTGGTTGGGTAGGAGTTCAGTTGTTTGCCAAAGCTAACCTACCACAAGAGAGGAAGAGTTATGTGAGCTAGTGCATGTCTTATAAAATATCTTTGATAGTCTTGTTTGTGTTGGAGTTTGGTGCTAAATCGGGAGTAAGTTCTTGAAGATAAAAGAAGTACACCAGCTAAGGTAAAAACTGAGGACAAAAGTCATGTCCAAGTGTGTGATTATCTTTATTGTAGCAATTGTGGAGAAGAAAATAAATAGCATAATCATTGTAAGGATTCTTGTTCAGCAGGCTATAATATTAATCTGGCATTTTTGAAAGTAGTACAGACTTACAACTACAGGCAGATTTAGGTAGTGTATATGCCTTACTGTAGTGTATATGAAAGCTATGAAAAGAGTCCTCTTGATGTAAGCACAAAACTTCTCTAGCACTGAACAGAGATCTGTCTGTTGACTCCATCACTGTACCTACCATCTGTCTTGGGTGTGTCTTCGTGTCTGCTTCCAAGATGCTCATTCAGACTAAAATGATTTTTTTTCATGAAATATATTAATGACAAATGTTAAAAAGCATACAGAGAAATAGAACCACTTCAGGAGATTTTCTCAGCCAATCATAATTGAATAAAGATACTACTTCATTAGCAGCTGATACTTGAAACAGTAGATACTTAAGAGTGGCTCATGCAACTCTCCAGATAAATGAAAGACCTTAGGTTACCGGAGAGTAAATTAGAGTATTAAATGACTGGGGCTAGCCTTGCTGATTTGCTGAAATTCATCCCCTTATTTTTCAGCATGTAATAAAGTTCCCACAGTGAAGCAGTTATGTGGTAGCTTCAGACCTCTTTCAGTCCATGTGTCTCTCTATCTATCTATGTCCCATGTTTTTAAATTCATTTAAATTAAAATGCTATGTTCTCTGGACTTCTCACACCTTGCTTTTCCATACAAAACATAGTCAATACGGACAGTCTGATAAAATCAGAGAGTCCCGGAAAAGGTTGAGCTTTTCTTAAAAGTACTGAATTTTTTAAACTGACATTTTAATTGACAGGTTTTATGGTTTTGTTACTTTGTAAAAAATGTACTATGTTGTGGTGACCTATGCAGTTTTCTCTTTCTGTTTTCAGAAGCAGGTAACTTCTCTGAATTAAAAGCTGAATTTTGCAGGGATTCACGGACTTCCCAGAACTTTTTCTTGTGTTTTCATTAAATCTTACATGTATTCAACAGAAAGCTTTGATGCCTCTGAAAAGGGAGGTTGGTCTCCTTGAAGTATTACAATCTTTCAGTGGGAGTTAAACTTCTCAAATTTCTCTTAGACTGTGGTAGTTGTACACACCATAAAGGAAATATACACACATTCTCCTTCAGTGGTGTCATGTATATGAGGTTTCTGGATTGGTCATCTGGTATTTTATTATGGTTGCCTACATAAAAAATAACAGACTTATTGTACGAAATAGAGCTCAGACATGAGTGTATGGGATGTACATTTGTGAGTAACGTATTATGGTATTCCTGCATTCCCTTCAGTGTTAGACAACAATGAAAAATTGAGTTGAGCTTGTTTTAATTGATAGTTTATTGATAGGATTTATATGATTTAAATTACTTGATATTTTTTAAAGGTGTATGAGTTGAGGCTTTTTTTGTGTGCGTGTTAAAGCCATGGTTGACTACCTATTCCCATTTACTATAGCAGATCAGTTTCCAGATCAATGGTCAGTCATTTGTTGCTTCTCTCTCTAAGGACAAAACAGGTTTTCAGCAGCTCAGGTCACATGCAGTAGTAAGAACAAACCTACAGAAACAAAATCACTAAGGAAAGAGTAAAAGATAGTAAGTAGTCAGGGTCTTCACCTTGTTCTGACATTGTAGTGCAAAGAAAGATAGTTGTGTTCAAGTGGGAGGTTGATAATGTTTATTATCCCTGTTGTTCATAATGAGGAGTTAACCTCTAGCAGTGTGACTGACACCGGCAACACCTCAGTGACTGTGCAGTTGCTCTGTTTGCCATATGAACAGTTATTTCCTGAAATTGGCTACACACCCCTATAAAGACCTCCTGTAACACTGTCAAAATGATGCTAGTCAGATATTTCTACTTTGGTGTTGTATATCACAGTATTTTGTGTTATCACAAAATGGTGTCATTCTGTCTTCTGTACACAGGAAAAAAAGTAATACTGGGTTTTTAAAAACTAGAGTTGTATGAGTTTTGAAAATAGAAATCAGTCTGCATATAAGTGGCCCTGCCTGTATGAAAGTTTGATATATCAAGAATCAATTATAGTTTCCTTTTGATGAACATAGGTCATCAGTGTACTATAGCTGGAAGGGAGAGAAAGTTTTTTCTAGCATACATGAAAAGTGCCAAATCCAGACCCACAGTACTGAAATGACATCTTGTGTGACTCAAAGTCTTAAATCTTACTGGTTTTGTCACCTGATGCGAAAGTAAAGGTGGTTCATGAATAATGACCCAGCCATGGGCACTCACAGCCCAGAAAGCCAAACGTGTCCTGGGCTGCATCCAAAGAGCGTGGGCAGTAGGGCCAGGGAGGGGATTCTGCCCCTCTGCTCTGCTCAGACCCCACCTGCAGTGGTGTCCACTCTGGGGTGCCCACACAGGAAGGACAGAAACCTGTTGGAGCAAGTCCCAGAGAAGGGCATGAGGTTGGTAAGAGGACTGGAGCACTTTCCTTGTGATGACAGACTGAGGAAGTTGGGTCTGTTCTGCCTGGAGAACAGAAGGTTGTGTTCACAGCAACTCACAGCAACTTCCTGAAGGGAGACTGCAGGAAAGGTGGAGAGGGGACTCTTTATAAGGAACTGCAGTGACAAGTGGGAATGGCTTCAAATAGGAAGACGGGAAATTCAGGAAAAAATTCTTTAGTGTGAGAGTGGTGAGACATTGAAACAGGGTGTTCTGGATGTCATGGATTCCCCATTCCCAGCAGTGTTCAAACCTGGATTGGACGGGACTTTGAGCAAACTGGTCTGGTGGGACGTGTCCCTTCTCATGCTAGGAAGATTGGGACCAGACAATCTTTACTGTCCATTCCATACCCTTAACATTCTATGATTCTAAGATAATGAAGAATAACTTAAAAATATTAACTCATTAACATCTTTTACTTTACTAATCAATCATTCAGTCTGTCAAGAGACTTAAATTGTGATTGGATAGATTGCTAAATGTATACAAGTCTATTTATTTAAATAAGACACTTCTCGCATGTGAAACACTGTAAACAATACTTCCAGATTGCCTCTGTCATTTACATTTACTGTGGCATAGAACTGCTGAAGTGAAATTGGTGCAGGAAGTTCTATGGAATTATTTAGCTTCAACACTTGTTGGGAGGTGCTGTCAGGCAAAGTCTGGAGTGGAAAAGATAACTGGGTTTGGTAGAAGCAGAAAAGTTTGTAGCTGTGAAGTTCTCATGCAAAGGCAATGCAGTTACTTCTTGTTAATTAAATGAACAAGAAAATAGAATATAATACTCATTATCTAAATAAATGTCTTGGAAATTTAGAAAATAATATGGAATTCCTGTTAATGGCATTTTAAAATTCAAAATTTAGTGTGTATTGACTCACTTCGGATGCGTTTAAATTGCCATCCTAAATTAGTTTTCAGGAAGTATTTTGAACACATTTATTTCATTGTAACTTTTTAGCTGAAGGAATAGCACTCAAGATTGTAGTCAAGGTCAATCAGAGCTGCATGCCTTTCTTACTGCAGCATAGTTTGGAATTCACATTTCTAGATTCTTCTGTGAGTTCTGTGCTTTGATTGTGTATTCTAGAAATGGTTGCCTTACAACTGTTCATATTCTCGACATGGATGTTGAATACTCTGGTGAAAATGAATTGACACATGAAAAACCAAATCCAGAATAGTTTTCCTGGGTTCTGTTTGCAGTGAGTGAAATCCACAAGATTGGTGAAAGCCTCTTGTTCTGGAAAAATTAAATTTGCCCTAAGGCTCTTGTATAAGAAGGTCATCATCATGCATTGAAGAGCACAGCATGGTTCTGTAACGTTGTGAAGAATACCTTAGCATTGTTGCTGCAATATTTATCAGGAAAAGCATATTTAGAGATTAAAGAATAAGAATGATTAAAATAATTTTAAATAATACAAATGCCAAAGTCACCTAATACAATATCTTGATTTTTCTTATTGGAATTTAATCACAGTAATAAAGAATTACCATTAAATGCTTGGCATAAATAAAATGTAGCAAAATAATGGCCTTGTAAAGTAGGCACAGCTGATCTTAGTCTAGAAGCTATATGTCAATCCACTTGGTTTTCATTATTTAGAGGCCTGTTGAAAATGTTTTATTTATAAACAGTAAAACAGATTACTTAAATGTACTCTGAGACCAATTCACATCAGTGGGAAGCATGAGTGTATCATCCTGTTCTGACCTTCTGATTTCTTAAGAGATTCAGAAGTAATCCAGAATTCCAAGACTAAAGTTCAGCTGCATCATTAGTTTTTTGTTTTGCCCTGCAGTTTATCTCAGCAAGTAGTCAAAACACAGACAGAAACTGATAGAAAAAACAGCACAAATATAGTTTGACATAAAATAAAACCCTGTT
This sequence comes from Cisticola juncidis, assembly GCA_013400215.1. Taxonomy (NCBI): domain Eukaryota; kingdom Metazoa; phylum Chordata; class Aves; order Passeriformes; family Cisticolidae; genus Cisticola; species Cisticola juncidis. The sequence continues at coordinate 942,055 of VXBR01010499.1, forward strand.
CATAAATATATATCTGAATCTGATAAACTGTATTTTGGCAGAACGAAACCATCCCTGTCTGGATACAGTAAAGGCATTTGGGTATCCAGCAGCCCACTATCAAGTATATAAATGTATTATTTGCATGTTTGAGGTGGGCAGCCCTGTGTAACAGCAGTGAAGGCATGTGAATGTTACAGAGTTATAGTCTGCTAAAATATTTGGGTGAAGTGCCAAAATACTGAGGATTGAAAATGCATGTCTCACAGTTTGATCTCATTTACAGAATTTGCCTCTTTATTTATTTCCATTTTGGGTCTTTTTGTTTTCATGATTTAAACCCAGCTAGCATTTAAGCCCCACACAGCTGCCCACTCATTCCCCCACTAGTGGGATAGATGAGGGAAATGGAAGAGTAAAAATGTGAGGGAAATGCAAGAGTAAAAATGTGAAAACTCAGGTATTGTGACAAAGAAAGTTTAAAAGGAAAAGCCTTGCACATACAGGAAATCAAGGCATTAATTCCCCCCTTCCAAAGGGCAGTCAGGTGTTCAGCCATCCTCAAAAAAGCAGGACTCTGTCATGTGTAATGGTGCCTAAGGAAAACAAACAGAATTACTCCCAAGGTCATCCTTCTTCCTTTGTCTCCCATGAGCTTTATGTACTGAGCATGATGCCATGTGGGACATCCCTGTGGTCAGTTGGAGTCAGCTGTCCTGGCTGTGTCTCTTCCCTACTTCTTGTGCACTCCCAATCTCCTCACTGGTGGAGCAGTACGAGAAGCAGGTCTTGACACTATGCAAGCAATGCTCCATAATAACAAAAAATATCTCTCTATTATCAACTGTTTTCAGCACAAATCCAAAACACATCTCCATACCAGCCACTGTGAAGAAAATCAAGTCCATCCGACCTAAAAGCAGCATGCAGATGTTGCTGAGGTTCCCCCCTCCCCGTCGTTTTCTTTTTTCCGTTTTGAAAAGGGAAAGCCATGTTAGCCTGCTTTTTAAATACTGGACTGTTTACAGATTTCTCCCTCTTAATTTTAATTTTGCAATACAGTGTGGGATTCAACTGGACATAAATAACAAGGCATACAGTTAGTTCTGTAGGTAATTGGCAGCCTCATATCAATATCTTTGCACTAGAAGCTAAGTTGCTTTACTGGAGTATCAGCAGCAAGGACTAAGAGCACAGGCTGTGGGAAAATAGTGCCATTTTCTAATTCAAATTCTTTCGGAATACCTCTGTTATGTAATCTGATCCTCAGTGTTGTATTTTTACTTTGATCTTTTTCCAGGAAATTATTAACAGATAAAAATGATGATATGGTCAGTAGTGATGTTATCATTGTAAATCTATGCTCAGCTGCTCTTGGTTTCATTTTCTCTTAACCTTAGATTATAAGAAGGGCATGAACACCGAAACATGTTCAGATAAAACCCCAGGACAGTATTTTTAATAAAAGCACATAGCATCACTACATTATTTTTTAAAATAGCTACACTGTATTCTGCAGAACCTGTGTCATGTCTCCTTATTCAGGCACTTCCCACATACTTCATTCATGTGAAGCATGCACCCTGTTTGAAGTTTACTCTTCTAATACTGATGCAATTTTCTTGATATAAGGGAGGGATTTTTAGCTAGAATACCCAAGGTAAGGATAGAAAATACTAAGTAGCTAAGTCCATAATAGTAGAGTAGCTAATGCTCTAACAGAGTGTCATTTTTGTAATTGCTTCTTCCATTCCTGTGGTCTTCTGGTTGAATTGAAATCCAGTTTTAATTCTGATATGTTTAAAAAAAAAGTTTATGGTATAATTTCTTGATTATTAAACTATATTTGATAGGAAGGGATCATTTACATATTACATACTGATTCCATTGTTTTATTTATTGAATTTAGTGGTGTTTTCTGTATGTATGGTTGTTATTTTTTAAGGGCTCTGTTGTTCACTTGTTATCTTGACTGGGATCTTGGGAGAACATGAACAAAAAAATCTATGAAGTTCACTAATGACAAATAAACATAGCTTGTACAACTTTAGTCATAAACACCAAATGGGTTTATGGCTTAAGGTAAAGATTGATAAATGGAATATGCTAAACAAAATCCTGAATAGGAACACTTGCCCAATATCTGTAGGCTATCTGTGAAACAGAAAAGTTAAAGCTTTATACTTTTATGCATTAGCCTGTGGAAACAATTTCACTTCTGAAATGCTTCAAGAACATTTGAGTATAATGGGCTTTGTACTGCCTGCTTTGGCTGTACCCTGTAGAGAGCACTCAGCCCATTCAGCTTGAACTCCATTTTATCTAGCTCTTATCCATTAATTTTATCCTGACCTTGGGCATAAAATATATGCACTTTTTATGCTCTGTGCTTTTTGTGGAGAAAGAGGAATAGCATTACCCATCGATCACCATTATGAATGATATAGCTTAAAACAAACACAGGTCAGAGACAGATATGTTAAGAGCAGTTTTGTATTGATTCCATCACAACACTGAGTTAAAAGGGGAAAAAAACCCCACATCAGAGTATAAATGATGAAAAAAGATTTGGAAAACAACAACAGCTATGAAATAAACTTAAGAGCTTTACTTTATGGTTATTATTGGAAAAAAAATTGTTGCTATTATTAATACAATCTACCTCCCCCCAATATATTTATTGTCATAGCTTAGACTCTGCTGTGTACTACAGCAATAAGGTCTGTGTGTTTTACTGTTGCATTTTTTCCTGTTGAAAGCTTTTTTGTTAGAATAACCTTACACTGATTAGATCCTTTATATTTAGCTCTAGTGCTGAAATATTTATACCATACTTCTCGCTATAGGCACTTTTTATTTGTTTGTTACTCCAATCCACTTGCAAAACACTGCCTTTGACTGCAACAAAACTGTGTGTCTTGTTAGGATCCGTGACACTGGTACTAATGGTAGAAGTTTTAACAAGCCTACATGAATTACAGTATGCATCTCTATTGTAATGTAGATAGAGAAAAAGATATCCTCCTTTGTCAGTGGCTTTCCATTGAGGAAATAATGACTTAAATAATATTATTGATAGCGGACAATTATTTTACACGGTGAGACACCTCTTTGGAAACAAGAAAACCCAGGAAATTAGAGCTTTAAGTGGAAAGATATTATGAAACAGCTTATTAGAGGACAAGACTTTAAATGTGGAATTTGACAAATCTGTGATAATACCTTTATGGTCTGTTTACTTCCTAAAGTAAAAACCTGAACTGTTGAGTCAGGGAAAGATATTCATAACAGCCTTCCTTTGCCAGAGGTCAAAGTTTTGTTTTCAGTTCTCTAAGCAGTTTTCTCATGTAAAACTCTGAGTGTTCAGGATTGAGTGTTTCTTTGGCATTGCCATCCCCAATTCTTAGATTTTGCCCCATAATTTTGGGGTGTTTTTTTCAGTTTATAAATTGGTGATTTCTGTCCCTGATTATGAAGGTGCAGAGGAAGAGGTGTTCTATTAACACAGTAGCTCCTGTGAGGAGTAAGGGATATGAAAAGGCTTCTTTCTGTTCAGCCGTGGATCAGCTGGTCAGAGCAACTGCTAGTCCTGAATGTTCTTGGTGCTGGAGGCCATCTTACCTCTACTTCCATTGTCTAGAGATCCACACATGTGCAATGCAGCAGTCATCTGCTGGTGAGAATCCGTCTCGTAAAAATTAGTTTAGCTGTGTTTGTTTTAGTGCTAACTTGTGTAGCAGTTGAAAGCCTTCCCATTGAGTTTCCCTATTAACAGTTTCCTGCTGTAGGAAAAGATACAGGTGGTTAAAAAGTGGAAAAGTTGAATTAGGTTTTTTTTTTGGTTGTTTTGTTGTTGTTGTTGTTGTTTTGGTTTGGGGTTTTTTTGGTTTTTTGGGGGTTTATTTCCCTTTGGCTTAATTATGCTGGTAATAAAAATCACTTGTTTCTTTACACCCTCAGATCTTTTTTTAAATATTCACATGCGGGTCTTCATTCGTTATTATCTATGAATTTCTTAAAATTTGTGGTGCAGTCTGAATTAATGATCATAATATTGTACTAGTTTAGTGGTCCTGTCATTTAATACTCTTTTTGGTCCATTTGTGATTTAAGACAAAGCTGGGAAAACGAATAATTTGAATATACTGTCATATAATACAGATGAAAGAGGTGTATTTTTTCCTCTGGACTTCTTTCCTTGTTAAAAAGAAAAAAAGTCCAGACGAAGAAACACACCATTGTTTTTTTTCTTCTATTTTAATCACCCACAAAGCAGTTTTTGAAAAGTAAGGTATTGCACAATTGCAGACATTACTCTGAAAGGGCCATTATGCTTAACAATCCTTTATTTATAGAAATTGGATGAGACTGTATCTTTATAAAACAGAATTTTTTATTGTAAATGTTTTGATATTTATTCTATTAATAAGCCCCAGGAAATTCAGGGATGAATTTGGCAGGTGGCCTTCATCTCATTTGTTTTCTCTTTAAAGAGTGATACTACCTACTTGGTTGCTTTTATTAAGCAGATGTGAATGAGAATAAAATTTTATCATAATGACTTATGTTCTTGAAGTGTCTTTTGGTAATTCATTATTGTTACTATTTACTAAAAAATCTTTCATATGTTTAGAACCATATACCATAACTGATTAACCACATCTTTGTAAAATTGGATCAGGAATAATACATGTTCCTACATGGAGAAGCAGAATGGCAGTATAGAGTTGCTAATGAATCAGTTACAGATCCAGAGGCTCTGTTCTCCTGAGGCCATAGGTTTTAAAGCCATGAAGGACTACTAAGACTATTTAGGGTGGCCTCCTGTATAATAGAGGTCACAGGATTTCCCCGAATTAGTTCCTACTTCATTATCTTATGCTTTTGAGTAAAAGTATCATCTGAGTTTCGAATTTCCTGTCTTAAATGCCTGGTGCTGTTCCATGGGACTGTTCAGACTTCTTAGCTGAGGCTTGATGATGCATTTGCTTTCAGCCAGGATTTATACAGACTTCAGCAGAAACTGAGTTTCCTCAGGGATATGTGTCCACCTCCATTATAGTTACGTGGAGACAACATGTGAAACTGCTATTGGGTCATGAATGAGTTGATGAAACTTACTTGAGCTGGTCAGGTTACAGAAAAACACAGTAACCTACATTGCTCAGTAGCTGCTTCATCTCTTCTAAATCTTCAGCTGCTACTTTCTAGAGCATAGTTTACCTGTTCACCCAGTATCAACTGCTGCGTGCCACTTGTGCTAGTCCTTTTCTCTCACAGAGATCACGGTCTGGGAATTCAGGCCAGACTTCTGAAAGAGCACAGCTCAACAAGAGACAAAGGCATCCCTCACAGGTTTTATGCACACTTGTTCCATGTGCAGCTGAATCTTGCCACTGTAATTAGCACCTTCCCAGTGAAGGAGATCAGTAAAGTGTTTTTTCTGAGTGATGAGTGGTCATGGATGTGCTACATTTAAAGATAATAAATATGCTTCATTCTCTGGTTTGTGTAAAATAAAATTTAAAAGAAATTTTTAAATTTTTCACTTTTTTGTCAGTGACACTTTGTAAAGAAGAGAAAAAAATCCAAACCCACTTCCCTCTGCCACTTTAAAAAGTATTTCCTGGTATTCACATTCTAAAATGATTTGAAATATACAGGATGTTCTAATCATAGTAGGATTTTATTCAGAAATGCATTGTAAAATACCTGGAATTGTGCCTGTCACATTTTAGATGTGGTTATGGCCATAATAGAAAAAATGAAAAGGAAGAAAAGGTATCCAAAATTGATGACTTGTCTCCTAAGTTTAAAATTTAAATGACAGTTTTTATTCTGCTTCAGGCTAATGTGCAAAGCATCGCACATGTATAGAAAACTTTAAGCTCATTAAATCCTTAGGGTCCAGTATTCAAAATGTTTTTTTACGTTAATGAGACAAATTTTTGTGGTATTTGCCATGTGTAACAGGGATGTAGAAACATACAATTAACATGCAGAAAATTATTTTGGGAAAACTAAAACAACGACTGTGGAGTCACAGGGGAAAAGTGAATACAAAAACCATTGGAAACAGCAAGCATTTATTTGTGTATAGCTAGAAATGTATGTAAGCATGAACATTCTTTGTACTTCTTGTATGCAGTCTTAAGTTCTGATCTGGGTACCTCCAATGGCAGGCAGACCTTAAGGGATGTTTATTCGTTGCATCTAGTCAGCCACAAACACGACTGAATGCAAAATCCCAGGTGTTCCCTCACACTCACAAAAGATTGGTTTGCAAATCCAAAGACAGTACAGGTATACCTAATCTGTAGTTAGTAGGAGGGCATCTAGTCTTTAAAAGAGACATTACAAAGAGTAATCTAGTAAATAATCTGGCTTTCTTCAACAATAAGTAATATTCTTCATCTCATCAATTAATGCTATTCTTTATGAACTACATTCATGGCTAAGTAAAGTCTCTATTCTATTTTGCTATATGGGAATATCACGTTAATTATGCAAAGCTGATTTATCTATAAATAAATGCAATAAGGAAAAGCTTCCCGGAAATTGCAACTACAAATACTACATTACCAACTTACTTTTAATTAATCTAATTCTTCCTTTGTTTGGTGTACTGAAATCTGTAAAGATGGTGTTTTGTATCACAAGTAGACATTTTTGCCTAAGGGAAAAAAAATAATGGGAGGAAAGAAGACAAGTTTGAATATATCCTAAAGCACATTGTCTTTCCTATTGTTTAACTTCTATTGCTGCCTTGTAAAGGAGAATGTTTTCAGTGCTCTTAAGAATGTTCAAAATTCAGACAAAATAAATACAGTCATCTCAACTGAACCTTTGCTGAATATATTCATCACTTTTCACTGTAGTGAAGTTTTTGCTAGTAAAGTTAAACAATGTGTCAGGTAATATATTACTAAGGTACAATCCCAAACTCATAGTGTAGCCTTAAAAAGAACAAAATACTAAACCTGACAAAAAGTTCTAATTTTATTGACATTTAATTGAAGCGAATTCCTCAAGAGATACAAAAAAACCTGGTAAGGAAATGGAAGTAGGGAGCAGGTAATTTTCAAAAGCTGCTTGCTGTAATTGCTGTTAATTTGGTGAGGGGATGTAACTATTGAACTGAATGATCAACAGTTAGAGTGTACTTCATTTTGCAGTCATATTACAATTTCTAACAGACAGGTGTCCACTTGACAGAAGCTGCGGTCTTGATAGAACTGTGTCAAATCCAGTTCTTGTTAACTGTCTCTCCAAAGAGACAGATGATCAAATACACACATAGCCTAAACTGGCATCTCATCCACTGCTTTCTCAGATCAGCACCGAGGACCCATTGACAGGGAAATGTAAAAAGCTCTCAGTATGGAGAACACTGATGTGTGGAATGAAAAATTCCTTTTTGGGAATTAGTTTGATATTAGAGTCTTCTACAGTGATCTAAACAGCCTTTCCAGTAACTTTGCGGTCTTCCAGATGCTATGTTGAGGTGAAGTGTATTGTCTGTCTTAAAAACTCAGAAATGGTGAGAGTTGGCCCTTTCTTTGTTGAACAAGTCAGGGGTGAGACTGAAAATGTAAGCAAGATGAAATAAGCAGCCTGTTCTGACCATTCCATTTAAGGGATATTAATGTTTTATTAAGCAGATTGCTGATACTTACTTCACCAAATTATCATTTCTACATGGGGAATATTGTTAACTCTTAGACAAATCTACCCACTCCTTCCTTATTACAGGTTTATTTTTTTGTTGCCTTACCTGCACCCAGAAAGGTAACATTCTCAAAAGATGTGACGAAATGGGTTTACTTCTTTATGCCACACAAATACCATAGTCTGATTCAAAGCATACTTTCTAACAAAGGGTATACAATTAAATACAAAATGTACAAAAAAATAAATACAACAGTAGTTGCATGGAAGTGGTTAGATATACCTGGAATAAACAGCTGGAACAGATCAATTAACTTAAGAGGAATTTATTCTGTGGTAGTTGGCAACTCTTTATTAAAGAAGAGCCTGGACTTAATAGCAGAAACTTTACTATTCCTGAGACATCACCAGTAAAGAGAACAGACACTGCTTTGCAGCCTTAGAACCAAAATATTCGAAAGAATGTAGGTTTTTTTAGCTACAGTCACTCTATGCTATGCATAAAATCAAGAGAATTAATTCATTTCACAGAAGCTTCTAAAGCCCCAGGTCTTTGCAAAGTTTAATGTGATTTTGTTTGTATATGGCTAAAGATATTTTGAGGGGACTTCACTTTGGTTCCCCTGTGTTAATCATCACCATGAGGCGACAGCAGACAATTGACTGTCAGTTCACTGTCACCCACAGGGTTGCTATTATCTGTGTCAGCCACACATCATGGTGATGCAGTTTAACAGATTTTAAAGTTTTTGGTGCACTTCAGAGGGAAGGATTTAGCAATGCAGTAAGATGCTGAATAGTGAAGTCTTCTGCCAAGCAAGTATTTTCATTTCAGATACAAAATAAATTTTATTCAATCCCGCCTGATACTTGCAACTGACAGTTCCAGTAATAGTCCCTTTTAGTCTGGCATATGTTTCTAATTTTACCTGAAAAACCTGAATTTCTTTAAATGAATGACAGATATAGTAGGGGCAACAGAATATTGAATCTGCAATCTACTATTGAATAACAGAAGTGATATTTACTTTTAAAAGGGTACATGTAGGATTGTGAATAAATGGAAGGATTTTTCCATTGATGAGAACATAGGTCTTGTAAAGTTAGGGCTTTGGTATTTTATTGTCAGTCATGCTACTAACCTACCATTTAATTACTTGGGAATCATAAAACTGCATCGTATCAACATTTTATTTTCTGTAAAACAGAGAGCATACAGACATTCACAAAATACATTTTATGTAGTTTCTTTGTACATAGTTATTAGCTACTACTAAATTATAAGCTAGCTAGTAAATTTAAAATCATGGAATCATAAAATGAATCTGAGAATGTTAAGGGTTAGAAGGGACCTTAAAAATCATCTAGTCCCAACGTCCCCTGCCATGAACAGTGAGACCTCCCAGTAGACCAAGTTGTTCAAGGCCATATCCAGCTTAGCCTTGAACACACACGAGAGCAAAGTGCCCTCTGACTCTGCTGTCTGCACTGCTTTGGATGCAGCCCAGGACACGTTTGGCTTTCTGGGCTGAGTGCACGTGGCTGGGTCAGGTTGAATTTTTAATCAACCATCACCTCCAAGGTCTCCACAGGGCTGCTTCCAATGACTTCTCCTCTCAGCCTGCAGGTGTGTCGGGACTGCCATAGCTGAGGTGTAGAACGTTGTGCTTCTCCTTGCTGGACATGATGAGGTTTGCATGAGCCCACTCTCAGGCCTGTCCAGGTCCCTCTGGGTGGCATCCCTTCCCTGCAGGGTGCTGGCTGTACCACACAGGCTGTGATCAGTGAACGTGCTGAGGGTGCTCTCAGTCCCACTGTGCAGGGCACCTACAAACAGTTGAACAGTTTTGGCCCTGATACTGACCCCTGAGGGACACCACCCATCACTGCTCTCCCCATGGATAGTGAGCCATTGACCACAACTCTGAGCACAGCCTTCCAGACAGTTCTTTATGCACTGAGTCATCCATCTCTCAAATCCAAGTCTCTCCCATTCAGAGACAAGGATGTCACGTCGGACAGTGTTAAACTTTGCGTAAGTCTAGGTAGAAAATATCACTTGTTCTGCCCTTAAATGCTGTTGCCTTGCCATAGAAAGTCACCAAATTTTTCAGGGTGACTTCTCCTTTGTAAACCATTGGCTGTTTACCAATTGCCTCTTTGTTTTTCCATGTGCTTTAGAACGGTTTTTAGGGAAAACTGCTCCATGGTCTGTTCTGGAACATTTGAGACTGGCTGGTCTGTAGTTCCTTGGCTCTTTCACTTTTTTTTAAAAATGAGGATTACATTTCCTTTTTCCCAGTGATTGGGAATTTTACTGACAGCTACTTTTTCAAAAATTATGGTTAGTGTCTCAGCAACTTCATCTGCTGGCTAGCTCAGGATGCACAGATCAGTCTCATCAGGTCCCACAGACTTCTGCACAATCAGCTTCCTTAGATGGTTGTGAGCCTGATCTTCCCCTGCAGTGGACTCATTCTTCATTCTCCCACTCTCTTTCTCGTTTTGACCAGCATGGCTGGAGCACTTGCCATTGAGTACCGTGGCACAGAAGTCATTGACTATCTCAGCCTTCTCTTTGTCCATGGTAGCTAGGTCTCCTGTTTCGTTTTGGAGAGATTCCACACTATCTCTAGTGTTTGCAGTATAGGTATAGAAGTCCTTCCTGTTGTCCGTGATATCCATGGCCAGACTCAATTCTAATTGAGCGTTGGCTTCCCTAACCTAATCCCTAGCTTCTCACACATTTTTTCTATCTTCCACTGAGGCCACCTCTCTCCATTTCCACTTCCCAAATACTTGATGATCAGGACCTGCAAGCATGAGGCCCCTCCTGTCTGCCTGTAAGGGGCTGGATCCACACCATCCTCCTGATTGAGTGCCTCACTATAACATCTCCTGTCTGTGTCCGCCTTTTAATTTTGACCCACAAACTCTCAGCTGTCTCATCATTCCCCAGACAGCGTTTCATACACTTCAACTGGTCACTGACAGAGTATCGTGTCTCGAGCTGGTCTTTCCTAAAAACCTTCCATTCCATTGCTCCAGTCATAGGAGCCATCCCTTCAAGTCTCTGGTGCCAGTGGTACCATATCCACACAGGTATGCATGACTGTAGTTCCTCCCCATGTTATGTGCATTTGTGTATAGGGCCTACAGTGTCTGAGCTGGGCCTACAGAAAGCTGGTTTACTGACGGAAGTCTCTGGAGTGCCTTTGCACTGCTCTAGGCATCCATTACAGGTGTTTGAATTCACCTGGCAGGATTGGGAGGGATGGGTGGCCCCCTCCCTTGACAAATTAAATTTAAGCCGCCCTTCAGCAATCTACGAAGTCCTGGACCAAAGATACTTTTCCCTTCTTTGTCAGATGGACCCCATCAACCCCCAGTAGACCAGGCTTGCCAAATCAAGTCCCGTGGTCTGAGTAACCGCACGACTGTCAAACGCTTCTTTTCTTGGTCAAACCAGTGGTTAATTGCCTTATTTCTGGAGCAGGTTAGCTGCAGCAGTTAGCTCTGGCTGTTATTCTGGGTATGTGTTGGGTGCATTGTCTGTTTAGCCTGCACAGCTACAGTTTCCTGGGAGGGAATCTCTGGCTTTGGAGGAGGCCCTTTTATTTGCTCCTTTCCTCTTCCTTTTGTTGTTTTTGGGTCTTGTTTTTGTTTTGTTTTTTCACTACTGCCCAGCCCCCCTGTGTCAATTCATTTCCTTCCTCCCTCCTTTCCATGTGTACTGGGAGATGAATTTTTGACCTGTCATCAGCAGGCTGTGGTTCCTCACCACTGGGATTGGAACCCACTGTCCAACTCTGTCTCAGCCTCCCTGCTATCTCTCAGTCTTTTGACTGTCTCCTGCAGCTTGACCACCTTTTCTTGGGGATAGTCCAGCAGTACAAATCTCTCACAGTTCAGTGAACTACTCATCACACCTCATTTTCCTTGACCGCTTCCTCATTCAGTTCTGCCGCCAAGCTTAGCTGGTCACCCGCTTGTTCACAATGCAAATATTTATTGTCTCCACTGCCCTCTGGCATCCATGAGAAGCTCAGACACTTCCTGCAGCCAGAGACCTGGACAGCTGGGTTCATGTGTGAGGTTTGTCCGGGTCACTGTGTTCCTTCTGACAGTGGCTTTTGACTGAGTGGAAACCTCTTTTAGTTTGATGGGTGATGACTTACTCCCTAAATTCTCGGCCCTGCCTTTATGAAGTGCCATGCAAACTGCTGTGCCACACTTTCTGCCGTGCCACACTCTGTGCGCCTGCTCCATTCACTGCACTCCTGGTCACTCGCACTTCATGGAGCTGTTTTAATCTCTTGTGGATGCTCCTGACAAAATCCCTTATATTCCTGATTGGCTTGCAAGACCTCCCAGGTCCTCCAGGGGCTCTGGGATGCTGATCAGGTCTGGGATCCCTGAGCTCAGAAATTCCTCTGTACAGCACAGTGCAAGAGTCACCCCGGGACTTAAATTCAGTCACCTCAGCTACTGCTTCTGTTGCCTCATTGATATAAATCTTATAAGGACCTGGGTGGTCCTAAGTTATTCGTCAGTTACCTGAATAAACATGAAAACATTACTTCTTCATGGCTAATGAAAACTGCTGAGGAGTGAGAATGTTTCTGTGACCTTATATCTGCTTTTCACATGGGTCCCTTTATACTGACATGTAACAAGAGAAAATAAATCAATATATTATGCTGTTTCTTTATGGAATGTTGTAGAGACTGTTATCCAAATTACCATTAAAGGCTCACTACAAATATTGTATATATAACTACAGATTTACATTTAGAATATATGATCAGCAAAAAACCTCAGCCTTTTTAAATAATTCTATCAGGGAATTTTCCGCTTAGACGTCTCCATGTTAGGATGTGATTTTTCTGTGACAAACTGGCAAAAGTTTTCAAATGTACTAGTTGTGATTTTGAAACCTGTCCTGTACTGCTTTTGTTGCCTCAGGTGTTACCGAGTTTCTAAGAGATCATTCAGTTGTAAGTTCAAGTCCCATAACAGGTCTCTGAGTGATATTTAGTGACGATGTTATGTACAGTTCACTTCAACAAAAGGAAAGCTGTAATGTACGCGCTTTTTTCCTCAGGATAAATCAAGGAAAGTACTGTCTCAATGCCCATCAAAAGAGACAAGAACTGTTCGGTTACACTGTATAACTCAAAACATCACCAACTATTGTTGTTGAACAAAGAATATTAACTACTAAAATACTATTAAAATATTAAATACTAAAATACTGAAACCAGTATTATTATGGATATATTTGTTATTATTAACAATTCTTATTTTCTGTTTTAATAATCATCCAAACTCCATGTTGCTTTGACCTTACCAGTCTTCAGTCTTCAACACAACTGACTGAGTTGTCAGTTCTTCAGCTATAACTACTAAAATTGAACATTTTCTGAAACTCTTAGTTTCCTAATATTTTAAGTAACACTTCGGATAGGGGTGGAAAAAAACAGCTTAGCAGCTGATGGATCAGACTGAATTGTATATAAACTTGAAACTAAAAGAATTAGAAGTAAATGCAAAGTTTTCCCAAATAGATTACTGTCCATTTTAACTCTGCTGAATTTTATGCCAAACATGAATTTTGAAAGGTTAATTCCTGGGTCAAAAATAGCTTTTTCTTTAACTAGCTAACGCAGAAAACACAAACAAAGAATGAACAAAGTGATGAAATTTGTATGTGTTAGCTTTTCAATAAGGAAGAAGGATGAAACTTGTGTAAGGACTTATAAGAACTTACTATTCAAGAATTAAATGGGATGGTGATAACGGGTAGACCTATATTACAGATGAGTTGTCTTTATAATCTGACTTCAAAATAGCTTATTGTTGATATTTAAATTATTTTTTGATAATTTTTATTTATCAAAATGAGAGTTTGGTGTCAATTTTGTGATTCATACTTCCATCAAAATATGCACCTTCTATTTTAGAATTAAACCTAAATCTAAATCTTCGGTTAAGCAACCCCTTCATAATGTTACTCTAAAAAGACATAGTGTTTAATTATTCTAAAGCAAATTAAACAGAAGCAAAAGATTGCTTAACAGAGTTATTAGACAGTGAAAATGCAGCAACATTCCTTGTCTAACCTTTCCTTTTACAATTCCTGTCATAAGAGCTGTGAAGTTGCAACAAAGCACATCAGCCAAAACAGAATTGAGTTTGTTGCTAGTTAAAGATGCTTATATAATCAGTATTCATTAATCTGAAAAATGTGATATCAATCACGATAGCAAACACAGGGGATATGCATCACTAAGGTTCAGGCTGGGGAAGGCTGAAGGAGTGCAGAATACATGTGGGGTCATAGGTCAAGAATAATAATGGTGTGACAAAAAACAAACAAACAAACAACAAAAATTAAAATTAATCTTTGGGAAGAACCCTAAATTAAGCAGATTAGTCAGTGTTTCCCATTGCCATTTTTTTTTCATTATGTATGATCATGAACATTTTCAATCTGTACATGAAAGAATATTTTCTTTCCAAATAAAAGTCATCTACATTTGATTATGTCTACAGAGCATCAGATCCAATTGAAATTCAATCATCTGATCTCTAAGGCCGCTTCTCAAAACAAATAGAGAAGATATTATTGTGATATAATTCTCCTTTTAATAAAAATATTCTGCATCTCACCCTGCTGAAAAACCATGCTTCTTGGCTGAACAGTATTAATAGCAATATTTATGTTAGTTTTTCTAAGACAAGACATGAAACACTATTAGACTATGGAAAGAAAATGATGATTTGTATTTTCTTCTTTTGAAGACCATTGTTCAATAGATAATTATGGTTTATTTAACCATTCGTAGTGAAAACAAATAATAAAATGACAGATACATTTTCATTTTTTATGCCCTGATGTTTGATCACTGATGTCTTTATTATCCTGATTTTCTTTTCTTTTCTTTCTTGTATTTTTGTAATCGCAGTCTTAGAGTACTGTCGCAGTCTAATTTCTGTGCCTGCATTTGGCAAGTTCACAATAACTTGCAGTCATAGTGTTCATCTCTTGGCCTGCTCTGACTGACAGTTCAGAAATAGCCATTTAAAATGTGTCAGAATCTCATCTCTCTGTTTGAAAGGTAAAGTTAAACAGTTTTTCTAGCAGTCTGCATAAAGTGTTGAATTTTAACAAACCAACTGGTTTGGCTGTTGTACAAGCCTTTTGTCTCTTCAAAAGTACATAATTTTATCTTTGCACACTAATGGCTTACTGAAAACTGTTGCAGCTGTCAATTTACCTTGGGGCATATGATAGCTCAAAGTAATTTATTTACCAAAATAGACCTATTCTCACTGGCCATACTCTTATCATGTATTAAGTCATTATTTTGCATTTGCTCCACAGTGGAATGAATGAAAATGTTCCATTGTCACGAACAGCACTCAGGTTTTTTAAAAAAGAATGGAACAGTAGATTCAAAATCCCTGTAGAGAATAATACAGTCTCATCAGCTTTCATATATTTATCTAATCTTTCAATCAAGAAATACTGTATTTGTATTACAATAGCTTTCTATGTGTCCAATCAAAATTGAACCACCACTGTGCTAGACACTCTACAAGTCTATGTGGTGATACTGTTCTTGCCACAAAACCTTAACAATGGAATAGATACAAGCTGCTAGAGAAAATGCAGCTATTAATCTAGATATGAAACACTAGCTGCATATAAACATCCAGTTTCATGGCCCAAAAAGCATTATATGACATCAGAATTGAAATCAACTTGTCCTGACCACTGCGTTGCTCACATTGTTATGTGCTATTATAAGTATTCATTAACACAATGCAGAAGTAATTATCTAAATGAAAATAAATCCCCAGGCTAAAAAAAGAATTCATGAGACCCTTTCAAAGGGTGATTTAAAAGAGGATGTAGGGGTGAGGAGGGGAAAGTTGATGTGAGCTACAGATATATTAGGAGTGTGCATATTTTGACTCAAAATCCCATAAAATCCTGAAACATCAAAATGCAAATTTAGGGCCTGTTTATGCACATCAATCACATTTATCAGCTCTAAGAGTAGACAATTCCTGAATCTATCCAGGCATTTGTAGCTTGGCAAAGTATTTATCATTTTTTGCTCATATTTAAATCTTTCTTATATATAGTACCACTGAGTAAATACTGGTTATGTTGTACTTTTTCTTTATATACACACACCCCCTCCCACACACACCCCCACACAATTCTGCCTTGAATTAGACTTAATAAGAAAACAATATTTCTTCACTTGAGGAACTTTTTGATGTTGCTTATGACTGACTGAAAGGCTTCATTATTCCACACCTGCCCTGCTCTTGTGCTCATCCTCCTCCCGAACTATTTATTTACAACTGTTTTCTAAGAGAGCTCTAACATTAATCTTCCAACCTTGCCCAATGAATTATTTCACTCAGGCGTTTCCTAAATTTTGTTGTTATTTTCTGAACTTTATTTACCTTTCCAGCATCTTGCAATAAAAAAGAGATTTGATTTAGAATTCCCTGAGCAACAGAGAAAGCAAATATAGTCTGTGACCTGATGATTTTGTTTAGCTGAAAAATCCACCACTCCTTTTCTTACGTTGAGGAAGTCCACTATAAACCTTTGACTTCTTCACCATGATTATAACATGGACAATAATCCATGTGAAGATGTTGGTGTATTTTTTGTAATGCAGCTTTTCACAGGAAAATTGGAAAAACAAATCTGTCCTGACAGATTTTTTTCAGGTCACCCATGGTTATGGAGGAACCCTGCTGTATTCCTTCCGCATATTTTCTGAACAGCTGCCATTTTATTTTCTCCTATTCAGAAGCTAAGAACAGAAAATCTCTTTCACCTACTGAAGAAAAAATGCAGACAAGGAGTTTAAAATCTCTTACATGAAAATCAGTTTGTAAAACTTTTTGTGCAAATATGCAACAAAGTATATGGTCGCCTTGTGGAGAGGTGAAGTGCCTTTAAGTATTTTGACTGTGACTACCAAAATACTTTATTTTCATCGTTACTGATAAAACATTCTAATTTTATAGTAGACCCTAAGTTTTACAGTAAACTCTGATTTTGTAGTAGATTCTTTATAGTAACATCCCTTCTCTCGATATTGTGCCTATCAGTGTAGCCACTGTTCAGGACTGAATTTGAATGTCTCACAGTATCTTAAAACAGCTGATTGTAAAACATGATACCCAGTTAGCTTTCACAGCATTTTCAAACCTAAAAATCATGATCACTATTGTCAGTATTGATATCAGCTTGAACCATAGTCAGGATAAAACCAGAATGTGCTGAAATTTAATCATACATGGGAATGTAATGATTCTGATTAAATTCACAGTCTGCTAAAGAATCTGCAGAGGATTAATAATACTGATAATTAAAGATGAAAAGAAGTTCTACTAAAGATATAATCAAAGAGGTTAAATGTGCTGATCTAGACACTGCATAGACATTGTAATAAATGTCTTCGGTTTTGAAATACTATGTTATTATAAAACTGGAAGCAGATTACCAATTAAATATTCTGTGCATGGGTTAATATATAAAGGGAAGGAAAATTGTAACTCTGGCCTGCATTTATTTATTCATATATGAATATATTTGTTTGTGCTCGCTTTTGCTCAAAATTGGAATCCTCAACAACATTAGATTCTTTTCTAAATTAATTAAAATTTTGGATTATTTTTGTTTTCTTTTCAGAGGAATGAGAAGCACCATACTGTCTTCTGTAGAGGCTTTTGACTAGATGTTTTCTTCTAACAATTTGTATGTATATAGAAAGAACCCCAGGATCCATCAAAACAGAATCTTCAGTATAAAATCTGAAGCACTGACCCTTAAAAACCTTAGAACCAGTTCAGAGTTCTTCCGCTGAAATTCATTCAAAAGCAAGAATGAGGTAATACTGGAGAATAAAGGCATTTATTGAACTTAACCAAAGGCTGGAGCTATTTGAGGAATTTGCAAAGTCAGTCTTGGGCAGCTCCCCTCCTTCCCCGGGAGGAAGGGAAACATTGATACTGTAGCCAGACCACAAAACATACATGCTTCTTTTGAGCAAGCATCATCACAGTGAAATTATAATACCTTTGACCATGTGGATGTAGGGCTACCTCTAAAATCCATGTGCCAGAAGGTTTATGGCAAATTTGGCAACAGGAGTTACTGAAACACTTGTTCTAACATCTCTGAGAATGCGTAACTTATTTCCAGACTGGAGGTGTGGTGTCCAATTAGGTGAATCATCAAGAAGAGCTGAGGGTTTCAAAGCAGTTGAACTGCGTGGGCACTGGTATCTCAAGAGTTAACAAACATTGAGAATGGATTAGGAAGTGGTGAGGAATTCAAGGTTGGTTTGGAATAATAAATTTGGAATTTATTGGTCAGGGTCTGTATCTTGGGACAAATTGAGGTCCTTCAACCCTTCTGTCCATTGATATTTTGAAAGAGAATTTTGTTCAGAGATACTGAGTGGTGATTTGAATGAAAACCCTAGGCAGAACAGATTTATTCCATGTGTATGAGTAATAATTACACAGAGAACATGCAACCAATTTTTTTTGTGAAAGACCAGCTGGCTGTGGAAAAGAACCACAGAGCTGTTAGCTAGACTCTGGGAGCATTGCATAGTGCACAAACTGTCTTTCGGTAGAAATTCTGTGTTCCAGAATTGTACCCAATATTTTTAAACCTATATCAGGGTATGATTGATTATTGATCATTTGCTTAATAAAATAGTATGTTCTTATAGATATTGGGCTTTAAAACATTCCCATAGAAGTGGACAGAACTTCTAAAGATGCTGCTTAGTATAAGAAATACAGAAGCAGACATCCTTGTGTCAAACCCATGCTGTTAAAATCAAATTATGTTATATAATCTGAATAATGTTTCCTAAGTCCAGCATTGTTCAGTGAACTGCTCTTTATTGTAGCACAACAGCAGCAGAACACATGAAGCTGATATGTATTTAACTTTGAGTATCCTGGCTGTGTGCCTTGTAAAAAAGCCTTTTTTTTCTAACATATATATGCTCACTACAAAAAGTATAATTAGTCCTTCCAGTTTTCTTCACTAAAAAATGGAAGTGAAATATTGAGTCTCTGAAGGCAGCCTCAAATGTTATGTCTATGTTATGTTTCTAGGATAAGATTATTACTTTCTCTGGGTTTTTTTTTAAGATGTCTGATTTAGTTTTAAGAATAGCCTGTTTCTCTATGAAAATGATTGAAAAAAAATAAAATTAGTTTTCCATAAGCCAAAATGAATTACTATAATTCTAAAAGTATTTACTAAGCCCTTTGTAGAGTGCTCTGTAGGAATTTAGAGTATTATATGCTTTTCTTTATTCTAGTCAATTGTGGGTTTCAAATTCACAAGCTGGAATCCGTGCCTAGATGTATCCAAACTTTTTTTTTTTTTAAATATTTTGCATTTCCCACAAGATTTGATGCTCATGAGTGAACATGAAGTTAAGAAATAATTCTGGAAATGGTAGAATAGGATTTAAGGAAGTTTTTCATTTGTGTGACTCAATCTTAACATGAACAAACTTAATGAACAAAGCTCTTCATTGATAATCACTGAAATAAAACATGACTGCTTGGCACTTACTAGTTTTTGTTGGAGTACAAAAAGAAATATAAATCATCTCTTGCTTTTAATATTCTAGCATGAGCTAGATGTTTTTAAGTGAAGGAGAAAAAAAACAAATAAAATATGGCGTTAGTTAATCTGAAAAGCTTGCAATGACTGTTAATATCTGTGGAGTGATTATTGCATTCACTGCTCAGAAAGAAACTGAGGCTTGTTTTTCAGTTTCTAAGTACCACATATGTTTTCATCACATATAAATTTTGGAATTTGCATGCAGATGTGATCATTATGCTGTTTTGAGTCTAAGCACAAGTATCTCACATGCATAGTCATATTGCAGATGTTACATCTCTATAATTTCTTCTTTCAGAATTGCATGCTAAAATTCTTCTGGGAGTTCTACCCACAGTGTTTTACCATGTATATTACAGTAGGCTGGCACACTCCACCAAATTTTGAGTGAACTTAGTTGTCCTTTTTCATGTGAAAAGCATGTTACAAAAGAAACCAGTAAGTCATCGTAATTGTTTTCTGGACCTCATCTTGCAAAGATCTCATCACTCAAACATCACTTAAACAACTTCAGAGGTGGGAGTTCTATCATAAATGGTAGGCTAAGAATTGGAAAAGTAAATTGTCATACTCGGAAATAGTATTGTTACCACCAAATCTTATTTACTGGTCTTCTAGTACTTAGTGAAGCAAGTAGAATGTTTATCTGACATGATAAAGCAATACCAGAGCTGGGACAGGTGTCATGTTGGAGATAAAGCAACCCATCCACACCGTAACTTCATAATCAGCAATAAAATCTTCCTAAATTTTAATTTCCTCTGGTGTTAGCCACAGGCAGTGTACAGATTGACTTCAGACCCTTCCCTGGAGCACTCTGGCATAAAGTGTGTGCCAGCACTGTGTAGCTGAATGAGAGATGTACTGCACTGGCACAGTTTGCACCAGCTCTGCCTTACAGACACCATGGCTGCAGGCAATTAACCAAAGCTGAGGGCACCAGCAATTTAAAGTCAATTTAACAACAGGAGGGGAACAAGGAGTTAATTTTACAGCTAAAATGAAAGGAGTACTTTAAATTCTTTGCTTTGGGGAGATTGACAAATAGTTTCAACTCTCTAGGGAGGTGGTTTTGAACAGGAAAGTAAACACTGGCTGAAAGACTCATCTGCTGAGAGGAGATTGGGAGGGAAAGGAAAAGGAGAAAGGTTTTAAAAGGTACTTCTCTCGAAGAGTAAAAATACCAGGAAGATCAAAGCTTAAAACTCAGTAAGTATCTTCTGAGCATTCATCTCCATAGTCTTAAGGAAATAAACATAGCTTGTTACACTACTGGTAGAGAAAATACAGAAAGCCAAAAGAGACCTTTACTATAGCAACATATATTCAGATGCAGATGGAATATCAGAAATCACTTAGAATACTAAGTATACAGTAAAATAAAATTAATACTAAATGAATGTCTATATTCAACACGGCTAATAATGCTAATAATACTAATAAAGGTGCTATTCAATTTCTAGATAATTCTGCAGGATTCTTTCCTGGTTTTGCCTGCAATACATGTGCTAAGTATGAATTCTAGGTTTTATAGCATCCATTCTTTTTCTCGTTTCTTCTCTTGTTAACTAGTATGGTATACACATCAAGAGTCTAGAAAACATACATGCTTTATTGTAACAACTATTAAACAGACATCTCATACTGCCTGAGAGTGTAGTTGTTCCCTTACTTCCTGTGATGGTTTTCTGTGTTTACTCTTTTTTCTTTCTAAGTAAGATAGACTTTGGAAGGAAAATAGCAAAACAGCCCAACTTAAAAGTTACACAGTTTTATTAACATACACAAAAAGAAGAAACAAAAGGGGGGAAAAAAAGACAATTCGAACCCTTCAAAACTCTTCTCCCTTCCACACAAACTATTCACTTTCCCACAACCAACACAGAAAAACAAAATTATGATTTTCAGTTTCACCATTTAAACCTAATCTTCCATCACTTTGGGAGAAGAGTCTCTCTTTTTATCCCATGAATTTTCCCCACTGTTCTCTTGTGGGTCTCAACTCTCACAAAGACAGCTACTCAGGAACTTGCCTTTGTGAAGTCCCTCCTATCAGCAGCTTTCCCAACACTGCATATGGGCCCTGCCTGCTTATTTAGGGTGCAATTTAAGGATGCCTCTTCTAGTGTTAAGCAAAGATTCTCTTCCTCTGTCTCCAAAATCATCTCAAAAACTAGAGATCTCTTTTTTTTCCCTAGGAGCAAAGGGCTTCATATCACTTTCTCGTCCTCTATTAAAAATTCTCCTTTAAATCTCAATTGTATCAATCCCCAACTCTCAAATGGAGCCATGAATCTCCCCAAACAGCATCCATATGATACAGGGAGTAGTCCATTCTCCATGGTTTTACAAGAGACGTTCAGCCAAAAATGGCAAACTCCTCAATCCCTCCTTCCAGTTCTTTCACTCATTTTATCATGCTGTCTCTCTCTTTGTATGTTCTTTCTTCTCTCTCTGAGGAAGATGTTGGAATCCTGGAGGCTTCAGGGTGCCCAAGTCCTCTGTCCCTGGGCTGTGGTTTATGGTGTTTCAAGGCCGAGCAGAGCTCCGGGCGGCCGGGCAGTCAGGATTCATCAATGCTTATAAATGTCTCTTGCCCACCCCTGGGATTTCACGGGGTGAGCCCAGCCCGGAGCTGCCATCGGAGGGCACCGACTCCCCTCTCCCAGCTGGGGGAAGCGGCAGGGTGTTTCGCAGGGTGTTTCACAGGGTGTTTCACAGGGTGTTTCACAGGGTGTTTCACAGGGTGTTTCACAGCTGCTAAAACCCGATCCGGGCCGGGACAGGGACATATTCTCATCCCCTCCGCCGGCCCGGGAGTCACCGGGCCAAGGGAGCCTCCCGGGAAAGGCCGGGCCCGGGCAGGCCTGGGGCATCCCGGCCCCGCTGGGAGAGAGCCGGGACTGCCTCACCTCCTTCGAGGGCGGAGGGAAAAAAGCGACCTGGACTCACCTAGAATTTTATATGGGTATTCCTCAAAGTCGCATCTAGCTTCCTCAATGGCCCAACAATATGTCAGCGTTCAAAAATAGACTCTGATAGGTGCCTTTCTCAAACATTCCAAGGTCCTGACAGGAAGCTATATCCATTTTAACTAAAAACCAAACTATGTCAACCTATGCTTCCCTACAACCTCCATCTGTGAGCTTTCAGTCTTACAACCTCTAAATAGTAGGCTGCTCAACATGTAGCTGTTAGAACAAGTGGTAGTGGTAATGGGTAATTTTATCATTTAGCTAATACTCCGGACTTTGTTAGAGTGCCAAAAGTCAGAGCTCTGTGCCTCAGCATCCTATTGTGATTTAAAACATAGTTGATAGCCGTGAATGGTGACAAAATCCCTGGAACTTTTAAACTACTATTGCACCTGTGTTAGTTCGCCTACATTGTCAAACAGACGCCTTGGAAATTTCTTTGTGCTCTTTTATCTTGATTTTCTAGTAACTAATTTTCTGTGTTGCTTCCACAAAAAAGTCTGCCTGTTCAGGCCCTAAGAAGTTTGATAAGAGCAAATGCTAAGTGGTTTCCTTGTTATTTCCATGTTCTTTCCAAATATTTTTTTCTCTGCAATGCTGTGTTTGCTCAGCATAAGATCTATTCCTAATATCATGGTAAAATGAAATATTCTTGATGATACATGTCTAAATATTCATTTTACTCAGCATAAAATCTAACTATTACTTTATGAATCTCAGGCAGACAAGTGATGTGCATGCAAGTTGGCTTCACTTACACAGAAGGAGAATGTAATACTTGTCATGTGTGTGAAAAAAAATTTAATGATCTGGCTTGCTTCGAAGGAAGAAAACATGAGATGTAATAACTTATGAAATGAAATGGCAGTGAATTTTGAAAATGTGACAGTTGTTTCAGCAACATGCGTAAGCATGTAAATAGTTCCATTACAGTCAGTTTCCTCAATGAGACTACTCAGTATCTTTAAGTTAGACAAATTATTCAAAGTCATTGGAAGACAATGAAGAAAAAAATTTCTGCATGTGATTACTTTGAACAGAATACCTAGATTTAGGAAATATGGAGAATTTTTTCCATAATTTGCACTATTATATGATGTTACAGAATGTTGAAAATGGATTTTCAAAGATCTTTTTTTCATTGGGTTGTGGTTTGAATATTACAAAATATTGTAGAAAATAAGAAATTATTAAGAATATTTAAAAAATCTTCTCTAATTTTGTGGATCTATAAAGATCAAACTGTACCCATTTTCACTATAAGGGATAAGTCTGCTTTCTGAAACACTTTGCAAAATCATGTTACATGTATACCTTTTTAATTTTTTTTTTTTTTACATTAATTGGAAAGAACTTTTACCTTGCAGTGAAAAAGATAGGAAAGAATAAGATCTGAGAAACCTTCTGTAAGCTTATCTGAGGTACTCAGAAGAAATCACATAATTCACCCTGTTACACATTGGCCTTGCATATGCTGCACATCACTTAATTTAGCCCTACTACGTGTTTTCCTTATTGCTCTAGGTTGACACAGTTTGGTTTTTACTTAAAGTGGAAATAGTTTCCTTTCAGGACCTTGGAATTGTTTTGAGACAGGCATCTATCAGAGTTCATTTTTGAATATTGACATGTTGTTAGACCATTGAGGAAGCTAGATACGACTTTGAGGAACAGAACACCCATATAAAATTCTGAGTGAACCCAAGTCACCCCTTCCCTTCTGGCCAGCTGAACGGGTGACATCGAGCCGGGCTGTGCTCCCTCCCCTTGGGCGCAGCCTGCTCAGGCCCGGCCGGCCCCCGCCGCTGCCGCGCCCGCCCGGAGAGGTGGCCGGAGGCCTTGTCGGGCTCCATGGGCTCCCGGCAGGGAGGGGAGGTTGCCCACACTCCAGAGCCAGCTGAGCCAGCTGGGTCGAGCCACCCCAATTCGCCACTGAGGGTGGGCAGAGCCCCCTCCTCCCGCACCTCCAGGGCAGGGCAAAACAGCAGGGGAAGCCGTGCACCTCTGAAGAACAGCAGCAGCAGCAGCAGCTGCAGGAGAAGATGCTGTGCGGCAGAGATAACAGGACCATCACAAACCTGGGCAGTTTTAACCTTTTCTTGGCAGCCTGAAGCTTTCTAAGCTTAACTCTTCCTTGAGATAGAGAAGAAATGGGCACAGTGAACGTAGAGAAGACCCAGCATGATGTCACATGGAGAGAGAGGGTGAAAGACTAATTTGAGGAAGGATGGAGGAGTTGCCTGCTGACTGGACTTCAATTAGAGCCACAGAAATGAACTCTATATGTAGATTATCCCCTCAAAACATGAGAAACATATGCATTTGGGGAGATGATTATTTATTGTGGATTTTTGAACAAAGGTGTTAGTGATGGATTGAGTAATATTGCATTAGAATCTGTGATTCTTGCCGTCCCATGAGATGTTTGAACAGAGAGATAAGAAGCCCTTTGTATCAGTGAAGAACTGAAGAGACATCTGTGTTCCCTGTGATGAGAAATCTTTTGCCTCTGGAGTGGTGAATCTTTAAAAGGAGACACCCAAATATGCCGGAGTTCACATGATGCTGAATTTTGTGTAAAGTCAGCTACCAAATCCTAAAGAGTTAGAGAATTAGAAAATGTTGGCCTAATTGATAATAGAGAAACATAAATATTTTAGGACCAAAAAACGAGAGATTGTTTTTTCTCAAAATTCTTCCTGGTGGTTTTTGAGGTTGTTACTGGGTTTTTAAAGGACAGTAAGATGTTAAGGTGGGGCTTTGGAGATAAAAGTGTTTATGGACATATACCTGCAATAGGTCATGAAGGCTTAAATGTGTCATATTAAAGGTTAAAAATCAGAAAGGATGAACATCAGGATGCATCAGAATAAATAGTTGAGACAAATTTTTTCCAGAAGCACAATATTTAAAGAAAGAACACACACACAAAAACTACCTATATATTAGCAGAGTATTTTCCTCATTTGCCAAAGGAGATGGGAGCTGGAAGTTACAGAAAAGGCAAAAACAACTAGCCCTTATTTTTAGAACCCCTCTTACATTTCATTAAATGGAACACCTTGTATTTTATCAAAGTGATACATGCTCAAATACTCAAAGTAGAATGCCATAATGAAATAAAAGCAGAAAGTTACTTAGCACACACAGATTGATTTTTAAGTCTTCTTCAGATACAAAAAATACTGGAATACTGATACACTTTTGTGTGGTCTGAAATTTATTGCTAAGTATTCATTTAGTGGTAGAAATTACTTCTCAATTACTGTAACATCTGACCTGTTCCCACTTGCTTCTAAGGAGCATCACGCCAGCTCTGCAGCCTACAGGAAAATAGTTCAATCTCTTTTCTCTAAAAGAAATGAGTTTTGTATTGTTGTAAAATGGATGACAGATGTTACTACTAATAAATCCAAAGAGAAACAGTTCTATTATTGAAAGCATATATAACCCTGGCCCTCTCAGTCAATTGCTTGCATTACTTCTGTAGCAAAGGGCCTTCCACTGAGTTTTAGTTCACCACTGGACACATTCACATCTTCTGTTATCAAGCATTCTGTTTTCTTCATTTGTACCTTTTTCATGCAACTTAGCAGTTGTCGAGTCTGTTGACAAAGTTGTTGTGGAGTTTTATTGTGGTTACACTGGTTTTGATGTACTTGACACATACAATGTTATACTAAGCTTACTTGATCACATTATGTCTGCTCAAAGGCAGGAACTGGCTGTCCACAGCTGTTAGACTTCATTAACTGATCTTCACAAAACAGTTTGGGATGATTTTGCAAGTAACTGATATAACATGAAACTTTCTTGTATTCTTTCTCTGTTTCTCTTCCCCTGCCCACCCCATCTGACATGATGACTCTCAGCCCTTCTGGCAACAACACTGGACTATTCAAGCATTATCCCAGAATTTATTTAGGTCCATGACTTCCAGCTATGCTGAACAGCTGCTTTTTTATGTACATGCCAGTGAAGTATTCCACCAGAACTGAAGCATTTCTGGTTTTTTGTTAACTAATTATAATTTTCATTTGCAGAAATTTCTTTTACAAAAAAGTTAGAACAAATCAAAGCAAAATTAACTAGAAACAACCAAGGCTCATAATTTTAAAAGATCAGGAATGGTGGATGATCTTTTTATTAGATGGACCCTTTTATTAGATGGATAGAAGGTGGTGAGAAAACTAACAGAAATTGTGAAAATAAAAACTTACCTCTACTATACATAAAATCAGTTTAGCATTTACTATGCAAATGTTTAAGAATATTATGGAGCACATTTTACTTGTAATTTAAATATATTCACTCAGACTCTAGACTAACAAGTTTCAATTTATGCTGCTCATTGTGGATTTTGATTCCATTACCTTTTTTAGAGGTAGCACTGAATTTCATAATCATTTAAAATAATGAAAAAGTAGTTAAAATAATCATGATGTGCTTAGAGGTGTGAACTTTGATCTATATATGATCTTGATAGTGCTGATACAAAAGAGGGGTTTTTAAAAAAAAAAACACTTTTTATCATTCTATCTGCCTAGCCAGAATCCTTTTTCAAATTGCTGTCAATATAAATTGTGATTACTTGAATTAGTTAAGTAAGTTGTAGCAAGAGTTATAGCAAAGCTGAATAAATCTGGTATACTTCTTATGTTCTCGACATCTTATGAAGGAATTCCCACATCACTCCTCATTTACAGTTCCTTGAGAAATATTAGCTGTTGTTGCTAGACAAATGTGAAAGTGTCATGTTTAAAGTAATCTCTCTTTTTCAGTCTTCCAGAGTGCCTGCTTGAGTGTGCTCCATTCAGCTTACAGTGATTCACAATACCTCTTTCAAGGCCATGTGAATATTATTGTGAAAAATGTGTTGGAGGAGCATAGGACAGGAGCAAGCTCCCAGCAGATGAGAGCAAGTGCTACCTTGCATCACCTCTGTGCAAGCTCAGGGCAGGGCCTCTGCCATGCTTCAGAGCATGCTGGGGTGTTGAGCATTTTCTTCCACACAATAACTCAGAGTACAGACATTATCTATCATTTCTAATAGCAGCACTCACTATTATATCATGAAGCTTGTTCAGATCAGACTATTCCCACTTACTTCATCTTAGGGCAGCAGCAAAATTTCAGGTAGGACTCAAAGTTGCAGGCCAGAGTTCTAAACATTGGGTTTAGGTGTCAAAATGAACCTTTGATGTCTTGAATCCTAGAGTCTTTATGGGATGAAAACCTTGAAATGTTGACTGCCTTAGCCGTGTGTATACGTTAAAGTGTTAATGTGACGTTCTGTGTAACTCCAAGCTCATTAGAGGTTTTCTATCAGCCATGGTTATTCACCTTGGCAGAGGACTGTGAAAAGCTGGATTTTAAGCAGTGTGTTCATCTGTTAGAGAAAAAGTCCTTCTTTATCCTTCTAGACCAGAAGTCAATGGTGTTTTCTCTCTGTAGCGTCCTTGTCTGGATAAAGAACTTGTTTTATGTAGTGAAACTCACTCCCCAACAAAAAAGTAATTCATATTTGATCCCTTCTCTTTTTTTCCTACACCTGTTCTTCTCTGCTGTTAGAAGATAGGCATCGTCTCAGTATCTGGGAAAGGGAATGTTGCCAAAAGTGGTGACACACACAAGTAGTGAGAGGAATTCCTCCCTCATACGCAAGCATATGAAGAGTGAAGTCTAGAGCACACCCACTCCCTGCATAGCCAAGCAAACAGAGAAATTCACCATCTACTCATAAATGAGTTACTTCCTTTCTTTTGTTCATACCAAAGTTCATACAGTTTCATGTGTTTTAACTTCTACCAGTACTTTTAATTCTGTCTTTTTGCTTATATATATTAGGCGTACATGATACAATTGTTTTATGTCTTACATCTTCCAGTGCTTTCTTAATTAATAGACACGTGTTCGTTGTGGTGGAAAGACATATAATAAAAGAAGCAAAGAAAACATAAAAATTGGAAGCTACTGTGTCTATTTCTTTTTTATAGTCACCTATCTATAATCATGTAGGCATTATGAATGTTGTAAGCATGCTGTTCAGACCAATGAAGATGAATGTAGAAAAATTATTCATATTTTCTATGAATAACACTAGTAAAAACTGAAGAGTACTGAATTTCAAGGGATATCTTCTTTGACTGCATTTTTCCAAAGTTCATTTTCTGTTCTGACAACATATCTCTTTTGTCTCTTCAGCTATAAGAGGACTTCTGTTGTTTTCTTTTTTCATATTTATGTTTGCTGTTTATTGAAATGAAACATTCAAATTGTTACATCTGTACAGCTGCGTTGTTGTTCTGGGCACCAAAAAAGCAGTTGGAATGCATAGACACTACCTTACTGTTTAATTTACTGCACCAAAAGTGCTTTTAACATCATGAACTAAATATATTTTGTTAAAACTCAAGGGATACAATTTCATAACCCTTATACCTCATTTCTTTCTTTTAGGGAGCTAATCAGTGGGTCTTTTGTGGCATCTTTCTAGCCACCCACCAAAGTGAAAATATCCCCTTTCACTTTCTAAACTGTACAAGTTTGATGCCAAGCTAGAAATGCAGAAAATAGTGTTGTTCTCCTTTAAAAACAATACTTAACAAAGTTAATGGTTTTGACAAGTTCCTCTGTCAGGTTCTTAAATTCTGCAGCTGTGACATTAATGCAGCTAATATAGTTTATAGTTGACAGTTTGGGCTGCAGAGTGTGTAAGCTGCATGAAAAAACATTGAGGAAGATTATTAATTCCTTGAAAGCATTGTAACGTCAGTAACAGAATGGCCATGACGAAGAAGAAGGGAGAAAAAAACTGTATGGTCTGTGAACTCCTTTGACAGATTGCTCTTATTTCCTCTTTTCTCTCTTGCTCTTTTGAATGCAAGAAAACAAGATGCTTCTACCCCATTCTGAAACTGTGATATTGTAACTTGATTGCCCTGATTGATTGGTTTATACTCAAGAATGAGTACAAGGTAACTGCTTATAGGAGGTGTCATATTTATTTATAAACACAGAGTACTAATGAGTAGAAATGAAAGGAAGAAAAGAAAAATAATACTTTTATGTGGTTTGGACCAGTTAGTATATTAAGGCTACTAGCAAATGCTCTGGTGTACATATGAACCTGCTACTCCTCTTATTATTTACCTCACCATAAAGCTGTATGTGATGTGAAAAAGTAAAGCTTAAAGAAGATACTGCCTGCATTGCACTGCTTTCCCCTTTATTTTTCAAATAAAAGTGAGGAGGATGTAAAAGCACAAATATTGACTGGATAAAGCAAGCATGTTTTTTTGTTTTCCTAATCTTGATTCTTGGCAAGCCTCAATTTAACCCCGATTTAGTGTAATCTAAATCCTAACCCTGTCTGGAAACTAAGCCTTAAATCAGAAACAGTAATCATGAAAATTCATATTGCTGCCCATTGCAGTCCTTTTGTCTTTCATTCACTAGTATAAAATCCATCATATTTTCCTTGTGAATATTTGCATATGGAAATATGTGGGATGCTGTATCCTCTTTGCTTCAGAAGTTTAGTATTTCTTTTCCTAAATATATGATATCCTGCTCTTAAAACAGCACATTCTCTGCCTTTGTTTCATTACCTCAGACTCCAAGTCCTCTCCTTGTGCTAGGTAAGGGATATCTGGTAGGGATGCTTGGATTCCCTGCCTTTTTGGGCTTTTTTTCTTGGGGGGGGATACAGCTTGTTTGTATTTCCAGTTACATTCCAAACAGAAAAAACAGACATCTAAAAATTCAATCATAACCAAATTTTGGCACATTGATGTTCAGATGATATGCTCTGCTCTAAGCTATGACACGCCTGTGTACAAATTTGCAAATAAACCCTTATTTTGAGTCTTGTGTTTTCATGTGAGCAATGACTCTACAAATGTTAATTTTTCTTGTTCAGAATGTCATTGTTAAAGCACAGTGAGAGGTATTTCACTGTGAGTGAGACAGGTCACTTTGGGAAAAGCTTGCTATATGCAATCTAATTTTGCAGATTTTGAGAACTGCTGAAAGGTGCAAATTCATTTTTCCGTTTTCATGTCCTTATGAAGATATCTAATTTCAAAGGCTCAGTGCACTCATTTGTTAAAACAGAGAACTTATTTAAAGCTAAATGCTAATAACAATGAATGTTAACTGACTTAATGCAATGTGAAATTGCTGCTTCAACATTCATACAAATGATAATTCAGTCTAAGTGGCTCTATGTTCTGTTATATAGACATTACTTTGCAATTTGCAGGGTAATTGCATACAGAGCTACTAAACAAATTTGTTTTCTTTTGTATCAAAATGTGCTTTGCACATCTCTTCAGTATACAAAGATACTTTGAAATTCATGGGTTTTGATGGAATGGTATGGACAGCTGTTCTTATGTTGATCATCTTATCAATGCCTAATTCACTTTCCTTGTGTGCTAAAATTGTGTGAAATTGAAGAGAACTCCCAACTGATACCAAGATCTATTTTTCTAGTGTAGCCATTACCCTGCTTAACTAACGAACAGCACCACTAAGAAAAAGTATCCATCTATATATAGCAACTTTGAACAAAGAAGCCCACAAAATAATATATTATGTGTTCATAATTACTTCTATTTGCCAAAATTTTCTTTGTAAAGTGTTTCAGTATGAATAATGTTTATTAACTGGCACTTCTCTGATGCTTTATATCTTTGAAATCCAATTTAATTTTTATGTATAATTACAATTGGCTCTGGTTTTATTTTTCGATTCCTTTATATGCATGTTTCTTCAATAATAGTACAGAATACCAGCTTCACTGCAAAATGGTGATTTTAGTTCCTCCTCTAGTCTCTTTGATTTTACTGTTCTCAATCCTGCATTCAGTTCAGTAGGAAGAAGAATGATTTTGAATAATACGGTCATGATGTCAAAACAGTGCAAATTATATGCTGCTGCCATCTGGAATAGTGAAAATAAAAGCTTTATTTACACTGTTCTTTGAAATAATAAACTTTATTGTGGCAGTTTATCTTCAGTATCTATAATGTATTCTGGGAAAGTTCCATGTGTGCCTTTTTATTCTGTGAACTAGAGAATGACTAAAATTTGCCTGTGGCAAACCTATCAGTGAATCTTAAAATAGGTTCACTTTCTTTTCTTCCTGAATATAGTAGAGAACCACCTTCCATTTGCACAATAAGAATAATTGGTTTACATAAGCAAAAATTTCAAGAGGCACAGTCAAACACTTGTGAGTATGTATGTTAGTTAGGCAGATCACACAGATTTAACTACAGGTTAATATTCTGTTCTACATATGAATATGAACTCCAGATTCATATTCGGGAACAGGGATGTTTCAATTGTGAAAATACTTAATATGAAATTAAATACTTAACAAATATATTAGCCAATTTTCTTGACAACTGGTTGCCCTGAGTCCTGGTGGTGTTACCTTGCCTTTATAGTCCTTAATCCAAAACCAAAGTCATAACGATTTGCTTTGGATACTTCACATTTGTACTTCATATCCATTTCATAGTAATATCTTCATATTGTACTGTAAGTCAGAAGACTATTTACACTGTTCAGTCTTTCTTGTTAAAACATTATGATGATTGCTGGAGTGATCCAGTAAGGTAGCTATGCAAAATTCATAGCTTCAAGACTCAATCTGTTTCTAAAAGCT
The DNA here is from genome assembly GCA_013400215.1 of Cisticola juncidis. Lineage (NCBI taxonomy): Eukaryota > Metazoa > Chordata > Aves > Passeriformes > Cisticolidae > Cisticola > Cisticola juncidis. Next base: position 974,048 of record VXBR01010499.1, read on the forward strand.
AACACTATTCTTGATGCCAGCAGGACCTACACATGATCTGAAAGTAACATTTTTACAGAATAAGAAGTCAAAATGTTAAGGAGTTGTGGCACAAATCCTGGCTAAATATGACTGTCTTCCTCTTTCTTTAGCTGTGTTGTATATTAGACATGCAAGTTTATCACAAAGGGTCAAAGTCATCATACTGAAATCCTCTTCTTTCTTTGGATCCAGCTTTTGTATATACGTAGTCTTGACAATATACCCTCACAGCTTGGGAAGTTCCTGAAATCTTATTAAGTAATCACATCACTAAAAAAAATTGAAAAAATATTGTAACAGCACATTTTTTCTTTAAGATGATAGGAAGTAGAGTTAAGTGATGAGTGCAACAGAGTTCATAATATATAGTTGTGGAACAGCTATGCCTTTTTTCTTTCAATACCACTAAATTATAAGTATGGTTTCTTTTTTTGGTAGAACATAATTTTAACTTATGGCTATTTTCAAGATGCCACTCCACCAAATTTACTGTTCACACAAAAACACTGAGTTTGAGTCTCTACCCTAAATGCTACTTCTTTTATGAGGGCAAGCTCACTTCTAGGATGAATGCATCAAGAAATAAAATGACGTATTTTACGTTTGTTTTAGGTATAATTATATTGAAATCTGAATTTAAAGGCTAAGGCTAAAGTGCTTTTTCCAATGAAGTTTCTTGGAAGCAAAGCAATTACTAAACTGGCAGCAAAGACATTGTTTAATGAACATGAAATCATAGAATCATAAAATGGACTGTGTTGGAAGGTATCTTAAAGATCATCTATTTCCAAACCCTCTAGAATGCACAGGGACACCTTCCACCAAGTTGCTCAGAGCCCTATCCAACCTGACCTTGAACAATTCCTTGCCAGGTTCAATTCCAGCTTCACCTAGGCCTTCCTGACATCATCACTATACAACTGTATTTAATCCTGCTACTCTTCTTAGGCTGCCACCCATCCTAGCTTCAGCTGCCTGTCCATTTGATGCTTTCCCTTCAGTCTGACCAGCAGTTCCCTACTCAGCCCTGCTGTTCTCTTGCCTTGTCTGCCAATTTCTTGTTCCTGGAGATTGGCGGCTCTTGCACTCTGAGGAGGATTTCTTAAAGATCTGCCATCTCTGTTCCACTCCCTTGTCCCTGAGGGAAGTCTCCCAGTAGATGTCACTGGCTAGCTCCTTGAAGAGCTGAAGTCTGCTTTCCTAAAGCTCAGGGGCCTAACTTTGTTCCTTGGCTGGCCCATATCTCTCAGGGCTGGAAAATCCAGCAATGCATGATCACTGCAGCCCCAACTCCCTCCAGTCTTGACATTCAAGATCAGCTTGAATGATCAGATCCAGGATTGTATCCCCTCTAGACAGTGGAGGAGCTGGGACTAGCAGGAGAGCTGCTGTCTATTCCTTTGCTCCAGAAAGTATCCCTCATGCTTTCCAAGAGTCTCTTGGCTTGCCTGCAGCTTGCTGTGCTGCTTTCCCAGCAGATTTTGGGATGGCTGAAGTGCTCCAGCAGGACAAGAGCCTGTGAGCATGATGCTGCCTGTAGCTGGAGCAAGAAGGCTTCAAAGGGTCCATTTGATCAGGGATCTGTACTTAAAACCATCCACAAGGTTCCCTTTGTTGCCTTGGTCCCTGATTCTTACCCACAGGCTTTTGACTTGCTCATGGCTATTCTTCAGAGCAGCACTCTACCTCCTGATGTAGAGGGTGACCCCTCTGCCTCTCTTTCCTCACCTCTCTCTTTTGGAGAGCTTGTAGCCCTTGATACCCCTCCTCCAGTCACATCCCAGCAAGTTTCAGTAATGGCAGGAGGATCATAACTTTCTAGCAACACAGAGGCTTCCAGCTTCTGGTTTTTTGTCCATTTTGTGTCCGTTGTGTGAGCAATGTCCAACTGATCAAATATGCAGAGGGTTGAGACATACTAAGAGCATGATACAAAGCAAGGCAAGGTCGTTTTGTAACATTCTCTCCTAAGGTCTCATCTGGTAACCTCTCTTTGTAATTGTTTACTACATTGTTCAGATCATATACTGAAAAATAAATTTTGTGAAATTCATCAGTGATTGAAAATTATACTCGCGCAGTACTAAATGCATTATTTTAATGCCAGTAATGAAATTCAGCACCTTTAAGACACACTGAAAGAATGTGGCCTATTTCTAAATCACTTGTATCTGTCATCCTAAATAAAATACGTGTATGTACATGTATATATACATGTATTACATGTATAAGTCACTAAGCCACAAGGACAGAGAAATCTGACCTTTAATGGCCTCTCAAAATGACAGTACCAAATGGTTTTGAGAAGGTCAGGTCTGATTTAAATTGTTGATGAATTGGAAACTAATTGACTAGGAAGACCAGTATATATACTATATACTTGGAAGACCAGTATATACTTCAATTTAGAGCCAAATGAACATATATGTGATTAGTAAAATGTACTTTCTCATCACCTCACATAAAATTGTAGAGGCACCAATGTATAAAAATTTTGTCATAGTTACTTTTCTCTTACTGTGGCCGAGATGCAATTGTTCAATTATTTGGTACTCAGCTTTGTTTCATAGAGTGTTTGATGATCTGTCATACTTGGTATTACTAAAGTGTAAAGACAGTTGTGCAAATCATGAATAAGCTTACAGAAAAAAAAGTAATTAACATCTTAAAAACTAAATCCACTGTGATAAGCCCTCCAATTAGAAATTTCATTATTTCCCTGGTCCATTTGATACTGAATATCTGGGTTTATTGCCAGATACCTGAAAGCCAGGTTGGATACCAGCCACAACTGTCAAAAATATAACAGTTCTGGGTATTTGAATGTTACATTGTGATGTTTCTCATGAAAATTTCATGAAGAGCATTCATTCAAAGAGATTCTATGGATAAGGCAGATGGATGGAATTTAATTGCCCTGATTAAAAGTAAGAAAGGGAGGCTCTTTATTACTCCATCCTATTAACATTCGAGATAGATTATCTTTGTTGTACACTTAGGTATTTGCAAAAGGGACTCTAGGGTTTTCTGTATAAGCCAAGAGGAATGGTAAGGTCATAAAAATTCTATGTCACAAGTCAAATCTTGTCAGCTAATACCAAAGCAAAGACTTTTATAAGCAGACATGAAACATACCCTTCTTTGGGAAGTGCCTGTGGCTGGTGAATGATTTGACATTTATCAGCTGATTGGTAGAAATCCTGGTTCTGAAGAGTCGTGGAAGCTTGCCAGACAGTTGAGTTCACTGTACCAAGGCCCTGGGATGACTGGTGAATCGGGTGCAGGTTACTTCTCTGTTCTTCCAGTTGCAGGTATTAACACTGAAAGGAACAGATTGATCCACATGGTTCCATGACTAGCGCCATCACCAAAATGTTGGTTTCTTTGATAATGGGATGGCCTATACATGGCACCAGCTTGCTGAATGGAGACAGGACTTAGCTCTTCCAAAGCAGGAAGACATTCTCTGGTCAAGGGCTAGCAGGGCTTATTGATAGGGGTTTAAATTAGATAGGGGAGGGAGACATCATCTGGTTAGTGATAATAGTGATAAGGTGTGGGACAACATGCCATCCCACACGTATTAGTTAGATGGCTGAGTCAGAAAGAACCTGGAGAGGGTATGCATGTCAGCAGCTGAGCACCTGAGGGACAGCTGAGCGCAAAGACATTCCAGCCATACCAGACTGAAAGTCAGCTTCATTGGGGAGCAGCTTAAAAACCCTTTGTGCTTGCATGTGCAGCACGGGTGGTGCTAGAGATGCGTGAATGCCTGCAGGTCTATGACTTTAATTGGCATCATGGAAACACAGGGACCTCTCCTATTACTAGAGTGTTAGAATGAAAGAATGCAGCCACTACACATCATATTTGAAAACTCGTGGCAGTCTGGTGAAATTCCCACCAACAGGAAAGGGAAAAACATGACCCCAGTTTTAAAATGGGAAATAAGGAAGACTGAAGAAGTACAGACCAGATGGTCTCACGTTAGTGCCTGGCAAGGTCATAGAGCAGATCTTTCTGGAAGCTATACTAAGAGAACTGAAAATAATGAAGTGATTTGTGACAGCCAACATGGCTTCACTAACCTTCTAGGATTGCATTACAGCAGTGGTGGACAAGGAAAGGCAGCAGAAATCATCTGCATGGATTTGTGCCGAGCATTTGACACTCTCCCAAATGTCATCCTTGTCTCTAAACTGGAGAGGCATGGATTTTGACAGGTAGAACTCTTGGTGGATAAAAAGTGGCTGGATGATGGCACTACTGGAGTTGCAGTCAACAGCTCAAATGTTTAGTTAGAAGCTAGTGACAGCTGGGGATCCTCAGGGATTTGTATTGGGACCAGTGCTACTTGGCACCTTTGTCAGCAACATGGGCACTGGGATTGAGTGCTCCTTTAGCAAGTTTGCCAATGACACCAAGCTATGTGGTGGGGTCAATACACTGAAGGGTGTGGATTGACCTTAACAGACTTGAGAGGTGGGACCTGAGGAAGTGCAACAAGGCCAAGTAAAAGGTTCTGTACCAGTGTTGGGATCATTCCAAGCAACAATACAGACTTAGTAGAAAATGGATTGAGACTTACCCTGGGGAGAAAGATAGGGCTGTTTGTGAATGAAAAGTCTGATATGACCCTGCGATGTGTACTCGCAGCTCAGAAAGCCAACCACATGCTGGGCTGCATCAAAACAGGCATGTCCAGGAGGTCAAGGGATGTTCTTACACCCCCCTATTCTGTTTTTGTGAGATTCTCACCTGGAGTACTGCTTCCAGGTCTGGGGCCTTGAACGTGAGAAAGACTCTGATTAGTTAGAATGAGTCCAGTAGAGAACCACAAGTTGGTGAGAGGTCTGGAATACCTCTTCTATAAAAAAAAGCCAAGAGTTGGGGCTGTTCAGCCTAGAAAGGAAAAAGCTTTCCAGTACCTAAAGGGGGCTACAAGAAGGCTCTAGAGGGGCTTTTCAAAAGGGATAGGGAATGGGAGATTTGCCCTGCGCTGAAGGAGGGTAGGTTTTGAATAGATCTTAGAAAGAAGAGCTTTACTCTGAGGGTGGTGAAGCACTGAAATAGGTTGCTCAGAGAGGTTGTGGATCCCCCATCCCTGCAGGTGAGCAAGACAAGGCTGGATGTATCTCTAAGTAACTTGGTCTAGTAGAAGAGGGTCCTGTCCATGGAAGAGAGGTTGAATGATGATGCACTTTAAGGCCCTAAACAATTCTGTAATTCTGTGGTTATCTATGTTGCACTTGTATTGCAATTAAGTAGCTCATGAGCAACATCACCCCACAGGAACTACACAGATCTGTAGGCTGTACTTGCTTGCTCTACATTTTTTCAGAAAAGTCCGAAAACTTGTCTGACCTCATAGAAAATATGAGACTTCTTAACTAAAGAGAGTCAATGTTGAACAATTTCTTCTGTTAGTTTAATTCCCTAATCAAGTGACTGTCAGTAATGACTAGTCAAGACATCTAATAACATGTGGCTTAGAGTTAGTGTTGATTTTCTTTCTTTGGTTATTTTTGATTTTCATTTTTGAATGGAAGTAATATTATTTTGCAATAAAAACATTTTTGCCATTGCAATGGAATTGAGGAGCAAGATTGTGTATTTCAAACAGGTTATTTTAGCTATGCAAACTTGATTTCTGAGAAATTTCCTGATCCTACTTTGCTTCCACTGTTACTTGCTAGCAGCTGTCACATTATGAAGGCAAATTACTCTTGTACAGTAATTTTTAATATTTCAGTATTAACCACACTAGCACAATAATTTTGGGTTGTATCTGAGTATTTTAATAGGCATTGTTATAGCTATTCTAAAGCACTATGACTATTCTGCTACTTCAACTTTGCTATCCACAGAGCTCCAATGTTTAGAATTTCTCAGTGGTTTGCAGTCATATAATGCATTCCTCTTCACAGCACTGCCCTGTAGCAGAAAAGCACTATCATATCCATCTGTAAGATGGACAATCATAGCTCAGGGGCAATAGATGTTAAGAGCAACAGCAGATAAGTAATAATAACAGAAGCAAGAAACATAACTTGGGACTTTTGAGTCAGTGGTCAGATCTTCTACTGCATGATCATCTTTCCTTATGTACATCTCTGGTATAAAGAGAAGGGGTTTTCTCTGTTGTTGGTAGACACAACATTGGTGAGTCAATATGTCACATAAAATATTAAAGACTCTTGCAAGCAGGGCAATGTCAGTGTTGTATGGTACTGTAGTGAGTCCAGTGATTGCATGCTAGGTAGTGTATCTTATCTGATTTTATGTAGTTTGATTATAAAGTCTGTAGCCATTTTTTAATTAACTTTTTCTTCTGTATCAGCATTTTGATCATTTGTTTGTTGTTTACAACTGAACATTAAGCAGGAAGATGATTTAGTCTTTTATGCAGTACTGCACAACTAACGTGAAATCCCTCGATTTATACATTTCTTTTTCAGAGGATCAAATTCCTCGAGGTTTTCCAACGATTGATATGGGCCCACAGCTGAAGGTGGTTGAACGAACTCGTACAGCTACCATGTTATGTGCAGCCAGTGGCAATCCTGATCCTGAAATAACTTGGTTCAAAGATTTCTTACCTGTTGACACAAGCAACAACAATGGCCGCATCAAACAGCTACGCTCAGGTAGGGTCTCGTTACTGTTTCCACCAACGCCCAGAGTTGTTCTCTCTCACTTTTTCTTTCTTTTCTTTCTCTTCCTTTTTATAAAAAATTTTATTTATAGGTAATAATTTCTCTTTCCCCTCTCCTTTTCTGTGTTACTGAGTGTGTTGTCCATGTCTGTGATGTTGTCATAGCTTTCTATAGAGTCTGTCTCTGTGTTTTGCAGCTTCTGTTTACTCCACATTGCTCACTGCTGTGACTGTATTTTTTGATAATTTTTTTCTTTACTGCTTTTTGCAGTACTTGATGGATCCATTTTCTCCTCTTTCTTTCTTCTTTCCTTTTGATTTTTTTTAACAAATTTATTTCAACATTGGACTTCATTCAGAAATTGCAAGGAGTACCAATGGTTATATTCATCAAAACCAAAACCTGCATTAGACACTTCAATTAAAATCTAAAATGTGTTTATTGCTGTCTTTTCCACATTTGACTTCACCAAAGATTAGCCAGTTTGGACACATCTTCTTTCCTCTCACAAATACATAAAGCACAGTACTTCTTCCCACGCAGATTTATACCTGAAAAAAAAATAAAGGAAATTAAATCTTTGGGTAATCTGTGGAACAAAGTTGGGGTTTTTTTTGCTGGCTGAGCATTTTTCCAACACATTTAGCCACAGTAGTGTGCGTCCACGCAAAAGCTTTATGAATCCTATATTTTCTGGATCTACAGAAGTCTGCTTTTGGTGTAGATTCCAGCTTTTGCTGCTGTCTCTCTCTCTTTGCCCCTTGCACCTCCCTAGCAGTTCTCTCACTCTCCTTCTGCCCTAGTTTATTCTTTTGCTCTCTTTAGATTAAAGACAAGACAAAAAAACCCAAAAATACAAAATCATCTCTAAATTTATCAAGTTTAAAGCTTATCCCAAAATAAAGATCATTGATCATTGGGATATAATGAGCTTTTTTCTTTGACAATTGTAGCAGATATCATTGTAGAATCTAAGTTGTTTAATCACGTGTCTTCCCAGAATTCTCAGCTTTTGACCTGTCCTGTGATGTTAAATCGTCTTGTTAACCTACTTTTTGCTTGTTGTCAGCAGAACTGTGTAAATTAACCTTCTGTTAATGTAAATTAAGATTTTTTCACATGTGACATAGATGATTTAGTATATAAAGCTTTAACTGAAAACTTTGTACCAAATTATAAGGAATATAATAATATTTTTATGCTGTCTTTCTTCTCTCCGTATTTAAATCTCCAGAATCTATTGGTAAGTGCTTAGTTCTGAAGCGCACTTCACCCCCACTAATTTCCATATTCAGAATATTATGATTATGATTATGATAATTATTATATGATTAGTATTATTATTCTTAAAATGCATGGCATGCATTTTACTAACAGTCAGTGTAGTCACCAGATCCCTATAGTGGCGCACACGCACACCTCCACAGAAATGTTGTCTTATCAGTCATAGCAACACCTAAAAGAAACAGTACACATGTATCACGTAGATCTAGAACAGTAAATGCCATAATCCAGCCTAAACTACAGTGTTTGTTTTGAGATAGACTTCAGTGTATTCTCTTTTTATATATATATAGATCTATATATATATATATTTAAATAGAATTTCCAATATTTTCCTAAAATATGTCAAAAGTACAGTTTTGTAAAGTTTCCTTTAAGTATTTGAGGCATATTTGATACATATCTAACCCTATATAACCAAACGTCTAAGAACTCAGATGCTACTCTGAGAATGGTAGTGCAGCCAATTATAGCCTTTTTGCCCTTTGTGGTACAATGCAACTTGCTTTTATAACCTGATAATACTATCTAATATATTCCTGTTTTAACAGTATAGTAATTCAAGTTTCTCTTAAGACCTTATTTAATTCTGTAAATCTAATTTGATTCTTCTTCCAAAGCCCTAGCCTCCTTCTTCTCGTACTAATGCTTCTTCTTTCTAATCTTATTTGCATTCATATTATCCACCCAGGTGGTACACCAATAAGAGGTAAGAGTGCTGAACTAACGTTCACAGAATGATCTTACTCATTCTTTCTGTCTTTTCATCCCTCTCATCTTTGTCCTGTTTTTGGTTTTGTTTTGTTTTGTTTTCCTTAAGGAAAAAACAAAACAAAACAAAAACCATGGAAATGTCCATCATCTAATTTTCTTTTTCCTTTGTCCTGTTTGGTTATGATCAGTGATTCTCATATTGTGACCTTTCTTTCTTCACATTGCCTTTTTCTTTCCCCTTTTCATTTGCTCATTAAAAAAATATAAAATAATAATAATAATAAAAAATTGT